>BSBK01002369.1:600000-1057500 GCA_027943335.1 Chamaecyparis obtusa
AAAGCAGAGGCAGAACAAGAGATAGAGGAAAAACTCTAGAAATCATGGGAAATCAAGAGGAAATTCAAAGGGAAAGAGGTCTGAATCCAAAGGGCCAAATGGTTGTTGGTACTATGGAAAACCAAGTCATAAGAAGAAAGATTGTTGGTCTCAGAAAAAAGATCAAGGATACAAACATGATGGAAACAAGGAGGCAAATGTGGTAAGTAACAAATCCGAAGAGGATGCTTTGCTCTTGTCTTTAGAAAATTTTGATGATTCATGGGTGTTAGATTCAAGGGCTTCATTTCATGCTACACCCCATAGAGGTTATTTTGTTGATTATGTCCAAGGGGATTTTGGGCTAGTTTCTTTGGGAGATAATGAACTTTGTCAAATTGTTGGAAAAGGGAAAATCAAGATTAAGCTGCACAATGGGAATCATTGGCTACTACAAGAGGTAAAAAATGTTCCAAGGCTGAGTAAAAATTTAATTTTAGCAGGGAAACTTGCTAATGAGGGTTGCACAGTTACTTTTAATGATAAAAATTGGAAGGTTTCAAAAGGTTCCTTAGTAGTAGCAAAAGGTGTGAAAGTAGGCACCTTATATCTTTGTACAAGTCATACTGTTCCCTCTACTTTAATTGTTTCAGAAGATAATGAATGTTTAGGAATAGTGGCTGTAGTTGAGCAGGAAGAACATCAAACCGTTGCTGTAGATTCTGACACAGCACTGTGGCACAACAGACTTAGGCACATGAGTGAGAAATGTATAAAATTACTTCATTCAAAGAAAGTTTTACCTGGTCTAAAATGTGTTAATATGGATTTCTGTGAATGTTGTGTTTATGGAAAACAAACGAGAGTTAGTTTTGTGAAGAGTGAGAAGGAAAAGAAAAATGAGAGATTAGAGCTTGTGCATGCATATGTATGGGGACCAGCTCAGGTATCTTCCCTTGATGGCTCTCTATATTATGTTACATTTATAGATGATGCAACAAGAAAAGTATGGATTTATTTCCTTAGATAGAAATCTGATGTATTTCAAACTTTTAAGAAATGGAAATGCTTGGTTGAGAATGAGACTAGTAAAAGGTTAAAATGTCTCAGATCTGATAATGGTGGTGAGTATTGTAGCATAGAATTTGAAGATTATTGTTCCCCTAATGGTATTCATAGGCAGAAAATTGTACCAAGGACTCCACAAGAAAATGGAGTGGTTGAATGCATGAACAAGACAATAATGGAGTGTGCAAGGAGTATGAGGTTGCATGCTAGGCTGCCCAAAAATATGTGGGCAAAGGCTGTGAACACTATTGTTTATTTAATCAATAGAGGCCCCTCTACTCCTTTGGACTATGGTATTCCATAGGAAGCATGGAGTGGTAAGAAGGTGAGTTATTCTTTTCTCAAAACTTTTGGTTGTGAAGCTTTTGCACTTATAGATTCTGAAAATAGAACCAAGCTGGAAGCTAAGTCAATGAAATGTGTATTTGTTGGATATGGCATTGATGAATTTGGTTATAGGCTTTGGGATTTTGAAAATCATAAAATTGTAAGAAGTAGGGATGTCATATTCAATGAGAAAGTATTGTACAAAGATCTGTTGCAGTAACATGAGAAGAAAGAAAATGACTATGTAGTACTAGATGATACTCCAAAAGTTGATGTTCCAGTAGTTCCTTATGCTCTGCAACAACAACAACAAATACCACACACCCAAATGACTATTAGATGGTCAACAAGGCTAAGTAGACCTCCAGAGAGATTCTCTCCCTCTTTGTATTCTATTTTATTAACAGATGCTGGTGAACATGAATGTTATAATGAAGTTGTGCAGGTGGATACAAAGCTTCAATGGGAGTCTGCAATGCCAGATGAAATGGACTCCTTGCTAAAAAATCACACTTGGGATTTATGCAAGTTACCTGCAGGTAAAAGGGCTTTATAGAATAAATGGGTTTACAGGATAAAAGAAGAGGGCGGAGGTAAGAAAAGATTTAAATCCAGATTAGTCGTAAAAGGATTTGCACAGAAACATGGTATTGATTTTGATGAGATTTTTTCTCCAGTTGTTAAAATGACTTCTATTCGTACTATTTTAAGTATTGTGACTACTAAAGATTTCCATTTAGAGCAGCTTGATGTTAAAAAATCCTTTCTTCATAGTGATTTGAATGAAGAAATATATATGGTACAGCCACAGGGATTTGAGGTCAAGGGTAAGGAGAGTTTAGTGTGCAAATTGCAGAAAAGTTTATATGGCTTGAAGCAAGCACCTCAGCAATGGTATATTAAATTTGACACTTTTATGAATGAGCATGGATATAGTCAGTGTCATTCTGACCATTGTGTTTATTTTAAGAGGTTGGATGATGACAGCTACATTATTTTATGTTTATATGTTGATGATATGCTTGTAGCTGGTCTAACATGGATCACATTAAGGGGTTGAAACAATAGTTAGCACATTCATTTTCTATGAAGGATTTTGGGACAAAAAAACAAATCCTTGGTATGAAAATTTGCAAAGATAGGAAAAATAGGAAATTGTCTCTATCTCAGGCTGATTATATTGAGAAGGTGTTGCAACATTTCTCTTTGGAGAATGCCAAAGCTGTTAGCACACCTTTGCCTAGTCATTTGAAATTAACTAAGGATATGTGTCCCAAGACACCAAAAGAAGAGACTAAAATGCCTAAGGAACCTTATGCTTTAGTTGTAGGGAGCTTAATGTATGCTATGGTATGTACTAGGCCAGATATTGCACACACAGTGGGATTCATTAGCCGATATATGAGTAACCCTAGTATTGAGCATTGGAATGCAGTCAAATGGACTCTCAGATATTTGAGAGGTACATCTAGTAAGTGTTTACACTTTGGGGGTTCTACTACTACTATACAAGGGTATGTTGACTCAGATTTGGTAGGAGATATAGATAGCAAGAGGAGTACTACAAGTTATGTATTTACTATTGTTGGGACAACAGTGAGTTGGATTTCTTGACTACAAAAGGTGGTTGCTTTATCCACTATAGAGGCAGATTATGTTGCTGATACAGAGGTAGCCAAGGAGATGATATGGCTTCAATTCTTCATGGAAGAATTGGGACATCCTCAAATGGGTAATTTTATGCATACATATAGCCAAAGTACCATTCATCTTGTGAAGAATTCTCATTTTCACTCAAAGATAAAACACATACAGTTGTGGTACCATTTCATTCGGTCAGTTTTGGATGATGGGTAGTTAAAGCTAGAAAAGATACATATAGATGATAATATAGTAGATATGTTTACAAAGGTAGTAACAAGGGAGAAGTTGAACTCTTTTTCAACTTCACTTGGTCTACTAGACTGAACAGAATAAAGGGACAGCTGAGTCCAGGTTGGATGGATCCAATGGGAGCCTCATAGGGTAGCGGTTTAGATACATGATTAATCTCCAAGTGGGAGATTATTGTTTGGTGTGGAGTCTGATCAGTCCCCAAGTGGGAGATTGGTAGCTTGTGGTGACTGATCAAGAAAGTACTCGTCAAGCATTTTTGAGTTGACACGTCAAACATTTCCCTAGGTTGACTCGTCAAGCCTTTTCTTAGGTTGACTCATCAAGTATTTTAGGGTTAACTTGTTAACCAACATAAGCCTTGTTATATTGGCTTAGGGTTAGGGATTTCATTATGATGTATGATTTTAGTACTTGCAGCGGAATTAAGTTGTAAGGGATTACAGATTGTAATCAGGTTGTAATCACTTGATAATAAAATATTGGACTCACTGTTGGTGGATGTAGCCCAGGGATTGGGTGAACCATGTTAAATCTTTGTGTCTTGTGTTCTCTTCTATGTGGTTTATTGTTTTCTGATATTTGCTATATTTTCATGTAATTGTTATTTCTACCTTGTTAATCCTAACATGTCCTTTTTCACATAATGAGAATGGATGAAATAATAGACCCAAATAATGAGAGAGGTGTCATTATGATAAAGCTAAGATGAAAACAATAATGTCATGTGTAGGTTAGTTTACTCTAAGCTTGTGGTAGCGCATGAGTTGCCTATAATAGATTTCTAGAAATTGACAAAGATTGAGAATCATGCATTTGTTTTGTAGCTTCTTTATTATATAGTTTTCTAAATACTCTAACTGAGAAAAGATGAGATCCCATTGGACTTTCAACTGCCCCAAATTTGTAAAGAGTGGCCTAGTATTTGAGACCAAAGAGCTCTAAGATGATAGAAAATAGGAAAAACTATTGATCTCCAAAAGACAGACCTATGACTATTGAGGCTACATACAATGATCTAGGTAGAGAAAATACAATAAAAACATGCCCAACACAAGAAATAAGAAGGATTATTGTGAATACCAAAGGTCTGGGACATTTGTAATTTTGATTAAAAACCTCAGATAGAAACCCTACCATCACCCACCCTATAAAATTCCATATGTTGATGAGAGAAAAAAAGTGATGAGGTTCACAGGAATGTATCCTAGGGCTTTTTGAATCTAACCCATTTTGAATACATTAAAAGATTACATTATAAGAAACTGAGTGTTGATATTAAAAGGGCATACATACCAATAACAACAATTGCCCTCACATCATTTCTTCTCATTGCCTCATCATAATTTTCCCCAAGTGCACCAAGGACTGCAAAGAAACAAGATAAACAAATCACAAGCATATAGCGATGTTAGAATAGTTACTAAAATGGTCATAAATTATGTTCTTATAGTAAAAGAATACTTTGACATAAGAAAAAAACTGCACAATATTAAAACATGACATTATGCTTTAAAAACTAAAAAGGTAATAATACGAGACCATTCATTAATTAACTATTTAAATTTTCATTAGTTGAGAATTGATAGTGCAAAGAACGAAGATGTGCTCAAGGTTATAAAATAGTGATTTGTTTTAGAATGTGAAGAGTGCAGTAAGAACAGTAGTAAGTAATGTTGCAATAACAACGAATGCAAGACAAAAATGTAATGGAAGTGAAAAAATAGTGATTGTTCAAGGGTTTTTCTATACAAAGTCAATGGTGAACAAACATTGATACAAAATAATGAAATGACTGGATCATAACATAACAAATGTTTATAAAGGTCATAAACATGCATAGAGGTCATAACAGTAATAAATGTTTATAACAGTGCTTTTAATAATGCTCCAAACATTGAGAATGCAAGATACCTGTAACGATGAACTTCATTTCGACTTGCTAATTGGCTGTCACTATTAACTCTAAGCTTATCTTTAAAGTTTGAGCTTCACTTGGTTTCAAGAATAGTTTAATATTATCTACTTAACAAGGCCAACCACATGAAGGTGGAAGCTCATTTGGCCCTCCCCACCCCCCCTCTAACATCACTCTAAATTCACCATTAACATATAATAACATTCACTCATTCATTCATTCATCCATTTTTGAAATATAACATTCAATCATTATAAGCACATGATAACATTCATTAACACACAACATTCATGAATAATTCATTAAGACATAAAATTCATTAACACACAACATTCATGAATAATTCATTAACACATAAAATTCATTAACACACAACATTCATGAATAATTCATTAACACATCATTCATCAACATTACTAGTACAAAATTACATCCATTAAGACAACGTTCTTTCATTAGCAAAAAATGTTAATTATAATCATTTCTTTTTGGGTTTCTTGCTATTTTTTTTAATGTAATTTATAAGAGGAAGATCAATGTCCTCGTCACTCCCCTCCTCTACTGATTCTAATTCCAACGCATGTATCCTCCTCATCTGTTCAGGAAGAGGAGGCCGCTGCACCAAAGGGGGGTCCACTGCAATAACAACTACGTCATGAGTTAAATTCACACCATTTTATATTAGTGAATTACAAGTATTTAATTAAGTAAAAGAACTATAAATCAAAAAATTAATTTAAAAGAACAAAACATAGATTTTCTTTACCTGAATGTGCCACATGATCTACATGGTGATCACTCTGAACATCCTCCGGTACTTGTCCAGCATGACATTCTGTATCCTCTAAAATATACACAAAAAAGGTTACACCAAGTTTAATTTAAGATGTTAAATTGTATTAACAATTACATAATTAATTTTAAATAGAAAATGAACACCTCCATCGACACTACGATGCACATCAGGGGCTTCATCATGCGGCATAGGATCTGTGTTACGATTAAGAGGCTGAATTGCAATGTCATGCACATTATTATCAAATAAATTGTTGCTCAAGTATTCAATTTCTAATATATTTTTTGGCATATTTACCTGTTCACATGATGTAGGAGACTCTTGGGTTGGGCCAGTGGAAGCTTGGTGTAGGCGTTCAGCCACGACTTGATAGCCTTCCTTGAAGGCAATTTTTTTGTGTTCTACTGTGGCCTCTAAATTAAATTCAAAGCCCTGCATTTTTTGATTAAACAAAATTATTTGCATTTTATAAATAATTTTTCTCTGCAATTCATTTACTGCTACTGACAATTCGTGCTTTAATTTTGGAATATCCACTAGAGCCAAGTTCGTGCTGCCCAATCTTTTGCAATCTGGCCTTTGTTTCCTTTGATGTGCCCTGCAACCTATAAAAAGTTTGAAATATGTTAGATGATATAGATATAAAGATCACTAATTAGTGCATTATTTCATTGTACTAGTAGTTAATACTATTTCATACCTTCTTCTCTCATTTCCTGGTGTAATTCCTCTTTGATCATCCCCTTTCTCCTTTGCATCCAAAATGATCTCATTCCAATCCCTCACTGGAATAAAGGGAGGACGCTCATACTTTGGGTTCTGGATGAGACTCCTTCTATATGAGTCCCTCACAGTCTTAAGATGTTTGGCAGCTTTTTCTAAAATTTTCTTCTCCTCAAAAATATTACTACCAACTCATGATCTAAATCTTTAATGAGCTGATCTTTTAATTTTTTGTCTTGCAAGTTCCACCTTTTAAGAAAAAACACAAAATTGTTAGATAGAAAAATTAACTAAAGTTGTGTACCTTGAATATAGTAAAAGAAAAGACCCAAATGAAAGGAAAAATATTGTACCAATTAATGATATGAAAAAAAAAAAGTGGGATAGGGTTAGTTCACTTATGATGTTCCACCTTGTACGTATGGTGGGCCCGAATATCTTCAGTACGAGGTCATAAAGCGTCTTATAAAATGAAACATTTCCTGCAAAAAATGTCATGGGGATAATCAATCCAAAACTTTTTATGAATAGGTAAATGCATATTACAATATAAAAAATAATAATTTTAAAGTACCTGGAAGCTTAGGACATTTTAAACGCATCAATTCATTATCATCAATCAACAATGACATCTGCATAACTCTCATGCTAGAAACACAGGTAGATCCAAGAAATGATGGTGAATTATCACCAATACATGCACTCTGATCTGTATCTGGCGTACCAGATGGTGCCGGTGTATCTCCTCCTCCACAAAATTAATCCACTATGAGATGCACACAAGATTAAAGTACAAATTATCAATCATAATTAACACAAAACCAAATATAGAAAAACAAGGATTTACCAGGCATAGACCATGAAGGCATCAATGTTTGCATGCCACTTGTAACTGACATTACACTCATCAATCTAAGATGGATGTCCATTGACCTCCTAGGAGGAGTCGCCTACACTTGATGACCTGAACAATACATTGTTAGCAAAGACATTCTGAAATAATAAAAGTAAGAGTTAACTTAAGAAGTTTTTGAATGTTCCAAAGAAAAAATTCCTTGTAACTTGTCAACTAAAGGATTATTTTACCGGAGGCGGCTGGAGCTCTTCTAGTATCGACATCACCGCATTGTCCTTGACCAGGTACTTTAGTTTGCAAAAAATCATGTAACAAGAACACATACAATTTTACTTCACAACATAAAAGAGTATAAAATATAAACCTTTATTGAACTTTTGTTATAACTAAAGATTCATTACTACTTACTTCATAACGATGTGCTTGCGCCATCAATTCAGATTGCCTCTTCAGCATCTCCTCAGTTAGATTTGTTTCATCCAAAATGCTAATAATTTCTAAATTGATTATTCTTAGTTTTTTCCTCAACATAATTGTTATATTAGGTGTTTCTGCGATATCATCATCAGAAGGGGTAGCTATTGCCTCTGTTACTGCAGGTACTTTTCCCTTATTGTGAACATCAAATTGTGACAAGAATATCAGTAAAACTATCATAAAAACTCCAAAACCCTAAATAAAATAACGTAATAATATAACATTTTTCAACTATCTAATTTGTACAATTTCAATAAGGTTTACCATTGTTGAAGAATGGGTGGGAGGAGCATCCTTGTGGCCTCTATCATGTGGGGGATCCATATCATCCTATGACAAAGATTAAATATAAAAACTTCAGCGAACTAAAAGCAATAGTCTTAGCAAAAAAAAACTTATTAATAAAATGGTATATATTACTTACCACCCTCATGATAGTAACTTTGTTTGTATCTATGCGATTTAAATGGTAATCTATTAGTAGTTCTTCCATTGCACTTATTGATTTTATTGCACATACAAAAACTTGATTCCCCTCACGCACCTCAAATATACAATTGGGTTGCTTATTAGTTGAGGAAGGTCGTGTACTATTTATAAAACCTGCAATATTACCTGTTGCTTTTGGTCTCCCATCAATGTACATTGCAAATATTTTACTTTGATCATTTTCTTTCCATTGTATATAATTTTTTGATAGTGCATACCTATGCATACTTTTTTTATATTGAACAATCCGCATCCAATCATTGTAATTGTATCACGGACCAACAAACTTGAACAATTCAACAACTTTGTTGTAACATACCTTTATCCCATCCATGGAAAATAGGCCCAAACCATGTAATGAGGATGGAGCTATGTGATATATCCTCTCATTAACACAAAAATTAGTGTTAATTGGAGGTAGCTCATTGGGTACCCATTCTTTCTCAATATGTGTGTGCCGAAAGGGCACCTTGCTGTCGCTTTTGGTTTCATCATCATAAGAACATGACCCCCCTTTAGCAAGGAAAAATTGCATGCGTTTATCAAAAAAAAATTCTAATCTTTTGACCTCTAGTTGATCTCCCCATTTTAGTCATACTACATGTAGAACTTTCATCTACCATTCTCTCATTTCCCTCATTCGATGTAGATAGATCTGACAAGTACCTATTTGGTGGGTCCTGCAATCCATCAAATGAGATATTGTCACATCCCCACTTCAAATAGAATTTTGATAATATTTAAGAAGAGTTGTTTGGGAGCCTTCATATAGGGGCTTGTGTGCCTTCTCAAGTATAGGTACATCAAGGTCTGCGTCAACATCATCATCATCATCATCATCATCATCTTGATCATCATGATCTTCTTCATCATCGTGGTCTTCTTCCATGGGATCATTACCTTCTACTTCTATATTCACACCTCCATGTTCCCTCATTTGGAAATCCACATTCTCTGGACTGTCATGGTCCATAACATGAAACCCAGGGTGGTTAACCTATATGAAAATGATGACCTTATATTAACCATGACCATGATGTCATCATCAAATCATGTCTTATGTATTTTATAAATTATTAAAATACATACCAATGGATGAAATTCATTTCCCCCTTCAATGTGACCATGTTGCCTACAATGTGACCATGTTGCCTACAATGTTCCTCAGTTGTTTTGATTAGATATCTTTGAGTCTTTAAGCCCTTACAAATTTTGCAAGGACAATAACATTTTCCATCACCTTTTCTTTTTAAGTTAGACCACAGTCTAGCAATTGTCTCCCTATTTTTTTGTGCGTTGATATCGTCAAACATGATCTTTCTTGAATGGAATGACTCATTGTTAGAAGAAGGATGACTTGTTTGCAACCTGCAGATTCTATATCAAGTGTATTAAAATAACATCCAAAATTAATAATCAAGTAAATTCTAGCAAATCCAATTGAGTCGTATTTTTTTATCATGTGACATTCTTTCTTACGAAGAATTGTTTGGTTTTCTCAGGGATGCCCTCATATGGATGAGGTGTGTATCCTTGATCACAACCTCTTCCTCTCTTGATAGTGTATGTCTACTATAAACAAATCCCGTAGAAAAATTTAAAGATAAGAAGAAACTAAAATAGAAATCTGTAGGTGAGCCAATAGAACAAGGGACGCAAGTGTAAAATTTCCTACCTTATATAATGTGTTTGGGGTAAGCTATGGTGAAATGAGAGTATGGTTAAGTAGCATAGATTTTATGAAGATGTCTTTTCGTAGGGGAAATTTTTTTGACTATTGTACAGCATAAAGATTGCATTGAATTTAAGTACTTACTAGGTTATGTTCTCTAATATCTTGGGTAAGTCTACAAATAGATTAACTCTCATAAAGATAAAAGATTGTGAGGATAATGACAAAATATCCAGTTAGCAACTTTTGTACTATACCTGAACCTCACCTTGCCAACACAATTAGAAATCCATGGGTAGTGGTGATCAAATTTCTCAACACAATGGTTGCAAGAAGAGCAATGCTTGGAACGTATAGGCATGATCTAAAAAAATCAGCAAATAAAAACTAACAAGCAAAATGTTAAATTGAATGACATATTATTATAGACATAAATGTGTTGTCTAGATTACTACATTTCAAAAAGAAATATTTATATGCCAGAGCACCTTTCAAGTTGGGCAAAGCTGAGACCAAAGCCTTGCCCACCAAGCAGAATTACTTAACTCTCTATATGCATGATGGTATATTGATTTATTATCATTTCCTTGTATTTATTTCATTTTTTTCATGAAGTTTTAAGGCACATAACACAAGTTATTCTTGACCGTCTTGTACAAGGGTTTTGCAATCATCAATCTTGTTTTGAAGTTGCATTTGAAGAAATTTGCACATGATAGACCATATAGAGCGTCATGAATGAGTGATGAGCAAAGTCTTGTGAGTAGGGAACAAGATTATGTAGATTTTTCTATTGGTGAGTACAAGGAGAAATTTTTGTGTGATATAGTAGTAATGACATGTTTTCACATCCTCTTAGGAAGACCTTGGTACTCCCTAAGAAGGAAAATATGATGGGTACAAGAATACTTGTTCATAAGGATGGTAACAAGTTTATTCTCAAGCCTTTGCAAAAATAATTCTTCATATGAGATAAGGGTTATCTGTTTTGGAAAGAAAGATTATGTTGATTTGAAGAGTCGCACAAGGAAGAGGTCTATGAAAGAGGATTAGAAGATTGGAGCATCAATAATGGTTCTAAAAATTGATGATTATGACAGTGAACAAAAGATGGAAAATTGGAAGAGTAGTGTGATTGAAGAAGATATATTTATGTGCACACATTGGTGTCCTATCATTGCACAAGTGCAAGAAGGTAAGGGTTTATTCATGGAGGGAAGAAAAAAAGGTCATTTTAACCTTACAAGGAAAGAGGAGAGACGGTCCAAATAATTCTATGGTGATTGTCCTAAACAACAGACAAATGATGGAATTGCTAACATGTTTTCTTTTCATGTTTCAAACAAGTTTGTTGCAGGTTCTAAGAGGTTGGATAAGGAGTTCTTATTGCAATAGATGCCTAAGAGAGGAGAAAAGTGTAGAATTCCTTTTAGAAGACTTAGATGTGTGAAGACATAGAACTATTTGGATGTACAAACTATGACATGGGACAACAATAAAAGTTACATTTTTTGTAAATTTTTGTTGTTTCCATCTTAATTTTGATTAGAGATTGATATTCTAAGATAATGATAATGCCAAGAGATTGAGGATCTTCATTATTAAGTGTTTTTTTGGCATCTTCTATCGGGTTTCTTGGTGTTGGCATCTTCTATCAGGTTTCTTGGTGTGGGGGTATCCATTCTACCACTATGTATCTATTCTATCAAAATGGGTAAGGGTAGAATCTTGGCCTTATTGGAGTACTCCAATAAGGCCAAATTTTGCTAATATCTTTCGAGCTAAGAAGTATCCATTCTACCATTGGATATCCCTTCTATCTAAGTGGGCCACTTGACCTTATCTCTTAAATCCTATTTATGGTACTGGTCTCATTTGTTATATCATACATACCTCAAAGAGTTTAAATTTTGGTGGGGGAGTGATAAAAAATAATGATTCATATGGTTTATGATAAGTCACAAAGACACTCTTATAATAGTCATCAAGAGAGAAAGTCTTGAGCAGATAATAGAGGTCATGCATGCATGATTGCAAAGCACAATGAATAAAGAACAGGCATTGTTATGAAGGCTCATAGCCATAGTAAGGAATGATGTCATAAAAATCAAAAGAGGGATAGTTTCTAAAAGGTAGTGATATTCAAAGATTGAAACAAGGGTACTATATCATGAGAAAGATGCAAGCATTAATAGATTTTCATGAATGTGAAGGTGTGGTGATAAACAATGCCATAAAGAGACTATTGTTAGTGTTTCTGCAAAATAGAATGACAGTGTTGTGAAAGAAAAGATTCATGTTCAAGAAGAGTGCCTCAAAAAAATGTTATTCAATGCTTGAGGGATGATATTTACCACTTTCATAATGACTAAATGATGAAAAGATGGTCAAACTAAAAGATGTAAATCTTACCCACTGATATGACAGTCAGCTATAGGGCCACAGTGTATGTAATGAGAGGTGTCATATTGTCTTTCAAAGAGCAAAGTAAAAGTTGGCAGTAGCATCAAGAGGTGCATGTTTTGTACAAAGTTTTAGACCATGGAATGAAGAGCATGATGCTATCATCACATCAATCCTTATGAGTTGTGAGAGAAAAAGGATTGAAGGCATTAGATCTTACAAGGAAGCAATGTCCAGTGTAATGAAAGAAATGGCAAACCATACCAAGCATGAGGAATCATAGTGACTGTATATAAAGGAGTAGCAGTGGTAAAGGGAACAATTAGAGCAGCGATTTAATGGTCAATATAAAATATAGAGATGTTTTCAAGAGGAGAGGCAATGATATGTATTTTGTTTCTAATGATGTGTTCACTACCACAAGACAATTTTGCATTCATAGATAATAGAACTCTGGTGCAATATACACCAACAGTCTTGTAGGCAAGATATAAGTCATGAAAGGACCTCACTATGATGGATAAGAGAATAGGACAACACTGTGATTGAGTCTCAGTGAAAGAGATCATCCAATAGCTAGTAGCAGTAGTCAAGATGTGCTCAAGATGTGAAATTAGTAACTATGAGGAGAGGCAATGTTATATCCACTATTATAATGTACAGGTAAGGCTTAAAAATAATGATTTTGGACTCTAGAAAATATTACAGTTTGAACTGTAAAAATATAGACAAAATCCTTAGAAAGCCCTTAAGGGAACATTACAGAAGTACCCAAGCATTGAAATTTGATAGCTATATTACATAGTCCTAACACGGGACATTACAAAAACCCTTTAATTCGGTCATTGTCAATGTAGAACACAATGTATGGATTCTTTGTGCATACAATCATTGAACCAAAGACCAAAACAAGGCTTGGAGATATGGATGTCAATGTAGTACAAAGAGATGAATAAAATACATTCGATATTTTCATATGATTTCCCTCTGTGACTATTTGGTTTTTCTGAATGTTTCCATTTACTGATTTGTAATTTATTTTGTTTAGACTTGCTTGTTCGTTATTACAATCTACTACCCAAATGGTTTTTGAGAATGAGCACGTTCTTTAATATGCGAACGGTGGTGGAACTCGATAGAGGAGAATTAATGTTTTAATGTGTTGTATTTCTATTCTTGTATGAGTTCATGTTGATTGCAGACCGATCCACTCACGGATTTGGGAAGTGTAGTCAAACATAGTAAGAACCATTATGTTATGTATTCAAATGAGTTTAACAAAATGTCTTATATTGGAATCAATTTTAAGTTTACAGATTTCATAGAGTCATTTTCTAAATATGCTATGTAGTTCAGCTCGTAGATGTTTGTATTGAATTGCATTAGTTATTTCTTGGCTTTGATTCTTTGATGATAGAATACCTACAGTGAAATGGGGCTAATAGATGTATCGGGTTCTTAAGTTTTAATAGAGAATATATCTTGTTTATGTGTTCAGGTTTGCCTAGTCTTGATTGGAAAATGATGACAGTCGTATTCAAAGGAGATCGAGATGGAACACTGGCAGAACCATTCAGAATGGTCTCTGAATGAAAGTGTATGTTGTTGTTGACATTTGGAGGTAGGAAGAGGTGACTCACATATATGTATGTTCGTATAGCGTCAACAGACCCGCATCATGTATCAACAGTGATGTTGAAAGAAAACCGAGAAGGGGCTATTTGTGTTTACAGATTCAGGTGATATCGAAGACTCTTATGACTATACTCAGCCTTTGAAAATAGAAATAGGGAAAGGCATAATAAATGTGTGTACACAGTGATAGTCCTGCAAGTTGAAAGAATTTGAACCGGGTCCAAGAAGACCGGCAAGGCATGAATAAATAGTGACTACAAATTTTTGAACCCTAGAAATGCTACAAATTGAATGCAAAAAAATATAAATGCAACATAAAAACTTTTTCAAAGATTTAAAAACCAGAGATGAGTGTATTTGTTACAGATGAAGAGTGGTTCTTACACGTGGAGTCGAGGCTAGGTGATGCATAGGTCGTGGATCGACATAAAATCCCTTTTCTTTCACCTCTGCTTTGCCGCGCGCGGAATATAAAATGAAATCCCTATGTTTTTTTTAAAGTTATATTCCTGTGTTGGTCATCCAATTTCGACAACCTATCATGGTTGTCGAAATACGGACCAACACGGGAATGGATTAAAAAAAATCAAAATTTTCCTTCTATAAACTGACCAAGGAAAACCATTTTAATGCTTGGTCAGAAATGTTGGTCTAAAAAGTTGGTATAATGTACTAGTGCTAGCTCAGGAGCATATACATCTCTCAGTTCCACTTCTTGAATGATGCAATTGTTGGTGCTAACCAAAAAGCATACATCATCCTTGTAATGCTCAACTATAGTTGACGCCACCCTTTCTCTTGCGTGCATTTTCAGTTGAAATTCTTTGAAGTGTTTAGTCATTGCATCTTTCAACTAGTCTCCCAGTTGATTGGCCATCTCTATGATTTGATGCACAACTGGTCTATCAGTTTTCCATACAACTTCACCGATTCCCGAGAAAAATTTAGAGTGGTAGAAGTAGAGACATACCAGTAGGATCTCATACTTCATTGACTTCTTCCTCATAACTCTGAGGTTCTTCATATTTTTAAATATTTGGCTTTGGAACATTGCAAAGATGTCGTATTGGGCATTTTCATGCATAATGCGGTATGCAGCGTGAATTGCACCACCTGGTATGTTGTTGAAGTTGCTTGACTGATACACTTTGTATCCAAGAATAGAAAACACAAACTGAACTCTATCATCCTCAATGTCATTTACAATCATGAGTCGACCATCAGGCTTGGACTTAGTTAGTTTATTGATGACGGCATTGGCAATGGTCCTTAGGGTTAGAGCTTGCCCCTGGTTGTTGTATCCAGTCACTCTATGCAAATTTTCTTTGGTGATAGGAATACATACACCTCTATTGAGCCAGAAACCTGGTTTGTGAAGTCGACTGAGAACAAGTCATATCACATCTTCATGGAAGATGGATGGGTAGTATACTCCATTGATGAGTCCAAATAATATTAGCTTGGCATACTTATTTGGGAGTTTCCCCTCTTCACATAGTGACACGTATTCTCCTTGAATATACGTTTCACCCAATTCTTCATGTTTCGCATGAATGAATGTTGTAACGTCTTCAGTTAGGAGGACTCATTTTGGTATAGACAAGAGCTCTCCAACCATGTCATTTTCTCTATTCTGAATTGGCATGATATCATAAGCAAGTCATTCAATTTGATCTCCCTTGATTAGCTCTATGTTAGCGGATGATGAGGTCATTCTTGCTAATCGATAACTTGCAGAAAGTAGCTTGGATCAATTTTTCAAACAATGATTCTCAGTGATTAAAGCATGAATAAGACTTAGCACAAGAATTCATAAATCACAAAGTAAGTAAAGTGAAGACTTGTGAGTAATTCTCCTTTCTTTTATAAAGTTAGGTTATAACAGTAACTATTTGTTAAACGGTTACAGTAATAAACGTCTTACCTAACTTTTCTTTCTGTTTGCCCTACCGGTTGATTATAATTTTCCTTACTAGTTTACCTTGCAGACCGAGTCAGTCTAACTCTCACCGATCATATCGGGAATAGTAGAGGATCTATCAGTTCCCTCTAAGCCTTCACGGCTCATTTTGCTAATGAAATATCGCCATCAACATATGGTGATCTTTCCTCTGTCTTCTCTTCAGTGGAGCTCTTTGATTCTTTTATGAACCAAATCTGTTTAACTCTTTTCTCAATCTTCTCTTCCTTGTTGGTCTTTTCTTCAAGTTTGATTGGTTCCTTCTCCTTACTGGATAACCAATTCTTGCATTCTTTGGCTTTGTGTCCAACTTTGTTGCAGTGATAGCAGACTATCTTGATTTTCTTCCCTAGGTTCATTCTTCTTGTGTTGGTTGGCTTGTCCCAAGAGTTCATTCTTCTTGTGTAATTATGTAATCCACAGTTCATACAGTTGACTGTACTCCAGTTCTTGTTTCTCTTGGTGAATACCGACTTTCGAGATCTAAATGTCATTGTCTTGGATCTACATTCTTCTGCCTTGTGTCCAAATTTGTTGCATGCATAGCAGTAGCCCCTGAAGCTTCCCTTGCTACTACTGGACATAGATATGGCACTGTACCAGCACTCACTGGTCTTGTGGCCATTTTTACAGTAGTTCTTGCAGTGACTGTTGTTGGTCCTTACTAGTTCATTTCTGTAGTTATTAGTTCTATGACCCAGTTTCCCACAATGCTTGCAAGATGCATTAAAGATATTCTTACCTTTTTGTGCCAGTGGTTTCTTCTTATCCTTATTGATTGATTTTACCCTCTAGGAAGACTCACCATTCTCTATGGTAACTTTACCGGTGAATCTAAGACCGGTTTGATCTTTATGTCTTCTTTGAACTTTAAGTTGCTCATCAAGCTTGGTCAAACTTTCATTGTATCTTCTCAGAATTTCATTTGTCTCTTCAAGTTCGTCCATCTATTCCCTTGGTTGATACAATTCTAGAGATAGTCTATTGCATGCTTCATTCCTATCATGCCACCCTTTCTACATGTGAGCATTTTCTTGGGTGACACTTTGCATGTCTTCTTGAAGTTGTATAATGATAAGTTCATTCACCCCTATCGCTTCCACTACCCAGCCCCTTGCTTTCTCAGAGGTTATCAAAGACTTGACTGTTGAGTTCCTTTCATCTTCAGCTTTTCTCTTTTTCTCGATTAGTTCAGTCATTCTCAGGGCATTGTCCTCTTAGTCTCTCTTAAGATTAGAGATCTAATCAGTTAGGATCTAATTATTTTCCATGAATTTAAATACTGCCTCCTCAGCTTCATCAGATCCACTATGCCTAGAGAGTTCATCAATGGTTTCATTACTCTCATTTAACTATAATGCTAGCTCCTTTCTCTTTCCAAGTGATCCCCTCAATCTATTCTCCAAAGATGCAATGATGTCATTGGCTTCCTCAAGCTATTTCTGATACCAATAAACTTTCATGATCTTTCTCTCAAGCTGTTAGGCTTAGTAGTATAGAGAGCCGATGGCTCTGATACTAATTGTTAATACTTACTGGTTACTAAGAAGGGGGGTGAATCAGTAAAAACTATCTTTGATGCAGTTTAAAACTTATAAACAGATTCTTGAATGTAAGATAGAATGTAAATAGTCATTCACAAGCATAAATAGAATCACACAGATCAACTCAAGTATTTATACGTGAAAACCTTTAGTTAAAAGGAAAAAACCATGGTGAGACAGAGCTCACAACTTCACTACTACAGAATGAAGGTGCCATGTTAGGAGCTTACAAAAGCACTGATTAAAGTGCTACTCGGTTAAGAGATTTTACAAAAGATCTGAGCCATGTTAGGAGTTGCCTGGTTACAGGACTTTGAACATCAACAAAGATGCTACCCTGTTAGGAGATTTTACAAAGAACCAATTAGGTTCACCCTGATAGAGGGATTTCAATATGCTCCTTATAAAAGCAATGATCTATTTTGACACTGACTATCTAATTAGATCATACCTGTTGATCTCATCTCCGGTTTGCCTAGTTGTTGATCTCTCTTTCTTCCTTCACCTCTATGCTTGTAGCATTCCTTAGAAGATATCTATCATCTGCTCTATGTAATCATCAACTAACAACAACAACACTATTTGCGTCCTATGACCTATATTTATATAAGAGTTCATCATAACGAAACCCTTAACTCATAGAACCGCCAAGCCACAAACTCCACAATAAATCATGCGATCAAAAAAAAGCTATGGGCTTTGATCTGGAGTTCACCTTACAAAACATCCACAAGAATAAAGCTTACTCCACTTCTAAGTGGTGGATGTCCCATATAATCCGGCTTTTAACTCAAACTAATCCACTAAATCCAGTGCAGATCTTTAGAACATTTTAGACCAGTGTAACCTTATATCTAGTTCAACTTATGCACAATGAGATCGGTGCCTTGATGCAGAGCGCAATAGTGGATGCTTCACTCACAGTTAAATCCTATAATTAGACTTCAAAGTGTGCCAAATGTTTTGTGATCAAACTAGAGTTACCCAACTCGAGATCATTTATTGACAGCAATGGCATTTCTCAACTTTCCAAATCCTTCTAAACACAACTTACTTTACCAGACCTTGTTCAATAAGAACAAGTTCACCAATTTGCAATCATATGACTGTTACTGAATTTTGTTTTCAAATTCCAAACTTGAATTTTCTGTTAACTGGCATATACAATCATTTGAATATATTGTTTCTGAGACTCAACAGTCCCCCAACTGTATCTACTCAACTAAACTTAGTAAATCAATTAACCCTGATTACTAATTCAATAATTGATTCATCTGATTCAAAGAAAACTCTACAACAGGGCTATTGTTTCCTACATCTACTATGTTGTTCTTCACGACCCCAATCAGTAGATAATGAATCTACTCTAGCATGCCCTAACCCAACAAATCACAGTCCCAATTGGCCAAACTAGGCTTGGATTCCAAAGCCAAGATTAAGAAATGGGTTCACATATTAAAACCTTTGATTATCAGGGGTCTTCTATTTGATTTCGATCAAGAGTCCTTTGGAATCAAGTCCCTGCTACACTGTCATCCTTTCTATTTCTTCAAACTCCCAACTAGTCAAGTATATGGAACACTTGACCTAGTTTCGGCTTCCAGCTTTCGCGACCTCCCTCTCTCTATTCAGAGAAACCGAAAAGGAATCTAACTCATCCCTAACTTGTTTCTCCCATGTAGTCATGACTCCGCTGGTTAATCAACAAGTTAAGGCCATTGTTAATTGCAGAGCCCGAGAGTGATGTTTCCTAGTATAGTCCACTAGAGAATGAAGGGTCTTTTGAATATGGCAGTCTAAGTTCACCAGGCAAGGTCCAAAATGCCTCTAGTACTTGAACCCAACTTCCAGATCAAAAGACTCACTTCATGATCCCGCAAGTTCAAACTGTGGATAGGAAACGATACAGAAAATGATATCTAATATCTCCGAACAGTAGCTTGTTTATTAATTTGAAAGCCAAATTCTTACAATATGGATACTACCCCTCCATCTTTGAACAACTCAATCCTAAATAGGCCATCTCCAACCATTCCTCACAACCACCAAGTGGTTTGAGTCATTTAGACTCTTTAAAACAGAAATTTGAAAAAATAGCTAAGCAACTTTTAAAAGTTGCTTGACAATTTTTTTAGCAACTTTCTGCGACTAGGCAAAAATGTTGCCTTTAGACTCTTTTAAGCTATAGAAAACTTTTAGGACCTTCAAACAACCTAAAAAAACCTAAAATAACATCAAACACACCTTCAAACATTCTATCAGGACCAACTGATGCCCTTGGCTTATAATTACACCATAGGGTCTTGTGTCCTTAACAAGATAGATGGGTCATCGGGAGATCATAAGATCCATCCCTTTCCCTTATTACAAACATAGAAAAAAATAACAAACACATTATGACCAAAAAACTCCTGACTCCCCAAATCAAGGGATCTTCAAATAGTTAAGCTTGGTTATGATGCATAGGATCAAGAATCTTGTTTATTTGATGATGAGAGTTAGGTACTTTGCACCATACTCCTCTGCTCAAAAGAAACTCCAGTCTCTGGAGTGGTGAAGTGGGAAGGATCAATGCCAATTTCTTTGAGTGCCTTCTCATTCATTCATGTTGCATCTGCTACTGATTGCCCTTTCCACTTGACTAAGTACTCATGATAAACCTGCCTCCTTGTTTGCTTGCTGATTCTTTTGTCAAGAATGGTGTCTACTACTGGTTTCTGGATGGATGGAATGCTCTTCTTCAAGGTTTCTTTAGGATCTTCAGGTGTACCTGCATTACAATCATTTTTCATAGCATCTTTGAAAGAATAAATGTCAGAAACATTAAAAATGGGAGACAAGTTAATGTCAGGAGGCAGATCTATTTGGTAGGCATTGTTGCCACATCTTTTGACTATTTTAAAAGGACCAATCTTTTTCATTTGGAGCTTGGCATGTGTTTTCTTAGGAATTCTACCCTTGTTGAGGTGTACCATCACCATATCCCCAACTTTGAACTGTACTTCTCTCCTCTTCTTATTTGCTTGCTCCTTGTACTTCAATGATGAGTCTTGCGGCCTATCTTGCACCTGTTGATGTATTTCTTTCATGACCTCTACAAAGTCCTCTACTTGAGCACTTCTTTTCTCCATTTATTTGATATCCCTTAGTTCCAATGTGCCCCTTGGATGAGTCCCATACACAACTTGGAAAGGTGTGAGCCATGTGCTCCTATTAACTGAATCATTAAAGGCAAATTCTGCTTGTGGCAATATACAGTCCCATGAAGTCTCATGCTGCTTTGAAAGACATCTTAAAAGGTTGCCCAAAGACCTATTAACAACTTCTGTTTAACCATTAGATTGAGGATGGTATGCAGATGAGAAACATAGATTGGTTCCAAGCTTCCTCCACAAAGTTCTCCAAAAATGCCTCAAAAATTTTGGATCCCTATCAGAGATAATAGAAAAGGGCAAACCATGAAGTCTAACAACCTCCTTAAAGAACAATCCAGCTATGTGAGAGGCATCATGAGTTGTTTTACAGGCTATAAAGTGAGCCATCTTTGAAAATCTGTCTACAATCACAAACACACTATCATTTCCTGATTTGGTTCTTGGAAGGCCTACCACAAAATCCATACTTACTGAATCCCAAGGTTTATGAGGTATTGGAAGAGGTGTGTATAGGCTTGCATTTGACGTTTTCCCTTTTGCTTGTTGACATATCAAACACCCCTCCACATATTTTCTGATATCTGTTTGCATCCTAGGCCAAAAGTAGGACCTCCTAACCAGTTCCAAGGTTTTGTCAACCCCAAAGTGACCAGAAAAACTCCCACAATGCTTTTCATTTACAATGTTTTCTCTAATAGACCCCTTAGGGACACAAAGTTGACTACCTTTAAACAAGAGACCTTCCTGCAAAATGTATTCACTAAAATCAGTATGATACCTTTCCTCCATATATTTTCAGACTTGGTAGGCCTCTTTGAAGTCTTCATCATGTTCATACATATCCTTCATTGCATGGATGCCAATGCTTTCTAACTAAACTTCTTGGATTGTCAATTTTCTCCTACTAAGTGCATCAGCAACCTTGTTGCTAACTCCCTTCTTGTGTTTTATTATGAAGGTGTAGGCTTGTAAAAACTCTATCCACTTCATATGCCTATGGTTTAATTTTTCTTATCTATTCAAAAAGCTTAAGGCATGATTATCAATCCATACAACAAATTCTCTAGGCAATAAATAATGTCTCCTTTTTCTAAGAGACTGCACCATAGCATAGAGTTCAAGGTCATATGTTGAATATTTTTTCTTAGCTTCATTGAGCTTTTCACTGAAAAAAGCTACTGGCCTGCCTTCCTGGCTCAAAACACCTCCAATTGCCTTGTTGCTAGCATCACATTCAACTGTAAAGATCTTGTGACAATTAGGTAAGACTAGTACAGGTTGGTCTGCAATCTTTCTTTTCAAACATTCAAATGAATCATTAGCCTCCTTAGTCCAAGAAAATACACATTTCCTTCCCCCTTTTATTGTATTAATCATGGGGGCACACACACCACTAAAATTCCTAATAATTTTTTTGTAAAAACTGCACATACCATGGAAACTCTTTACCTCTGATGGAGTGGTGGGTGGTGGCCAATTGATTATAGCCTCAACCTTTGAAGGGTCCATCTTTAATTGATTCCCTGAGATCACAAATCCCAAGAAGATTAACTCTATCTGCAAGAAGGAACATTTCTCCAAGTTAATCATTAGCTTTTCTTCATGAAGTTTGTGTAAAACCGTATCCAAATGTTTCAAGTGTTCATCCCTGTCCTTGCTGAGAATCAATATATCATCTAAATACACAACAACAAATTTATTAAAGAAAGGTTTTAAGACTTCATTCATGAGTCTCATAAAGGTGCTTGGTGCATTTGAAAGTCCAAAAGGCATCACAAGCCACTCAAAAAGACCCTCTATGGTCTTGAATGTTGTTTTCCATTCATCTCCACCCCTGATTCTAATTTGGTGGTATCCACTCTGAAGATCCACCTTTGAGTAGATGTTTGCATTCCCTAAACAGTCCATGAGGTCTTCCATCCTTGGCATAGGAAACCTATATCTGATGGTTATCCTATTAATTTCTCTAGAGTCCGTACACAACCTCCAAGTGCTTTCTTTCTTAGGTGCTAGGACTGCAGGGACTACACAAGGACTTACACTTTTCCTAATGAACCCTTTGGCCAAAAGTTCTTCAATCTATCTAGCTATCTCTTTGTTTTGTTCAGGGATCATCTTGTAGGCTGCCTTGTTTGGAAGGGTGGCTCCTGGGATGAGGTCTATGCAGTGACTTATATCCCTCTCAAGTGGCAAAGTATCTGGTACACTGCCTGGAACTATACCTTCATACTTCTCTAGCAATGCCTTGACTTCTTTGGGTCCTACATCAAGAATTTTTCATTGGTCTTTAGACTATCCTATGGTGGGTTTTTGTGGCCTAAATAGCAGTGCAAAGCAAGGTGTATCTTTTTCTTTTATTACTTTCATAAACTCCTTCTCTCCTACAAGCATCACTCCACTAGTAGCAAGTTTCCCATCATCAGGTAAAGGTGGCATATTATACTCAATCCCCTCCTTAGTTATGGTATATACATTTGTTTTCCCATCATGCTTGGCATGTACATCATACTGCCATGGCCTCCCTAGCAGAAAATGGCATGCATCCATCTCTGTGACATTTCACAAAACTATCCCTATACTCCCCGATATTGAATTCTACCCATACTTGTTCATGAATGAGGGTTTGTTTCTCTTTTGTTAACCATGACACCTTATAAGGATAAGGGTGATGTATTTTAGACAACTTTAACTTATCTACCATCTCTTTTGAAGCAATGTTATCTGTTGAACCAGAATCAACAATAACTCTACATACCTTGTTGTTTATCTTGCAGGTGGTCCTGAATAGTGATTTTCTCTATGGTGGTTCTGTTGTTGCAGGTACCTTCAACATTGTCCTTTGCATCATTAGATACTCCCCATGTTCAGGGAGTGCAGACTTAGAAGTGGCAGAGTGATAGGATGATACACTTTGGCTGTCTTCTTTCTGAGTCAATTGAATCCTCCTATCCCCTCCTTGTTTGTTTTTCTCAGGGCATCTAAAGGATGGATGTCCTACTTGGTTACACGTAAAGCATTTTTCAGTGAAGACATTTGGTCCTCTTCCACCAGACCTTCCTCTGATATTTGATCTCCTGCCCCTAAATGATCCTCTATTATTAGAGTCATTTTCAGAATTCTAGCTTCTGGATTCTTCTTGGTTTTTATTTGATGATCCCCTTCCTTGGAATCTACCTCTCCCTCTAAAATTGTTTCATCTTCCCCTATTGTTTGCATCCCCTCTTCTTTTATGTTTTTCTTCTATTTTTAGAGCCATATTATAGCACTGATGTAGTGAACCTAGGGTAATCAAAGTAAGTTCATCTTGAATGCTAAACTTCAACCCATTTACATACCTTGCTAGCTTCTGCTTTTCAGATTCATACACCTTGGCTCTGAGGGTCAAATTATGGAATTCTTGTGTATAAGTGCTTACATCCAAGTCCCTTTGTTTGTGGTTCTGCAACCTCTTGTGTACCATAATCTCATAATCATCAGGTATGAATTGTTTCCTGATCTCTGCCTTCATCTTCTTCCAAGTGGCAATTTGTTCCCTGCCTTCATCCATCCTCTCATTCTGCAAGAAATTCCACCAACTTAAGGCAGGGCCTTTAAGTTTGGCTTTGGCTATTTTGACCCTTTGGTTCACAGGGACTTCATCACATTCAAAGTGGCTATCTAATGCTTCTATCTAGTCTACACATTCATCAGGATCTAACCTACCATGGAAGATAGGTAGATTTCCTTCTTCCTTCTTCCCAACCCTCTCCAATGCTGCTAGAAAGGGTCTCCGATCCACAAGAATGCTACCTTGATCTTCTTCATCCTCTATTTCTTCTTCTTATGATTCTTCATCATCTCCTCTTCTCATTTTATTCTTGAGTTTGTCTAACTCTCTTTTCATAGTCCTATTCTCTTCCCGGACTACTCTACTTTCAGCCATCTGCTCTTTAACTAGCTTTGCTAGTTCCACATTTGTTATCCTCAGAGGGATCTCCCTTTTAGGTTCTTCTCCTCCTTCAAACATGGTGTCTCCTTGTGTCACAGCAAGATCAAAGTGGCTCTGATACCACTTGATGCAGAGCGCAACAGTGGATGCTTCACTCACAGTTAAATCCTATAATTAGACTTCAAAGGGTGCCAAATGTTTTGTGATCAAACTGGAGTTACCCAACTCGAGATCATTTATTGACAGCAATGGCATTTCTCAACTTTCCAAATCCTTCTAAACACAACTTACTTTACCAGACCTTGTTCAATAAGAACAAGTTCACCAATTTGCAATCATATGACTGTTACTGAATTTTGTTTTCAAATTCCAAACTTGAATTTTCTATTAACTGGCATATACAATCATTTGAATATATTGTTTCTGAGACTCAACAGTCCCCCAACTGTATCTACTCAACTAAACTTAGTAAATCAATTAACCCTGATTACTAATTCAATAATTGATTCATCTGATTCAAAGAAAACTCTGCAACAGGTCTGTTCTTTCCTACATCTATATGTTGTTCTTCACGACCCCAATCAGTAGATAATGAATCTACTACAGTGTGCCCTAACCTGAAAAATCACAGTCCCAGTTGGCCAAACTAGGCTTGGATTCCAAAGCCAAGATTAAGAAACGGGTTCACATATTCAAACCTTTGATTGCCAGGGGTCTTCTATTTGATTTTGATCCAGAGTTCTTTGGAATCAAGTCCCTGCTACACTGTCATCCTTTCTATTTCTTCAAACTCCCAACTAGTCAAGTATATGGAACACTTGACCTAGTTTCGGCTTCCAGCTTTCGCGACCTCCCTCTCTCTGTTCAGAGCAACCGAAAAGGAATCTAACTCATCCCTAACTTGTTTCTCCCGTGCAGTCATGACTCCACTGGTTAATCAACAAGTTAAGGCCATTGTTAATTGCAGAGCCCGAGAGTGATGTTTCCCATTACAGTCCACCAAAGAACGAAGGGTCTTTTGAACACGGCAGTCTAAGTTCACCAGGCAAGGTCCAAAATGCCTCTAGTACTTGAACCCAACTTCCAGATCAATAGACTCACTTCATGATCCCGCAAGTTCAAACTGTGGATAGGAAACGATACAGAAAATGATATCTAATATCTCCGAATAGTAGATTGTTTATTAATTTGAAAGCCAAATTCTTACAATATGGATACTACCCCTCCATCTTCGAATGACTCAAGCCTAAATAGGCCATTTCCAACCGTTCCTCACAACCACCAAGTGGTTTGAGTCGTTGAGACTCTTTAAAATAGAAATTTGAAAAAATAGCTAAGCAACTTTTAAAAGTTGCTTGACAATTTTTTTAGCAACTTTCTGCGACTAGGCAAAAATGTTGCCTTTAGACTCTTTTAAGCTATAGAAAACTTTTAGGACCTTCAAACAACCTAAACAAACCTAAAATAACATCAAACACACCTTCAAACATTCTATCAGGACCAATTGATGCCCTTGGCTTATAATTACACCATAGGGTCTTGTGTCCTTAACAAGATAGATGGGTCATCGGGAGATCATAAGATCCATCCCTTGCCCTTATTACAAATATAGAAAATACTAACAAACACATTATGACCAAAAGACTCCTGACTCCCCGAATCAAGGGATCTTCAAATAGTTAAGCTTGGTTATGATGCATAGGATCAAGAATCTTGTTTATTTGATGATCAGAGTTAGGTGCTCTGCACCATGCGTGTTCTTAGATTGGTCTACCGGTTTTTTTTATCTACCGGTGCATATGTTATGTTACTTATCTACCGGTGTCTTCTAAGTGTTGTGAGTGACCGGTGACCTATTATCGGTGCATAGTGTTTGTGGATGAACACTAATGACAACTTAATATTGCTAACATAACTTACCCATTCTTAAGATGAAATTAAAACCAACCCGGCTTAAAAGAAGAAAAAAGCATGGGGAATTATTCGATAAAGGCCGCCTATCCTAAGGGAATTCTAGACTTAGATTTCAGTTTATCATATCAAAACTCACAACTCTATCTAAACACAAGATATTCACTTTTGTTTTAAAGTGTGAAGAACAAAAGTGGAGCAACAAAATTAACATACAAAATTTATGTTAATTAATACAAATTAAAAATCTAATATATCTCTTTGGTATTAATTCTTAAATAAATTAAGATATAAAATTTAGGTAAATTAATACAAATTAAAAATCTAATATATCTCTTTAAATATTTTTTAATATTTCTTTTAAGTAAATATTAATATAACCAATATTCATGAAATGTGACATTTATATAATTGTTTTTTAACTTTAGAAAACACATATACCCAATATACCCACTCAGAAACCTTTGAACTATTTTTCTTTTGGATTTTCTAATTTCTAACTTATTTCTTCTTCTTTTAGAAATCTTACATTTGTTTAATTATTTTTTTACTTCAGAAAATACATTTGGAACATAACATTTGATAAATATAAGATGTTACTAAAATTCAACACTTCAAATTAGAATTTTTTTCAAAGAACCAAATTTCAAAAAATAATAATTACTTACACTTCAATTATAAAACAAGAAATTCATATTGAATTCCAACAAAAATCTTGGGATCTCCTTGAAGAAGCCTCTTAAAAAAATTGAATAGGTGGTCAGATTTTTTTAGGATTATTTTTAATTGGGTGGCCCCATGATTTTTGTATGCAATTCAGATTTAAATATTTGAACTCTTAAACTTGTGAATGTTAGCTCTTATGCAACCATAAGAAATATGAGCTCCTTTTTTAAGGAAAAGGTTCCATTTAAACTTATAGAATTTTATCTTTATTTGATGATACCTTGACACCTTAAAATTGATTTTGAAGCCTTCCTTATAGAATCCCATCCTAACTTTCTTCACTTTTCTAAATATTTGAAATCCTCCCTTCCATAAATTATTTCTTAAAAATATAATAAAATATAATTTTTTAAAAACATTATAACTATAGTTTGTTCTATAGGTTTGTTTGGTGGGACACCACAGTTGTTTTGGTCTTATATTGCCATATCTTTTTAATGCTTTTGTACAAGATTTCAAGTCCTTTCAAAACCTGATTTTACGTAATCAAAACTTACATAAATTCCATGAACCATCGTATTAGAAAAAAAATTAATGAAGGGGATGCATGGAACTCTACAAAATTTCTAGAATGAATGGTAATACGCTTGTAACCTTCCCTCATTGTTAAAATACTTTAACTCAAATGTGTATGCTCTTAAAACTTTTCCCACGAATTGGAAATCTATGGTTTTCTAGAGTGTCCTATTTTTTTATCATATCCTAGGATGACTTGGCCTGGCACCATATTTCAATTTAATGCCATTAGAAATAGCACATGTATCTTCTTCATTCCATTGCTGCACTTTTCTTGAAAAATACTTGTTTTTTCCCATCTGTAATGGCACAACTCTATTTCAATTGCTATGCCTAATGCTTTGGTTTAAGAAACGATAAATCTTAGCAATTTGAAGCTGTTGCCAGGGCAAATAATAAACATCCCTTGAAACTACAGGAATATATAAAATATAAAACTAGCATGGATATCAATATATAGCTGGTATGACATATCAACACTTCCACTCCGGGAAAGTGACAGATGATTTCATACGAGAGGATCTAAGTGGTTGCATATAGAGTGCGGTGAGGACATTTTAACATGGGTGTGCCCCAAAATTTTATGGTAAAGCAGGAACAATTAAATTTTTTAGAAAAGTTGTGCTTCTCTACGCTCCTCCACGAACTTAAATGAAAAATCCAAGAAGAACTTGCAGAGGTGTGCATTGTCCCACTCAAGAAAATGTTCAGGAACTAAAAAGCTTCTTTTTTTTTGACATTCGAAATGGTCGTGAAGCAGGATTAAAACTACCATGTATGAAAATGGGCGCTAATTTTCACTACGACAACGTTACCAGAAAAAATGATCTGGGACAACGTTTTTCCCTACAAAACGCACCAAAGAAGGGAAAAAATTTGTCAAACTCCCTTTTTTTTTCAAATTTAAAAAAAATAGCAATTTTTTTTAAAAAAATTTGTACTTGTAGACTACAAAATGAAAATTGATTCCAAACACAACTAAATTTGAAAATTCTAGGGTGAGGTCATAATGCTAGTAAAGCAAGATGTGCCGGTTAAACAGATAGTTAAAACAGTCAAGAACGCTCTGCCACGAAAGAGAACATATTTCCTGTGGAACCCTAGCCTAAGAATACGAGTTTCATTTCCACAATTTCACAACCCAAATCTGAACAACGAAGCAGAGTTACAACTCCATTAAATTTTTTTAAAAGTACCAGAACTTACTCTACATAAATTATTTAAGCATCAGAAATTACTCTACTTAAATTTTATCTCGAATTTAAATTCACATAGATTTCCCAATATTTTTCCAAAACTACAATACACTACTGGTCCTATTTTGATCCTGAACGATTATTGATCAACTCTCTAAACTTTATCCCCTTTAAAACTAACGATGTTGGCTTAATAACATTTCAAATAAATTATGTTCTTCTTAACAAATGTTAAATATTTATTGAACGAAATTGAAATAACAGGCCACGGACCATCCCAAAAACAGTGAAATAAGGAACAAAAAGTAGAAACAACGAACGGATTGAAACTTACCCTTCACTGGTTAAATTTACAACAGCAAAATTCAATGTCGACAGAACGAAAATAAAAAGGCAAATAGACAACATAATTTGCTGAACGGATTATAAATTTTGACGCATACATCCCTTACTTCAATGTATTAAACACGATTCACCCTCCCAACTCCACAATCAACTAAAATAAATTGTCAGTACAAACGTTAAAAAACTATATTCTTCTCTATAGCCAAGACTTTGTCGGTCAAAGATGAAATTTTAAAGGTTGGCGCAGTTGCCGCATCTTTCTTCCTTTAAAGTGTTTCGGGACAAGATAACTTTGATTTCTGTACATTCTCGCTGAAACTTGAACAATCCATTCAAAAATTGCAGAGCATTCATGCCATCAAATCCTTTCTTCCAGGAAACTAACAAAGTTTCCATGTTAGGCGCATCTTGCGCAAGATAGCTAAGGATAGGTAGAGACTCATAAAATACATTGATATTTAGATGAACCCACTTCAGGTTTTCCAGTGAGAAAGTTACTGGCATTTGCCGCAACGAGTTCATGATATTCTAAAGTCGGAAATCATGCATTACACCAAAGACCCACTTTTGACTAAAAAATAAAAAATGTGATGTTTGAAATAAAACAAGTGCCATGTAGTGGGGAAGTACTTGCTATTAATTTTTTAAACATAGAAGTAATAAATTTTTATAAAAAGATTTTTATTAAAATTATTATAAATAAATAAATTTAAATAAATTGATTTTTTAAACTAAATTTTAATAATTTTTCAAAATAAAACTATTATAATAATATTAAATATTAATTTAATATAGTTTAATTTAAATATTAATATTTTGTAAATAAATAAATAAAATTATAAGCAAATAAAATCACATAATTTTTTTGCATAAATAGTTGTTAATGTATAATTAGTGTATAATAAAAATTAAAATTAAAAAACTTTAAAAATATGAATAAAAATAAATATATAATATAATATCATAGGTTGTTATTTAAATTATAATATATTGTAAAAATTAATAGTATAAACATGATTGCGAGAATGGAACAAAATTTATGGATGAGAATAAATTAAAAACGTGGTAAATTTTAATTGGTTCACTCTTGTAATAAGACTTCAAACGCATTCATCCAATGAGATGATCAAAAATTAATTTCTAGATATTATAAAGTTAAATATTTTGCATCTATATTTTACAAATGAAAAAATTTATAATGAAATATAAAATTGAATTTATTTTCATTGGTGTAGAATAGTTCATTTAATCACTACTTAATGAAGAAATTCAAAAACGGATGCAATAGTACTTGCTTAGCCTATCAGTTAGAACCCTTACACTATGGTAATAAATCAAGTTCAAAAACGTAATTTTTCTCACTGACTTCAGAGTTGCAAACATTTGAAGATCTACAATATTCGTACACAGATTTAAGCATGCTGGCAAGTCTAATTCCATTTCAAACGTGTCATACTTATTTTCTCTTGATAATATAAGGCTCACCAATCGTGGGCAATTTGCTTTTACAGCAGCAATTTTAGAAGACGGATTGAGAGAAATAAGACTTTCAGAGCATATCTTCAATCTCTTAAGTCCTTTGCATTTAGAGAAGATTAAAATTTCTAAAATTGGGCACAATTGCAACATCACTTTAATGGTTTTATCCTTCACTTGCACATCAGACAAATTTAGTGTTGTCAAACAGGCAAAACCAAGAAAAAAGTGGGGTTGTTAATCTCTATTGAGCATTTAAGGTTGTCATTAGTATCAAAGGATATTAAACAGGTCAGTCGGTCACTGATATTGAGTTGGTCGGTAACCAGAAGTAAGATAGAGCAGTCGGTAAAGTCTTTACACCGAGCATCACACAGTTTACCGAGCACCACCGACACCGACGCACAGTATACACCAAGCATCGCAGTATACACTGAGCAAATTATACAGTGTTTACCGATGATCACATAAAATGGCATAGTAATCTGAAATGGCACATTCTTCTATGCAAACAGTTACAACAGATCGTAAAATGGTTTACCAAGATCGAGGAGCATTTATTGTAAAAGATACTCATTAAATGTAATGTTTATCTTATTGTAATAGTTGATCTAGGTTAATTTTGCACCGTAGATCTTAGGGTTATGATTATTTTTCTAACCTAATTTTTGCTAAGGCGGCAAAAATAGAACACTATATATTTTGTATGTTCGCATCATTTTAAGAGAAGTTAGTGAACTGATATATATGAATCACGAAGCACTCGAAGCCATTGCCTAACTTCAAGTCAATCAGTTTACAAAGTAGAACAGAGTACAGAGGATATCAAATTGAGCAGAATCAGAGAAGGCTACTGAGAAGAACAGACCAGTGAATCATCATGGTCAAGGTGATATTTTATGAGCATTTATAGATCTGTTTCAGACAATTAAGTTGTCAAACTAGCAGATAATTGCCTATTACTTTCTAAAAATTGTAGTAGAGTTTTGTGATAAAATCTCTTAACAGAGTAGACTTAACAGTCTTATGTAAATCTCTTAACCGAGTACACACTTCATTAGTGTTGTCAAAATCCTATAACTAGGTAGGTCTAGCTGATCTAATATGTTACTCCTAATAGGGTAAGATCACCAGAAGTGATCAAAACTTGTAGCCTTAATAGGCAAACTTTTTCTATCTGCAGTAGTGAAGAATTTGTCAGTGTCATCCCCACCGCAATTTTTACCTTCTAACAAGGGTTTTTGCGTTACCAAAATACTTGTGTTATGTGATTGTCATATTGATTTCATGTTGTTTACTTTCTCAAGTTAACTAGATGATTGATTTATGCAATTAGATTCAAGTTATTTTGATCAGTTATCACAGTATACAGTTATAGATCTAAAAGGTTTTACAAGTAAAATATTTGAAGGCACTAATTCACCCCTCCCCTCTCAGTACCTATCTCTCCTAATTCCAACAATTGGTATCAAAGCTTAGTTCTCTTGTTGAACAGTCTAACCACTGAAGGGTAAAGATCCAAGTCATGGAGAGATACAAACTTGACAAGACTATTGAGAATCAAAAGATACAAATATAGATGTTTATGGAATAGTATAAACAAGCCAAGGAAGAACTAAAGAAATTACTAGTTGAAAGAAAGAATCTTGTAATTCTGCAGAATGAAATCGGTTATCATGAAGAACCTATTGATGAAATATTTGATCATATTGGATCAAGCTCTGGAAGCATCTCTGACGGATCTGAAAGCATAATCTCTGATTTATCTAAAAAGAATCAGCATCTATCTGAGCAAGTGAAAGCACTTCAAATTGGTCATGAATCTCAAATGGTGAGAATGGTGGAAATCATGAACAATGCTAGACAAGCTGAACAACTTCCAGTAACACCAGAGATTTCAGTGTTAGACAATATCTTTGACATGCATGCGCAAGTCGGTCTTGAGCATATTGCTCTTACCAACTTGAAAGAGGAGTGGGACAACCTCTTGGAGTCTGTAAAGAAAACCCATCCAAACATTTTTGGTAAGATGTAAGTATACATTATTTTTTTGGTATTTGGCATTATTATCAAAAAGGGGGAAAACATGTATATGCCAAATAAGTATACTTTGATACATACATATTATCGGGAGCATGCACCGAGGGGGAGTACTTTGTACTTAGAAAAAAAAAAATTGTGGATATGTATATGGCAGAGACATAAGGATTATATAGAAACATTTTGTCTCTATACATTCGAAGTTTTGATACTAATGCCAAAGGGGGAGATTGTTAATCTCTATTGAGCATTTAAGGTTGTCATTAGTATCAAAGGATATTAAACAGGTTAGTCGGTCACTAATATTGAGTTGGTCGGTAACCAAAAGTAAGACAGAGCATTCGGTAAAGCCTTTACACCAAGCATCACATAGTTTACCGAGCACCACACAGTTTATCGAGCACCACCGACACCGACACCGACAGATAGTAAACACCGAGCATCGTAGTATACACTGAGTAGATTATACAGTGTTTACCGATGATCACAAAAAATGGCATAGTCATCTAAAATGGCACATTCTTCTATGCAAACGGTTTACCAAGATCAAGGAGCATTTATTGTAAAAGATACTCATTAAATGTAATGTTTATCTTATTGTAATAGTTGATGTAGGTTAATTTTGCACCGTAGATCTTAGGGTTATGATTATTTTTGTAACTTAATTTTTGCTAAGGCGGCAAAAGCAGAACACTATATATTTTGTATGTTCGCATCATTTTAAGAGAAGTTAGTGAACTGATATATATGAATCACGGAGCACTTGAAGCCATTGCCTAACTTCAAGTCAATTAGTTTACAGAGCAGAATAGAGTACAGAGGATATCAGATTGAGCAGAATCAGAGAAGGCTACCGAGCAGAACAAAGCAGTGAATCATCACAGTCAAGGTGATATTTTATGAGCATTTATAGATCTATTGTAGACAATTGAGTTGTCAAACTAGCAGATAATTGCCTATTACTTTCTAACAATTGTAGTAGAGTTTTGTGATAAAATCTCTTAACAGAGTAGACTTAACAGTCTTATGTAAATCTCTTAACCGAGTACACACTTCATTAGTGTTGTCAAAATCCTATAACTAGGTAGATCTAGCTGATCTAATATGTTACTCCTAACAGGGTAAGATCACCAGAAGTGATCAAAACTTGTAGCCTTAACAGGCAAACCTTTTCTATCTACAGTAGTGAAGAATTTGTGGGTGTCATCCCCACCGTAGTTTTTACCTTCTAACAAGGGTTTTTGCGTTACCAAAATACTTGTGTTATGTGATTGTCATATTGATTTCATGTTGTTTACTTTCTCAAGTTAACTAAATGATTGATTTATGCAATTAGATTCAAGTTATTTTGATCGGTTATCACAGTATACAGTTATAGATCTAAAAGATTTTACAAGTGAAATTTTTGAAGGCACTGATTCACCCCTCCCCTCTCAGTACCTATCTCTCCTAATTCCAACAGGGGTATTTTTGTAAGGAAGAAATTATTGAGTGACAAAAATCTGAGCTTGTGACATAAAAAAAATGGATGTGGGGACCTTATAAGAAGGTGAGGTGTTTTCTTTAATACTAATGTGTCTCACATTTTTTATAGCAGCAAGAAGAATCCACTCCCAAATCTTGTCACTTGTACAAGAGAAGTTTCTAAACTCAAAAATTTTTATGGGGACCAGAATGAAGCTTAAAGATTCTTTCAACAATCTCACTACATGAGGAAGAGGAGATATCTAACATAAGGTTGGGCAAAAATGTCCAAAAAAACTTCCATCTTTTAGAGAGGACACAACACTGCACTGCTTGCTTGAAGGGAATTTTGCTCAGAATGGTGATCAGCAAGCTCTCTGGTAGATCATTTAGCCCAAATTTATTTTTCTTAGGAGCCATTACTTTCCCTTGTGTATTCAAGAAAGTATCTAAAAGAGGTTAACAGGCAGTGAAAGAGAAATCAAATGACTCTATAAAATATTTGATGATTGTAATTGATAACTCTAATCTCCATGCAGACTCGCCAATTAAATGCAGTTATTAGATAAATGAGCTACAGAGCAATATGTGTGGGACATAAACTCAATAGGTAAATCTTTGGTCACTACGCACCAACTTCTCAAATTTTATACATTAGAATGACCGCCATCGTCTAACATCAGCTTAATTGTGTGCTTGGCCATTCATGGGATATGATTGTTGATTGAAGTGATAGGTTAGGGTTTTATCTACTTGGTGTTGTTATTGTCTAACATATGTTAGGTTTTCTTTATCTATAGCAAGTAGACTGAGAAGGTTTATAGTTTTTCATTAGAGTTCTATTGTGGTCAATGGTAATAGGAAGGGATATATCTTGAGTTGATTGAAATGGATCTTTGAAGTATTTATGTTGTTTCTTTTTTTTATAATAGAAAATGTGAGAAGGAAAATAAGTTATTAATATAATTGAATTTGATTAGCAAATAAATTATACTTGAGAATTTTAAAATTTTATGTACAATTTTAAAGTTTATAAATATTTTATAATTTAATATTTTTAAATATTATTTGTTTATCTCTTTATTAACATATTTTCTATATAGTCAATGTAAAAATTTATTTTTTAAACTACTGTTAATAATATTAATATTTGAAAGATTATATTTCTTTTAAAGGAGTTGTAGCAATATGATGAATTTGTATTAAAAATTATCACTACTATTTGCATTCAAAAGAGGTGTAGAGTTACAATGATAGAAAAATATGTGCAAGAAGTACATTTCTATTTCTATGTAGAAAATACAATAGTTATATTGACCAAATTTTGTGAATAGTTTTATTTACTAAATTTTGTTAGGCAATTTTTTAATTTTAGATATCAAAAATAAACATTACAAAATCAATTTATAGTTGTCATTAAGCCTAATCACACTACATATTTAGTATAATACTTGTCTAAAAGTAGCATAGTATGCACAATGACAAACTAGAGAAGTAGAACACGATACAAAAAGATTCTAAATCTCATATATTTGAAACAGGGAAGTATACAAAAGACATTCATATGCTACTTGTTGGCTCTTGATTTAACAAGATTTTAACTACCTTTATTAATGTAGAGATATACTTATGGGGTAGCTTACTTCCCACAATCAGTACATTCATACAAGAACAAGGACCAATGAACAAAGCACTAAGGCTTTCTACACTTTAAAGTCTTCAAAATTCAATCTCAATCTTTTCACTAATCCTCACAAAGCAGATGTGTGCCCATAATACTTCTTGTTATCTATGACATAAGAGCTAGGATTTGAAGCTAAGCACACTATCAAATTATTCACAAATAAAGGAAGGGCTATTGCTATTTAGTCTATAATTACTGACTTAAAGATTTAGAAGTTTATTTGTTTGTCTTTTGGGTGGAATGGATATCTGAAATACCCCAAATCTGTCACAGACCAGTGCCTTATCCAATGGGCAACAGAGTCAAATAAACATTGCAACAGAGAGCTATGACACAAGAAAACAACAGATTCTATTATGTTTATGCCTTACACCAATCATACACCATTGATCAGACAATACTTAAGAATCCATCTGTGTACTCAGATATGTAATCACCTATTCAAAGGATCATAACCCTCCCCTTAGAAGAGACCTAGAAATAAGAAATACATTAATTAGCATCCACTGAAAAAAAAAAGCATGAGATACCCTTGATATCCCAACTCATACATATCTGAAAACCAGTCCTAAACTCAGTTGCTCCTGTGAAATCAAATCTATTGCAGACATCTTTAGACATACAATAGAAAAACTAAAACACCCTTGATGCTCTAATAAATAAGATCAAGACCAATGGAGACAATCTGATAGTAGTATGAATATGCTGAAATCTTATACATAAGACAGACTTGTTACAATTTACATTCTTATCTGAAAACCAGAAAGGATACACAAACACCCTATATGAAGAGAAGAAGGAAATATTTACAAAAGGAACCACTCATGGGACCAACCCTGAAAATTATAGAGAATTTGGAACCCTTACTAAATGATCTTGGAAATCCGTATAAAGGATTACAACAAACTTGGGATCATTTAGGTCAAAATTAGGTTTATGTTGGTTAACAGTTTGTCCTCCCTTAAGCTTTGTAATCTCTGACTCTCTAACACCCAAGGTGAGAGAACAAAAGGATGTTCACCAACAAATGGGTCAGTGTAAGTTTGCTATCACTGCCCTCTGAATTAACAGGTACAGCTCCCTGATTGTGTTTGATATTCAATGAATTTTTTTTTATGTATCATCAGATACTCTAAGTAATGAAAATATTAACCAAACTACTTGTAGGCACAAGTAGTTCAGGCGAGGATAAGAAGTGGATAACCTATAACCTTCAGTAGAATGTTGATCACAGATTATCACAGAGTTTTATCACCTAAACTAACTCTATTCTACCTTATTTATGAATGCAGATCCTATTGGATGAATAGAAGCAGACTTACACATGAGAAGCAAATGGAATTACCAATGCTGCAATTACTAATAAGAAATGGAATTCAAGAAGGAATTATAGTCTCACAATGAGTGTACTTTCCATTCAAAGATGCAACTAAACTAATAAGTGAATAGAGGAAGAATTATACATAAAGGTAACTGGAATTACTCACACTACAATCTCTGACATGAAATAGAATTCAATATAGAAAATGTAGTCTCATATATAACTGTTCTTTCTATTCACAATGCAAATAAACTATTCATGGCACGACAAACATGAACTTAGCTAAGCAATTAGAATTACTCCTGCTCTCATAACAAGTTTGCCGACCCCATTATTATCAGAAAAATATACATTTATAGTTCACTGTGCCAAGAAGTTCATCAGTCATAGGCATTCAATAGTCAGAAATATCAATTTCATCTTCCAGAATCAGTAGGAGGAAACATCAGAATATGAAACATTTACGCACAAATGTATCATTGGTGCCATCATTTGAATTTGAAAACCCTCAGAACCCTTCGAGTTTGAATTTGCACCATCGATCTGTAGTTGGACGATCATGATCATAACCTTTTCAACAATCATCTCAGCTTTCCCTGATTAAATTTTCTCTGTTGCTTTTTCGCTGCCTACTTAACCTTGTTCCAGTTCGCAACTTACATTTCTAGTGGCCATTTAACTTAGCGACGTCGCGATCTCCACCTGAGCTTCCATTGTCGCATGATCGCATGGTACTTTTTTACCTCTTGCGATCATGCGACCGCTCTATCATTACCGCGTGATATAATATTAAATAACTAAAACTTTCACCCACTCGGCTTATGTTGTCGCATGATCGCATGGTATTTTTTTACCTCTTGCGATCATGTGACCGCTCTATCATTGGCGCATGATATTTTCAAAATGAGTAATCTTTTATTTAATAATCATTCCACCTCATTGTCACATCTGTGCTATTGGCGTATGTGGGTCCTAGCAGGCTTCATTATCACATGATCGCATAACATTATTTTATTCCTTGTGATCATGCGACCGCTCTACCATCGACTCACGTGGGTCCGGAAGGGCACACTTTATTAATCTTTCCTGTCATTTCATTGGCTTCTCTCACCTGCTTGAGCTTCCATTGTCGCATGATCGCATGGTATTATTTTATTTCTTGTGATCATGCAACCACTCTATCTTTGGTGCACATGGACTGCACCGTTGGCATTCGTGGGTCCCAGCAGGCTTCATTGTCGCATGATCACATAGCATTTTTTTATTCCTTGCGATCATGCGACCACTCTCTCATTGGTGCATGTGGACTGCACTGTTGGCGTACATGGGTCCCAGTAGGCTTCATCGTCGCATGATCGCATGATACTTTTTAACCTCTTGCGATCATGCGACTGAGTACAAGTAGAGCATCTCCCTTGCTTTCATATGGCTGTAAACTTGCTTCAAGGTTAATCAATGGGAAATCCAAGGTACCAAAAATGAAATCCTTAACATCCTTGCCATCATTTTGAATTTGTAACTGAAACTGAAAAATGAACTAAATATGATACCAGATCTTCCTCTCATCGGGTACATGAAGATGAGTTTACCAAAACCCTAATCACCTAGCCACAATGCAACTTGCATAGCAAATATATTTCCCGCACTAGGGTTAGCCTCAAAGGGATGATGAGAAGAAAGATCTCTCTAATGGCAATCTAGACTCAGACTTGACCAAATCACATGACTCTAACATTACCTAAAACAAGAGAAGGGACTGGCACTAGGGCAACAGTCTACAACCACCAGGTACAACAAGAAATGAAAGCCATTGGGAAAGCCTAGAAACTCAAGAGGATTAGATCAAATCTGAAGTATAATTATTTAGGTTTCTCATCAACAGGCTAACTGCAATCATAATTCACTAACTTCTTATTGTAGACAAAGCAACTTTAAATGCCATAACCAACTACAACTTGCATGTATAGGACATGGAGACGACTGACATCCATCAAACCCTAGCTACCCTATTAAAATATTAGTTGTGCATTAAACCGGCATGGCACCCTTAGGAAAGAAAATCAGATCCAGGTGGCTACCTAATATCTTGTTCATCAATTCTTTACCTGCGACCATCCTTGGAGAAAACAAATCAGATTTGACCTTGTCGTATCTGGTTCAATTTTCAAAAACCTTGCAAAAAAACCTTAGCAAAAGATTCAAATTATTGGCCCTAACGGTTAATCAATTAGGTTTAAAACATGACCATTGATCTCTATCCTTTCCTGACATATCAAACGGTTCACAAAATTTGATCTCTATCCTTTCCTGACATATCAGTATCAGCAACCAATCAGAAACAAGCACCTTAGCATGACCTGGCAGCTGGACCCATCACTTTATCGGTCTTTAAAATAGGACCATTGATCTTCACTTAAGAAAGAATCAATGGTTATCGCAATGCCGCATCGGTTAATACCTCGTGCACCTTTTCTTCTTGGCAATGCAACAACCGTCGGATTGACTTACATCTGGCGCCCCTTTAACATGCTAAAACCCTCGGCCCCACTGACAATTTCCAAGTCACGAGCCCTCACAACCAATGAAAAACAAACACATTAACAACACCTGGCATCATACCCACCTTGACCTCGGTCTTTCCATCGGACGGTTATCGCAATGCCATGATCACTAACTTTCAAGCACATTTCCTTTGCGGAATCACGACCTCTATTGGATCAAATTTGACCTACAAAGTCTTTATCTTAACCTAGGCAAGCCACTTAACCTTAAGTTATTCAGCAAACACGTGATAGAAGGCTTTCTCCAAGTCGCTGAATAAAAACCTTAACCCTAGTTGGTCAAGAGATCACGCAAATGATGCATTCACATAATCCCACAATCTTTCCTTGACCTTTGGTTTGATCCAGCGAACACGTGACCACCGTCCAATCCATTTTCATCAACGGTCCAGATTCTATCTCCCAGCCTCCAAACCTTAACTCATTCTTGATCACGAGATCATGCGATTGAGGCAGTTGCTAGATCTCATAACCTTTCTCTTAATCTTGGTTACATTTGGAGAACATGAGATAACCATTATTTTCCAAGTCGCTAGATCTTTCATTTAACCCTAGTTATATCTCGAGAATCATCATTGATCTTGTCCTCATCCTGTGGCTATCGCTGAATCACTAAGCCTTAACTCACCTTATATCAAGTGATTCAACGACATGAGGAAAATGTTGACTTGCCCTTTAATTGTGATTAGACTTGGAGATCACGCGACTGAGGCAATCTCGCATTCGCTAGACAATTGCTTGACCTTGAGTTAAATCATGAGAACACATGAAATCTTGAGTCACCAAATCGTTGAATAGAAACTTAACCACCCAGGACTAACCTTTCTCTAACCTTGACTCAACCCGAGCCCATCTAGAGATTACGTGAATAGAGGACTTCGCGTGATTGATGAATCTTTTCTTTACTATGGGTTAAATCTGGAGACTGAGCGACTAAAGGAAATATTGACTGTTCGCCGGGTTGCTAGATGTTAGAGCACTAACTACCCAGAACAAGAGAATACGTGAACACTCAGTCGCCAAGTCGCTGAATAGAAGACTTAACTACCCAGGCAAGGAAATAGAACATGTGCAGAAAGGGAATTTAAGTGACCAAGAAAAAGGTAACAATGAAATGGACTTTGGCTAGGGTTTTGGACTTAGATAAATTTTATGAAACCCTAGGATATGGATATAGACCTATTTCTCAGACCTTAAAACTTCTATATCTCACTCATTTTTACACATTAGGCCATGCGATCTTGACTAGAGCTTGATGACACCCTAAATTATCCCTGGCTAAGCTCGTAAGCTATGAAACCTAATAGATTTTATTCACTGATAAAAAAAATTTACAGCCAGGACAAGACAATTTCATTAGGGTTTTAGCAAGAATAGACCTTTTTCATAGGATTTTTCATTTTACAAGAAAATGGGCTAGTAGTGGCTCTGACTGGGGATGTATGCCTCTTGCAGGCATAACAAGGACTTAGAATCTTTGGAAGAAGCAGACCAACCACTAGACAAAAACTTATAGGGAACCTTCTAAAAAGAATAACAGACTGGAAACAAGAAAGCAGGAAAGGAAACACACAAAAGGAAGGGAAATAGTTGTACAATATGAACAAATATTTACAAACATCCTCGAGTTCTGATAATGAGAATCGGTACTTACCTCTATCAAAGATACAATTCTCATCTCCATGCATCAGAGGTAAACTAAAACCATTATCTTTGCTAGTATGACCAAACATGCCTCCATGAATCTTCAACATATCATATGGAAAATAACAAACACCCTCACTATTAAAAGGCATTCAGAAATCACTAAAATACTGAAGGTGTTGATCATTGCGTGACATAAAACTGTCACACTCTTTAAAGAATTTATCCAACTGAGGAGAAAAATATCTTGACTCCACATCATAGTTGGAAACATGCTGGCCTCTTTCAAAATATACTTGAATATCAAAAAAAAAAATGAAATTCAAGCCTTTGTACATCACACAAGTGCTCAAGAAGATTTGCTTTGAAATGCAACTTGTGGCTTTAGATTCAGCTTATCTTGGGAAATATCAGCATGCTGGGTCCTGGGAATGTAAAAGACTCATGTTCTACCTGATAACTGATATATCCTAGCTGATTAATTTCAAAATCTTTTGAAAATAAGGCATCAACACCCCCTACATCCCATTCTTGGAGAAATGAACATACCTCTGGCTGAAGCAAACAATCTGATGTAGAACTTTAAACCTCTCTCAGCTCTTCATAAAATGTTTCAAATTGTGGCATGAACAAATCAGTAAGCAGTCCATTACACATACCAACATTTTGGCATATGTTTCCTTGACATGAATCACTGTTGCAGGGCACATCATCAGTACTATCAACTTCCCCTTGATAGGACATTGATCTCACATGATTAACAATATTAAGACCACCAATATCTAGATCAAACAAGGTGACCTCCATTTCTGGTTCAAGAGCAAAATGAGCTACCATGGTTTCATATTCAAACTCATATGAACTTTCATCTATCCTAGGATCAACAGATTCATATGATGAATCAAAGGATGAGAGCATAAAAATTGAAAAATCAACCTTGTCCTCACTGTTAGCTAAAACATAAGAACTTGAATCAGAATCCTCACTAAGTTGCCTATAAACCATTTCCTTATCTTCAAGAAGATCAGGGTCACTTTGGCTCCAAGAAACCTCTTTCTCACTATCAGCACTACTCAAGTCTAATAGAATCTCATCATTTGGGGCTTTATCATCATTTGATGAAAGATCTGCCCCCTCTTCATTTTCAATACTTGACTACAAATAATTTGTTTCTGCAGCCTCACAACTAGAAAGACTAGTTACAAAATTACTTGGTGTGTAACCCATGTATATATCTATCTCTACATCAAGGACACTTTGCAATTCTTTACTAACCATGTTAACTCATATATAAGGGGAAACCATTGATTGATGAAAACAATCTTCATTTACATTTTTTTCAGAAGACAATATGAATTATGGTTAGTAGGATCTGTAGGGAAAGAAACAATTTGACCTTGACTCGCACTTCTTGATACACACCTGTCTGTTTTATCTAATGCACCATGACAACGAACTCCAACAGACAAAAATCCTCTAGTAATCCTATATTTCAGATTATTTTCAATATCCACCACTGTAGTAAAAGCCTGATGTAAATTATGTGGCTCTTTATCTCTCAACAAGAAGCTCGTCTTTCTACCAAAGGCACCCAAATAGATTACCAAACAAATTTGATCATCGGGCATGTAGTCTTTTGGAATATCATGCAATGCCTTTGCAAATCTAATGTTGAATGATGGGACTAACTCATCTTCTTGAATTTCAATGTCCATCAATTTGTTCAACACACTGCTTGCATTCATTCTTTCAGCAAACTGCTCCATGAAAGCTAAACTCAATTCTTCCCATGAAGAAATAGAATTTGTTGGTAAAGAATAAAACCAAACTCTGGCATCATCTTTCAAAGTTTGGACCAGAAACTTCATGAAGATATCTTCATGACAAATATCAAAATCTCCCATCATATCAGCAAAATCTTGCAAATGCTTATATGCAGAATCTTATTGTTTCCCCTTAAACTCTTGTAAATGCTCCTTAACTTGGCTAGGCCTCTCATTCACGAAACCATGAATACCATCAAAACACAATGGCTCATACCTTTGTACAAAAAAACTTCTGCACGAATCCATTATGGACTACACCTTTACTTAATGAAATTCTCAAGTTTTATCATGAATAACTTATGCAGCCATAAGAACACCTTAATCACACATATGTCTCCAAAGAAAGCAACCTAGATTTTTCAGCAAATCTGGAGAGATATGTAGACCCAGAATCCAAAACTCCCTCCTATGGTGACTTCTTCACCCAATAAGGACCATGCAAATACAAAATTTTAAATGGAAAAATACCTGGTAATACTACAGTTGAAATTTAACTTGTTGACTGGGAAGCAGGGCAGATCTAGAGCCTTCTTTGTAGCTCCATCGTGTTCTTTTCTTGTAGAGTTGCCACCTCCTTGAAGAGGAAAATATTGCACTTGTTTTTTGTATCTCCTTCTAACCAACACAAAACTTCACCAGGCCTTACACACTATTTATCAAGACTGAAAATATACCGTTGTGCACTGATCAAACAGAGAACTCAGAGTCGCCTTCCACACATAGTGAGAAGATACAATAATTTTTTGAATCTAACTCTATACTTTCAATGGTAACCACTAGATATGACAAATAAGCTAGCCAGGAGTCTAGCTCAACTTGTACCCATGTTATTTATAGCTTGTTTATGACACAAGAGATATCAAACTAGATTTAACATGACTATATCATCTCTATTCCCCGGTAGAGTTTCCATTTTGTTGGCTCTTGATTTAACAAGATTTTAACTACCTTTATTAATGTAGAGATATACCTATAGGGTAGCTTACTTCCCACAATCAGTACATTCATACAAGAACAAAGACCAATAATCAAAGCACTAAGGCTTTCTACACTTTGAACTCTGCAGAATTCAGGTGGGTGCACCTAGGATTAGGATCACTTAATCTCAATATTTTCACTAATCCTCACAAAGCAGATATGTGCCCATAATACTTCTTTTTATCTATGACATAAAGAGATAGGATGTGAAGCTAAGCATGCTATCAAATTACTCACAAATAAAGCAGGGGCTATTGCTATTTAGTCCACAATTACTGACTTAAAGATTTAGAATTTTATTTGTTTGTCTTTTGGGTGGAATGGATCTCTGAAATACCCCAAATCTATCACAAACTAGTGCCTTATCCAATGGGCAACAGAGTCAAATAAACATTGCAACAAAGATATATAAAATAAGAAAATAACATATTCTAATATGTTCATGCCTTACACCAATCATACACCATTGAGCAGACCATACTTAAGAATCCACCTATTTACTCAGATATGCAATCACCTATTCAAAGGATTTTAACCCTCCCCTTAGAAGAGACCTAGAAATAAGCAATACATTAATCAGCATCCACTGAAAGACAAGCATGAGATACCATTGATATCCCAACTCATACATATCTGAAAACCAATCCTAAACTCAATTTCTCTTACAAAAGCAACTCTATTGCAAACATCTTCAGACATAAAATAGAAAAACTAAAACACCCTTGATGCTCTAATCATTAAGATCAAGACCAAATGGAGAAAATCTGATAGTAGTATGAATATGTTGAAATATTATACATAAGACATACTTGTTACAATTTACATTCTTATCTCAAAACTAGAAAGGATACAAGAACACCCTATATGAAGAGAAGAAGAAAATATTTACATAAGGAACCCACTCATGGAACCAACCCTAAAAATTATAGAGAATTTGGAACCCTTACTAAATGATCTTGGAAATCATTATAAAGGATTGCAACAAGCTTGGGATCATTTAGGTCAAAATTAGGTCTAAAACTACCAGATACAACAAGAAATGAAAGCCATTAGGAAAGCCTAGAAACCCGAGAGGATCAGATCAAATCTGAAGTACAATTATTTGGGTTTCTCATCAACAGGCTAACTGCAATTATAATTCACCAATTTCTTATTGTAGACAAAACAAATTTAAATGCCATAACCAACTGCAACTTGCGTGTACAGGGTATGGAGATGAATGACATCCACCAAACCCTTGCCACCCTATTAAAATATCATTTCTACATTAAACTGGCATGGCAATGTCAAGAAAGAAAATCATGTACAGGTGGCTACCTAATATCTTATTCATCAATTATATACCTGCAACCATCCTTGGAGCAAACAAATCACATTTGGCCTTGTCATATCTAGTTCAGCGTTCAAAAACCCTACAGAAAAACCCTAGCAAAAGATTCAAATTATCGGCCCTAATGGTTAATCATTGGGTTTAAAACATGACCATTGATCTCTATCCTTTCCTGGCATATCGAACGGTTCATGAAATTTGACAACATTCAACTTAGCCTTTTAAAATTACCCGGCCACATCATCATTATCGGCAACCAATCAAAAACAAGCACCTCAGAATGACCTGACATCTGGACCCATTACTTTATCGTTCTTTAAAATAGGATTGTTGATCTTTACTTAAGAAAGAATCAACAGCTATCACAATGTCGCATTGGTTAATACCTCGTGCACCTTTTCTTCTTGATAATGTGACAACTGTTGGATTGAGTTACATCTGGTGCCCCTTTAATATGCTTAAACCCTCATCCCCACTGAAAATTTCCAAGTCACCAGCCCTCACGACCAATGAAAAATAAATACATCAGAAACACCTGGCATCAGACCCATCTTGACCTTAGTCTTTCCATCGGATGGTTGTCGCAATGTCGTGATCACTAAATTTTGAGCACATTTCCTTTGCGGAATCAAGACCTTCGTTGGATCAAATTTGACCTGCAAAGTCTTTATCTTTACCTCGGCAACCCCCTTAACCTTAAGTTATTCAGCGAACACACGACTGAAGGTTTCTCCAAGTCACTGAATAAAAACCTTAACCCTAGTCTAGTCAGGAGATCACGCGAATGAAGCATTTGCGTAATATCACAATCTCTCCTTGGCCCCTGGTTTGATCCAGCGAACATGCGACCACCTTCTGATTCATTTTCATCAATGGTCAAGATTCTATCTCCCAGCCTTTAAATCTTAACTCATGCTTGATCATGAGATCACGCGACTAAGGCAGTTGCTAGATCTCAGAACCTTTCTCTTAACTCTGGTTACATTCAGAGAACATGAGATAACCTTTATTCGCCAAGTCACCAAATATTTCATTTAACCCTAGTTATATCTTGAGAATCAGTGTTGATTGTTAATCTTGTCCTCATTATGTGACTATCGTTGAATCGCTAAGCCTTATTCTTAACTCACCTTATATCAAGTGATTCAGCGATAAAGGGAAAATATTGACTTGCCCTTTAACTGTGATTAGACTTGGAGATCACACAACTAAGGCAATCTCGCATTCGCTAGATAATTGCTTGACCTTAGGTTAAATCACGAGAACACACAAAAGCCTCAGTCACCAGATCGTTGAATAGAAACTTAACTGCCTAGGACTAACCTTTCTTTGACCTTGATTTAACCCAAGCCCATTTGGAGATTATGCAAACAAAGGACTTCTCATGACCGTTGAATCTTTTCTTTACAATGCGTTAAATCTAGAGAATAATCTACTAAAGGAAATATTGACTGTTCGCTAGGTCGCTAGATGTTAGAGCACTAACCGCTCAGAACAAGAGAATTCACGAACACTCAGTCACCAAGTCGCTAAATAAAAGACTTAACTTCCCGAGCAAGGAAATAGAACATGTGCAGAAAGGGACTTTAAGTGACCAAGAAAAAGGTAACGGAGAAATAGACTTTGGCTAGGGTTTTGGACTTAGACAAATTTTATGAAACCCTAAGATATGGATATAGACCTACTTCTCAGACCTTAAAGCTTCTATATCTCACTGGTTTTTACACATTAGACCATGTGATCTTGACTGGAGCTTGATGACACCTTGAACTATCCCTGGCTAAGCTCACAAGCTATGAAACCTAATAGATTTTCTTCACTGATAAAAAAAAAAGTTGCAGCTAGGGAAAGACAATTTCATTAGGATTTCAGCAGGAATAGACCATTTTCATAGGATTTCGCATTTTACAGGAAAATAGGCTAACACTACTAATGATGCCCTTAATCCTAGTTGTCATCATTTTGGACTCTTCATCTTTTTTGTTGCATATCTTAACAAACTCGAGAAGGCCTTGCAAGAAGGGTTGGTTCTCTATCATGTTATTTTCTCATGTATGGCCATATAGAATCTCAAATGCATTAACAGTTACCAATCTGTATGAGAGTAGCTTTTCAAACTTCCCATTTAAGATCTTAAGAGTTTCAATAAGTTGCACATAAATGTGTAAGAATATAAGCTTCTAATAAAACTTAATAAGTGATCTATCTCTATCTTGATACTTTTCCTTATTTTTAAGTCTCCAAATATGTCATAAAAATTTAATAGATAAAACAAACTAGAATTGATACACGTGTTTAGAAATATGGTTGGATTCACCAATTAGAATTGTTATGCCAATTATGCATATTAGAATAGAAAATTTCCCATGTGTTTATAGAAAAATAACAATAAAAATAGATGTGTTTAATAGTATCTGAGAATCTGCAAATGTTGCAAATATCATCTTCCCCACATAAAATTTTATACAATAATCTTTGTAAGAGCAATAACCATCTCAATGTAGCCTTGTTAGGCTCCAAGTTGTTTGTCTATATTTTATTAAGTATATTCTATCATTCATTGTTAGTCAAATTGATATTCCATTTTTTATTGAGGTGAATATTAATAGAATCATTATTACACCACAATTTGTAAATACTTGAAGAATAAATATTCAAAAATTTAGAGCCATCTGATAAAAATAAATTGTATTCTCACCAAAAATGCAATAGAATAGTTAGATTAACTCAAGTGGAATCAATGGATTCAACTAGAATAGCATGGATTGATTTAACTCGAATCAACTTTAATAAATATTACATAGGAGACCCCTTGGTTATGTAGCCAAGGTGAATACAAATGAGTGAATGAGACAATGACAAGTGTCATTGTGGACCATTACATGATAATCAAGAGACAACTTATTAGCCACCTAAGGTGGCATCACATATCCACTAGACATGGATCATCCTTCAATGTGTAATAAAGTATGTGTAGCAAAGGTGGAGAATGATAAAGTGATAAGTGCACTAAAGGTGGAGTCAACACATAAAGTGGAATGTGATAACATGATAACATCAGGTCTAAAGTGGAAACACTCCTAAAAGTTCTTATGTAGTCCTTAAGTAAAATTAAGTAAAGTGTAATTAGTACCTAGGTAAGAAATAAGTGAGGTAAAATACATTTATTACTCCAACACCCCCCTTAAGTACAACTTAGGGAGAATGTTCAAAAGCTAACAATGCAAGATGAGTCTCATCTACTAGGCCATGTCAGGTACATGTTGGCTATCTTTACCAACACTGACCCATTACAGATATCTAATATGAGAGATCCTTCATGGGCTTAATATATGTTCCAGAATAGGCATGAGTTTCTATGTTTATTTTTAGAACTGCATCGGGTTTCGATGAGAGATGGAACTTCAAGCAAGAAGCAGCAATGGGTTTCAATGAGACAAGTTTCTATTCTATTGATGGGTGATTTTTGATATGACTGACCATCCAATGAAGTATCCCAAGGTCTTATCCCTACATCGTGTTGGAATTAGAAGAGATAGGTACTGAGAGGGGAGGGGTGAATCAGTGCCTTCAAAAATTTACTTGTAAACCCTTTCTAATCTATAACTGAATACTGTGATAACCGATCAAAATAACTTGAATAAAATTGTATAAATCAATCATCTAGTTAACTTAAGAAAGTAAACAACATGAAATCAATATAACAATCACATAACACAAGTATTTTGGTAACACAGAAACCCTTGTAAGAAGGTAAAAACTGCGAAGGGGATGACACCCACAAATTCTTCACTACTGTAGATAGAAAAGGTTTTCCTGTTAAGGCTACAAGTTTTGATCACTTCTGGTGATCTTACCCTATTAGGAGTAACATATTAGATCAGCTAGATCTACCTAGTTATAGGATTTAAACAACACTAATGAAGTGTGTACTCGGTTAAGAGATTTACATAAGACTGTTAAGTCTACTCTATTAAGAGATTTATCAAAAACTCTATCACAATTGTCAGAAAGTAATAGGCAATTATCTGCTAGTTGACAACTCAATTGTCTGAAATAGATCTATAAGTGCTCATCAAAATATCACCTTATCTGTGATGGTTCTCTACTCTTTTTTGCTCGGTAGCCTTCTCTGATTCTGCTCAATCTGATATCCTTTGTACTCTGTTCTGCTCAATAAATTGATTGTCTTGAAGTTTGGCAATGTCTTCAAGTGCTCCATGATTCATATATTAGTTCATCCAACCTCTTTAAAATGGTGTGAACAAACAAAATATATAGTGTTCTATTTTTGCTGCCTTAGAAAAAATTAGGTTACAAGAATAATCATAACCCTAAGATCTACGGTGCAAAAATAACCTAGATCAACTATTACAAATAAGATAAACATTACATTTAATGAGTATCATTTACAATAAATGCTCCTTGATCTTGGTAAACCATTTTACGATCTACTATAACCGTTTGTATAGAAGAATGTGCCATTTCAGATTACTATGCCATTTTTTGTGATCATCGGTAAACACTGTATAATCTTCTCGGTGTTTACTATCCGTCAGTGTTGATGTCGCTGGTGCTCGGTAAAATGTGTGATGGTCGGTGTAAAGGATTTTACCGACTGTTATGTCTTACTTTTAGTTACCGACCAATTCAATATAAGTAACCGACCGACCTATTTACTATCCTTTGATACTAATGACAACCTTAAATGCTCAATAGAGATTAACAATCTCCCCCTTTGGCATTAGTATCAAAACTTTGAATGTATATAGACAAAATGTTTCTATATATTCCTTATATGTCTCCACCATATACATATCCACAACAAAAAATTGCTAAGTACAAAGTACTCCCCCTCGATGCATGCTCCCGGTAGTATGTAATATACATAACAAAACTATACTTATTTGGCATATACATGCTTTCCCCCTTTTTGATAATAATGCCAAATGCAGAAAAATAGAATGTACACTTACATCTTATCAAAAATGTGTGGATGGGTTGTCTTTACAGACTCCAAGAGCTTGTCTCATTCCTCTTTCAAGTTGGTAAGAGCAATATGCTCAAGACTGACTTGCGCATGCATGTCAAAGATATTATCCAACACTGAAATCTTTGGTGTTGCTACAAGTTGTTCAGCGTTGACTATATGTACTTCAAAAAATTTCAGGTAAGGAGTGAGTTCTTTTTGTAACTCTGTGACCTAATCAGTGATGTTTGCTTCTTGTTTTCTTAAATTTTCTATCAGCCACTGGAGTTCCTAAACTCGGTTAATATGCTTTAAGAAAGTAGTTGGCTCGGTGATAGCTTCTTGTGTACTCAACTTTATCTCTTCTTCTAAACCTTTTATCTTTTCACTGACTTCTACAGTGAAGTGTCTGAAGTACAAAGCTTGATTAGAAGTTGACAGATTATCTGGGTGATAGATTTTACCTCGGTAATGACCTCAAATAATTTTACCTTGTTTAGTGCAACTTCTGTGCTTATTTCTGCTAGTTTGTTCTGAATCTTTGATTCTGCCATTTCTTTTATTCTTTTGTCTACATCGGTATTAGGGGCATTGATTTTGTCGGCAAGTGTAGCAAGTTGATCTAAGATGGGAGTATTCTCATCAATATTTGTCTCTGGTACTATCTATTGCAAAATATCCCTCACATCATTTAACACTTCTTTACGTTTGTGTTCTTGCCTTAACTTCTCTTGTATCGCTTTCCTTGAACATAACTCCCCATATCTACTTAGTTCCTCGGGGCTTAGGGTTCTCGGGTCACATTCTAGTATAATTATAATTTCATCAATGGTGACTGGCCCTTTGGCTTTCTTCTTCTTCTTCTTTTGTGCAAGAGGTGACTTCTTCTCACTTATAACAATAGCTTTTTCTCCACTTTTCAGAGTATCTTTCCCAATTGACACATTATCTTCCTTCTTCTGCTCCTCGGTAGATGGTGTGGGAGTCTCAATTGTAGTGTCAGATGGGTTCACCTCAGTCGAATTTGTTTCTTCTTATTCCTTTGTTTCAGTAGATTGTGCCTCTATTTTGGTAGGCTCATTTGTATCTGTAGGTTGCTCAGGTGCTTGTATCTCAGTTGTATCATTAGTTTGCTCAGGATGAGAAGCATCGGGTTGTACTTGTGAAATTATTTCAACTACCTCTACAAGTATAGGAAGTTCACCCGGTAGAGATGTGAACACACTATCAGTGTCTAGTGCTTCATCTTTGTTTAGTGTAATTGTCACATCTTCATCATCCTCATCATCAGGATCATCGATAGTGATGTCCTCAATGAGTGCATCATCATCAGTTTTCTTCTGCAAGTGGATCTTTGCTTGATCCGGTGCATCCTATGAAATTCTAATTTCTTCCTTTTGTTCAGTAACATCAATTACCTTGGTAACTGATATACCGGTGTCCTCTATTTTCTTTCCTTTGTTATCATCGATGAAAATACCTTTACCTTTTGAACTGTGTCTCTTCTTAGACAGTTTCAAGAATGCTTCCTGTTCATATTTCTCTTCTACTTTCAAAATTGATGTCCATAGAGAATCACATGTGACATCCATATCACCCACATTCTCATCCATGATCTGCATAGCTCTATTCTTGACTAGAAATCTAGCCTGATACTTTGTCATGTATTCACTTACAACAACATAGCTAAAGTGTGAGGCTGCATGACTTAATGATCATTCTCTTTTCCTTTTCTCTATATCTAGTGCAATAGCCCATCTCTCACTTATTTTGTCATCAAGTTCCTTCGGCAATTGACATGCGAATTCCATTGGTACTTTCTTGAATTTAATCATCATTTGGATGACAGCATGTTCTAGCTTTGTCTTGTCCTCAATTGACATTTTGTCAAATTTGCCTATGCCTGGATTTGTAAGATTTCCATTCTCAATTATGTCTTCAATTATTTCTTCTATTGTATTTTCCCTATTATGAACTAACTTGTATTGATCAGGATCATTTTCTATTTCTATATCTTCTAGATCGTCCTTATTTCTTATGTATTTCCTCTTTTTCTTTGGTGGCTCAGCTACTTTCTTATTCTTTCTCTTAACATATTTCCTTGTCAGTGTAGCTGCTCTTCTTTTTGCTACTTTTACTGCTTCTACTTGCTCAGTAGATTGTGCAGCAGTTGACAAACGTTTCTTCATTCCTTCAAGTTCTGGTAGCTACATTTCTTGTTCATCATTAGTGGGAGGAACTGTTGTGTTATCCTTTTCTTTGTCTGACTCGGTCTCCTCGCTATCATAGGGCTTGTCAACCAACTGTAACTAACCTTCAGTTGCTTCTTTAACCGGTGACTCCTTAGATGAGTCAAATGCATTTCCATATTTTGCTGTGAGATCTTTTGTCATTTTCTTTGCTCTTCTAGACATTTTTCTGATCTCTATGTCTATTGTGATTCATGACTTAGCTTCCTCATATACACCAAACCTACTGGCAGTGATGTCTATCGGTAATGCCAGCAATGCATTAATAGATTTCAAAGCGAAATCATGATTCATTTTGTACCCCATCGGTGCTAACCATTTTGTTCTCGTTTCTACTGCCTTTATCATTGAGTGGTCTGTGCTAACTACAAAACATATATCATCTTCAAATTTTCTCACTAAATCCCTTGGAATTCTACTCCTTTGTTGCATTTTTGCCTAAAATTCCTTGAAATATGCCTTGAATTCCTTATTCAGATTATCTCCTAGACTTTTCATCATTTCACCGATTTGTGTAGTTATCGGTTTGTCAGATTGCCAGTTTACTTTACTGATACCTGGTACATATTTTTGTAGATAGAAAAATGTACAGACAAGAAGTGATCTATACTTACATGTATTGGACTTCTTTTCTTTTATTGTCTTCATATTATCATGCAGTTTGTGTAGTAGTAGCTCGGCGAGATCAACCTGGTGATCTTTCTTCACAATTTTATATGACATGTCCACAACACTGCAGGGTACACTATTTGGTCTGCTAGATTGAAATATCTTGTACCTAATGACATGAGCTGCAAATTTTACCACTGGGTCTTTGATGGTTGAGATTTTCAGTGCTCTACCGTCCCATTGAGCTCTAGTGTTTTTTTCTACGCCGAGACGAGATGAACTTTGAAAAGCTTTGGCTTTTTCGATTGTAGGGTACCCAGTAACCCTACTGATAATCTTCTTTGTGACCTCAATAGGTTTATCTAAACAAAATTTTCCATCATGAAATCTGCTTAGCACGATTCTTATCTAGTCATTTTGGAAGGATTACGGGAAGTAAGTAAAACACGATAACCCTGACTCCCCAATCTTCTTGTATTTGAATTTAATCTTTCCATCTGGTCCACAGACTTGTTGATAAGCAGCAATGGTCTCAAAATCACATACTTCTCCAATTTTGCAGTGACTATAGGCCCTAACTTCTTTTGTTAACAAAACCCTGTCTGGAATACTCAAAAATGCACCCATATCGTCTGTTTGTGCTGCGACCTTGGGATGTGGTTTGAATTTCTCCTTGGCGAAATGTGCCCTAACAATTAATTCTACTTCCTCCTCAATGTTTTGTGATTTTCTTGTAATTGATGTTGATGCCATAAATTGTTTCTAGGGTTTTGGCAAGCAATAGATAATCAGTGTTCGGTAGGCAGATGAACTTACTCGTTATCGTCGAAGAATTGTCATCGGTTCGATCTATAGTAGCTTTGAATCTTTTCTGAAAATCTTTAGCTTGAACTCTTTTCTGTAAAATCTCTATTCTTCGAAGTCGCAATGTAACAATGAACTCTATTTCCATGTATATATAGACTTTTTGATATTCTCACTCAACTTTGATGCATTAAATGCGTGACCTAACTTCTAAAACAAAACAGCTGTCAGGTCGGTAATGTCTACAATTCCTTTTGCTAGGTTAACATAGAATTTCTTCATTGGTTTTCACTATTGTCGGTTAACTTTGTATAGTGATTACCGACGGGTAACCAACTCACATTTCTTCTTTTATCGACTATGTGACATTTGTAAACTTATAACACATAAACCATAGTGCATCTTTATTCATGCAGATTTGGTATTTGTACATCATATATAAGGAACTGTATGTAAAATGTGATCATTTAAAATGTCAGTTCCATACATACCATTGTCATCTTAAGTGGAGGTACCGATGTCACCCAATCTAGTGGACGAGGTTTCACCGACAGTGTTACTTGACTCAGCATTCTCATTAGATGCCTTCTTCAACATTGTGTTCCTTAACTTCATAATTTTTGCAATGTTATATCCACTCTCAAATATATGGTTTTCATCAGGTGCTTGGTCTCTGTAGTTCTTGCTTACATGACCGACCTTATGACAGTGCATACATGCCATTCCTGCATTTGTCCAGTTTCTTGATTGTCCAATCCGACTCTTTCTGTAACAGTTTGCTGCAATATGTCCATATCGACCACATACAGCACAATTATTCCATGTATTATAATCCCAAACATATGAGTTACATTGTCTCTTCGGTTGATATGGCTTTCGTTGTAGTTTCTCTTTAGGTGTCTAGACTTGTTTCATTTTCGCCTTGCAGTCCCTTGCAGTGTGTCCATGCTTATTACAAATATAGCATATTTTCTCCTCAGTAGTAATAATGTCATTCTTCTTAGGTGTGCATTCATAAGCTGGATGTCGAAACTTACCACAATAATAACAATATCCATTGAATTTAGGAACGACAAGAGGTTTACCTTGTGCTTTGCTTCTGCACACATTGGATGTATGTCCTAGTTTTCCACAGTGATAACATGTCAACACTTTAGATTTCTGAATTTGATTGTTGTTGACTTTTTTATCTTGTTGTGATGATTCTCCTTCACCAGTGTATCCTATACTGACTCTGCTTCCAAATCTCCTCTGATTAGTCAGGAAATCATCAATCTTTTTAAAACTGTCCTCAGCTAACTTCATCATTTCATTGTGTTGCTTTTGTATTTTTATTTCATTCCTCATTTTTTCATTATATTCTCTGAGTATTGCAACATCTTCAAGTCTTCTTGATAATTCTCCATTTACTTGGTTCATCTCTTCATTAACTGTCATCATCTGATTTGATACTTGGAAGTGACGATCAATGAGTCTTTGTATTTCACTTTCTTTTGCTTGAAGTTGTTCAGTCATCAGTCTTTGGTCTTCAATCGCTAGATTCTGATCTTGTTTAGCTTGTCTAGCATTGTTCATGATTTCCACCATTCTCACCATTTGAGATTCATGACCGATTTGAAGTGCTTTTACTTGCTCAGATAGATGTTGATTCTTTTCAGATAAATCAGAGATTATGCTTTCAGATCCGTCAGAGATGCTTCCAGAGCTTGATCCAATATGATCAAATATTTCATCAATAGGTTCTTCATGATAACTAATTTCATTCAGTTGAATTGCAAGGTTCTTCCTATCAACCAGTAATTTCTTCAGTTCTTCCTTGGCTTGTTTATACTATTCCATAAACATATGTATTTGTATCTTCTGATTCTCAATAGTCTTGTCAAGTTTGTATCTCTCCATGACTTATATCTTTACCCTTCAGTGGTTAGACTGTTCAACAAGAGAACTGTGCTCTGATACCAATTGTTTGAATTAGGAGAGATAGGTACTGAGAGGGGAGGGGTGAATCAGTGCCTTCAAAAATTTACTTGTAAAACCTTTCTGATCTATAACTGAATACTGTGATAACCGATCAAAATAACTTGAATACAATTGTATAAATCAATCATCTAGTTAACTTAAGAAAGTAAACAACATGAAATCAATATAAAAATCACATAACACAAGTATTTTAGTAACACAGAAACCCTTGTAAGAAGGTAAAAACTGCGGTGGGGATGACACCCATAAATTCTTCACTATTGTAGATAGAAAAGGTTTGTCTATTAAGGCTACAAGTTTTGATCACTTCTGGTGATCTTATCTTATTAGGAGTAACATATTAGATCAGCTAGATCTACCTAGTTATAGGATTTAAACAACACTAATGAAGTGTGTACTCGGTTAAGAGATTTACATAAGACTGTTAAGTCGACTCTGTTAAGAGATTTATCAAAAACTCTATCACAATTGTCAGAAAGTAATAGGCAATTATCTGCTAGTTGACAACTCAATTGTCTGAAACAGATCTATAAGTGCTCATCAAAATATCACCTTATCCATGATGGTTCTCTACTCTATTCTACTCGGTAGCCTTCTCTGATTCTGCTCAATCTAATATCCTCTGTACTCTGTTTTGCTTGATAAATTGATTGTCTTGAAGTTTGGCAATGTCTTCAAGTGATTCGTGATTCATATATATTAGTTTAGCCAACCTCTTTAAAATGGTGCGAACAAACAAAATATAGAGTGTTCTATTTTTGCTGCCTTAGCAAAAATTAGGTTACAAGAATAATCATAACCCTAAGATCTACGGTGCAAAAATAACCTAGATCAACTATTACAAATAAGATAAACATTACATTTAATGAGTATCTTTTACAATAAATGCTCCTCGATCTTGGTGAACCATTTTATGATCTGTTGTAACCGTTTGCATAGAAGAATGTGCCATTTTAGATTACTATGCCATTTTTTGTGATCATCGGTAAACACTGTATAATTTGCTCGGTGTATACTGCGATGCTTGATGTTTACTGTCTGTCGGTGTCAGTGTCGCTAGTGCTTGGTAAACTATGTGATGCTCGGTGTAAAGGCTTTTACCGACTGCTCTGTCTTACTTCTAGTTACCGACCAACTCAATATAAGTAACCGACTGACCTATTTACTATCCTTTGATACTAATGACAACCTTAAATGCTCAATAGAGATTAACACATCGACAAGGTTTATTGATGATACTTCCTCTTGTTTCATCAATGGAAGTTTTTTCCATAGCTTGGGTAGTCGATGAGAAGTTTTAGTGCTTCATCGAAATGTGTTCCTCCATCAATAGGGTCGTTATTGATGAAGCTTTTATTTTGTTTGGTTGACATGATCTATTCGATGCAACTTAAGTTGTCAGTGAAGTGTCCCAAGGTCTTATTGATATGACCACTTTCATTGAAAGGATTCATCGATAAGGAATTCCTCTTATCTTCTAGATAACATTTTTTGCAATAGCGTACAATAATTAGTGGAGTGTTTTTTTATGTCTTATCTAATTAATGAGCTACATTGATAAAGGGGATATCAATATATCTATCTTCTATTTGATTGAATATAGTTTTGGTGGGAGTTGGAGGTCTATGAAGTGGCCTTGTGTTTCATCCAAGTTCTCACTCTCATCAATATAGTCATTTTTAGTATAGCTTCCTGGTGTCTCATCAATGACAGTTTTCGGCATAATTTAGTGATCTATAAATGGCTCGTGGGTTTATCAATATACCTTCCTCCATCGATATGGTCGTTATCGATGAAGCTTCTTCCCTATTTGGTCGATGTGGTTTTTTCATAAAGTATTATATCTGATGGGCTGGGACACTTTTAATGTGGCTCGTGTTCTAGTTTTTTGAAAGGGATCTTTTTGAGGCATAGCTTGGGGATCTATGGGATGCCAAAAGGGCCTAAAAAAATGCTCACTTTCATCGACAATAGATTTCGATAAAATATAATATGGTCTTATCGATTGTCATAGTAGGCATGTATGTAGAATGTAAATTCACAAAGTGGTAGAGATTTTTCAGAAAGAAGGTATTCATCAATAGGACTCTCATCGATAGAAAAAACAAAGGCTGGTCATCATCTCCATCTCTGATATGCTCAGAAATCCCTTCAAGCAATCACCACAACTCTGTTCAGCTGTTCACATCTCTTTCTCAGCCTTCTACTTAGGTTCGCTAATCAATAACATCAACCTCTTCCACACTCTTCATAACCTACAACTAGGTCATCCTTATACCTCCTTGATTAGGTAGCTTAACCTTTTGTTGCTTAATCATCTTCGTAGATCTTAGGTTTAGGTCAGATTCATCAAATCCTTCCAACATTTCCTTCTCCTCCTCCTTCTAAGTACTTCTCAAAACTTCTCCTTGAATTCATATGAAAATGGTTTACCATGCATTAAAGGCTCTAGATAATTCATCCTTATCTTCAACACATTTTACATAAACCAAGAATTTAACTATGTTGGTTGGGAATCTCTATTCCTTCATAAACTATAAATTATTGACACTCATCCAATATAGTGTTCTTCAGCTCGGTCATCACTGGATAGCTCAGTCATCGCTAAAACTTTTATTTTTGGCAATTACTGTCTTCCCTTGGTTAATTCTCTAATACTCGGTAATTAATGATGCTTGGTTGACACTAAAATTTGCTCGGCTTATATTGGCACTCGCTCAACACTATCATCACTCAAATTAAACTAAAGTTTCTTTATCTTCTGCTCTTTTGCTCGGTTAAGCCTATGCTTTCAAACTTTCTTTCCTCATTTCTTCTAAGATTCAAATCAACCGTCTTCATCATTTAGTGTTATAGATAAATAACACATTACCTTGCCAATGTGCCAACTAATCAAGTACCCATCATAATTTCTCATAACTCAACCTTTCCACTAGGTATTCTTGTTATCTCCTCTTCTCAAATACTCTTCATCAGTTAAAAGATATATGGTACTGTAGTAGATAGCAATTATCTTACCAATTAAGGTTTGACATCAATGACAATATAAACATTGTTTTAATTGTAGTTTCCAACAACAATTACATAAAAGAATTCTACAAAAGAAACAAAGAGATAGATCTCTCTAAAAAATTTGTGCAAACTTTCCTTTTTAGATTAGGCATAACTCTAATTGACCATGGAGTTCAAACCCTCTTTAGGGTTGAGTTACAAAAGGATAAATTAGATCAGAACAAAAATATTTGATCTCTTCCTAAAGCACTAAATCTAGAAGTGATAAAGAGAGGCCACATAAATTCCCCTACAATCAAGAATGTCCTCTTTGGCATAGAAACATGGCTCAAGGGCCATCTGCAACCATAAGTGATCATGGGATGATTGGATGAAATTGACCAAGAGTATACAATAGTAATGGCATCACTTGAGTGAATTTACATATAAAACCAATGGAGTTTCGACAGAAGCAAAAGGTCATTTAATGAAACTATAAAATAATTAATGCATGACCAACCTTTGTTTTTCTATCAATGAGAGTCCTATTTATGAATACCTTATTTCTGAAAAATCTCTATCACTTTGTGAATTTACATTCTGCACACATGCCTACTATGATAGTCGATATGACAACTTGATTGAAATGACACCAATCCCATCACAATCCAATATTGAATGAAGAACAACCGTGTTCAAGAATAATACTTACATTGCCCATGTTCATAGACTCACAAAAGTACACAAACATCTATGTACTGTGTGTTTGAATTGCACAAAGTTTGAATGAGGGAGAAAAGAAAAATGGGAAGCCAAGGGAAGGAAAATGCTCGTGACTTGCCAACTATAGGTTAGTTTCTCTACATGATGTTGATGGTTTAACCAATAAAGGTTTAAGATGTGCTTATGTCATCTTTCATAAATTTGACCAAAAATTATGTTTTCCTTATCATGCAATGATGTTAAACACGAGTTATCTAAATACAAAAATGAAGAGCTTTGTAGTAAATTTTATCATTTGATTTGGATGATGACTTTTAGTCTTCTATTGATTTTTCTATTAGTTATTCTAATGAAACTTTTATCTTGTGTTTCATCCCCTATAAATGGTTCCACATTTTCCATATGTCCCTATTAGGGAAGCTACATCTATAACATGTAGCTATCCTATAATACGTAGAAAAATCATCATTTCATTGTGCTTTCATGGATTTCCATACTCTATTCTAGAGCTCCTAAATTGGGACAGGTGTGCATAATGTTCGATAAGGTTGTCAAGTCTAGTTTTACATCTACTAGTTGTGTTTCCTTAAATATTTCTAATTACTTTTCAATAGACTCATTCTATGCATATTTTGCAATGATTTTAGTACATGAGACCACATGTATCATAGATGCATTGCATCAAACACTTATAATTCCTTGTCTATGCTTCCACATTTTTCATACACGTGCACTAGGGAAGCTGTAAGTACAACATTTGACAAAAAAATTGTCTTGTAAGTTTTAACGGATGTCCATACCCATTCTAAAGCTCCCATTTAAGAAGCAGCAAGGAGAATGCTAGTAATAATTGTATAATCACTCCATGTCAGGTTTGGTTTTATACCCGCTAATTATGTTTGCTTGAATCTTTCTAAATACCTTTTAATCGAGCGTTCGTATTGGCTCTTGTTGTTGTGTTTGTGCCTAGGATTGATGTTGTTTATCCATGGCAGTGGCATAGGGTTTATATATGCCTCTTGGATATGTACAATGTAGGGATTTGCACAGTAGTGGGATGAAGATACCCATAGCAAAGGTCTTAGAGGGATGAAGATCATAAAGTCACAATTCATGGAGGAACATATGGAAGGAATCACAAAATGCAGTGCTTCTTGGAGATTTACAGGCAAATCAAACTGTACAATTATCATATCATGGTAAATTACAGAATCAACTAAAACAGGAGAGTACATAAGATACATTGATTACGGGAATGAATCAAAGGGTTTTATTGTTTGCCAGAACTTATAGGTGGTGTCGAGAGATGTGTAGGTGGTGTCGAGAGATGCCCTCTTTCCCTCCTACTTTGCGGAATAACAAAATGAAATAAAATGAAAATGTCTTTTTTTTAAAGTTATATGCCCATGTTGGTCATAATTACAACAACATATTGATGGTTGTCACAATTCCGACCAACACAAGAATGGATTAAAAAAAAAAATTCCTTCTATAAACCGACCAAACAAAACCATTTTAATTCTTGGTCGAAAATGTTGGTCGGAAATGTGGGTCAAATGTACTAGTGTGTTTTGAGGGTTCCTTGGTAGGGCATTACACTCGACAATTGTTCATTTTTAATCTAGATGACAAGGCGCTAGCTTGACATTGTCATTGGGCTACTATTGGTCATGATTGCCTCAAGTGGGTGAAGGGGATTGCCATAGAAGATAATCTGGACTCATTTAAATGTTTTTCCGATAATGTCATCTCCAATAAATTTTTTGACATGTACAATGAGGGATGGTCACCTCCCCTTAAGCTTGGTTTAGTCTCCTCAACTTTGATGTGGGATGTGGTGGTATGTAGGCTTTGGTCTTTTTGGCTGCAATTTTTTGGACTTTAGTTTGGTAGTTAGTTGGGGTATTCAGTGTCTCAGTTGCTATGTTTTGTCTCAACACCCATTTTGGGTTGGATTAGACTACTACAAAAGCTAGGTTTGTAACTGCAATCCAACAACATGAATATCATTTTGTTCCTTTTGTAAACATTATATATCTTCTTACTTTAATATACAATATATTTCTCATGATGTGGTTTATCAAGCCAAACAATATATAATAGAAACATTTTATGAATGGAACTAGGTTATATGTAATTATTAATATTTCATTTTTTGAAATGATAATTAAAAAAATTGACAAATTTGATAGTCATATTCAAACTTAAAAATTTGTAGGAGTTTCAATGTAAATATCCAAATTATATATTTTATCCTAAATTTTATTCTAAAATTTTGTATAATACAAATAAAAAATATATTAGTTAAATTATTGTTTGATACAATAGAATAATTAATAGACGATACTAATGCATGATGTGAAGGTTAAGTTTGCATACCCATTAGGATGTTACCATTCAACATAGTTTTTTGGCCCCCATAAATTGTGGATTAGATAAAAAAATTAATGTGCCTAATGATGCTACCAGACATACCTTTGAATCTAGCTAGACCTCATGTCCTTATTATTCAATATAATCAAGTTAAAAGATGATTTATGATTTAAATAAATAATATTGTCTAAAGTACAAAGATTAAATATTATTCTCTCATTTTTAATCAACATATAATTTATAATTAGATACAGGGGAAAAGACTCAGTAACCTTTAGGGGGTGCAATAATCGTGATCTTTTTGTCATGTTGACTCCTGGTTACTAATACTAAAGGAGCCCCAAAAATGATAACATATGTACCAATCGCTGATCACACATGTACTAATAGCCGATTTTTTAAACCCTTTTTAGTTGTTAATTGGATCATTTGTGCACCACTATTGGGACATTTTGTAACGACTAGAGGGACATTTGGCCACAACTACTGGCATTTTTTAGTAAACAACTATTGGTGCAAGAACATATCAAGTATTGAGCATCACTTTGAAAAGGCCATTTTTTATCACTATGTGTTAAACAAACCGACAAAATCATCAAATCCAACATACGGTTTAAGATCTATAGGTGGGAGAAGTTAGGGTGTGCGCCTACTAAGTGCTTTCCCCTATATTCTATTACATAGACAAAAAAACACTCCCAATTTGATAAATACAAGATAAATAAAGTTTACATGTATACTCTATAATATTGTAACTAACTATAAAACTATTTTTAACCATTTTCTTTTTTTCAATAAAAAATCATTATAATATAAAAATATATATTCTACATTTTTAAATAAAAATTCAAAATTTTAATCTTATTTAATAAAAATTTAAAAAACTATATAATTTTTTTTTTAAATTATTAATAATGTTTGAATCACTACTTATATTTTTTATATATTTTTATTAATAATGTTTGAATCATTACCTGTATTTTTATATCCATTTTCAAATCATTTAAAATTATTTATGGTATCTAGTATTTATTCATTGAAATTTTCAAATTTTGCTTCTATATTCAATTGTCTACAATATTTTTTTTTTTAACTGAGATCACAATTTCTGATCTTTCATCAGAATGAAAGATCTCAGTTGAATCAAGAAGCAAAATTATAAGACTAATTATGGACTGTAGATATATACTCGAGATGCAATTTTAACCGAATGATGATACACAGTTCCAATTTAATGAAACAAAATCTGTCGCTTGGATTATCCCGTATTCAGAAAACTAGTTTGTGTTATGATTCAGAATTTACCAAATGACAGGTCACCTTTCTCTAGCCAGTGCCATACACAAGACAGTCCGTCTACTCCTCCGTACTCCTCTGCCATTTCGAGCTGCCCACATCTTACATTAAAGTACGTGTAAACAGTAAACTAAATTTGTTTTTTACCAAGGGGACACTCAGTTGTTTTTTTCAAACTTTCTTATAAATTTTACGGTTTAGTTATTTTTTTCAAACTTTATTTATAAGATTTATGGTTGTAAAAATAGTCTTTCTAAATTTTATAATATTGATTTTCTATTATAATTTATAATTAACTAGCAATCGTACTTTAGTGTGCAATGGGTACGCCGAAGATATTTGGAAATGTGTATTAGAAAAACGGTCTTCTTATACAATTGTGTAGTTAATGAGATCAATTGAAATAATATTTATTGAATAGATCATTTATTCACATCTAAATATCTAACAATGAATTCAATTGAGACATCTGAACCCCTAGAGCTCCACCATAGGGCGATTTGAATTTTCAAGTCCACAATTTGATTGCTTGTTTTTAGGTAATTTGGTTGCAAGCATATTTTGCAATTTATTTACCTCTTCTTTTCTGTTTCATTCTACTATCTTTGCAATATATAAGAAATTGATTGTAATTCAAGAACACAAATTTGTGATTTTTCTTGCCATTCTTGTTCATTTCATTCAGTTTTTTTGACAATATCCAAGAAATTAATTCAAATTAAAACACTTATTTGCAATTTTTGTATCCCTTACATTCCACTTTCTTGATAATGTGTAAATAACAACAAATTAATAGTAATAGCCTTCATAATCTTAATTCAACAATTTATTTATATTTCTTTTTAATTGATTTTACTTTATTATTAATAATGTTTTATTTTATTTTTTATTAATCTTATCTCAAGAGTCAATTTTTTAAAACACTTTACACATCAGATATTCCTCAAAAACCGTTTATTTTATTTTATCAGGCTTAATACTATTTATTTTTTGTTTTTGTATTTCCCTGTGCTCTTCTTGTGGGTTGGTTAACCCACATCTCCTTTTAGCACCGTAACTCAGTCTTCAGTAAAATTCAAATATTGACAATCGTGCGGTTAAGAGGTTCGATTTTAATTTTAATTATTAAGGACTAAGTTTGGGTGTATTATTAACAGAAATATTATTATTAATGAACGGTTTTTTAAAAAAAAAAATTAATCAGATATATTAAATAAAGAAGAAGTTATTAAAGTATTATTAATTTGTAATAATTATACTATAATATTATAATTAATAGTTGAAAGTTAAAAATTAAAATAAATATTTTTTACATTTAGTTTTTTCAACATAAATTAATTTTTATTTTATATTTAATAATTTGTTTTAGTTTAATTATTTTTCGTGAAATCACTAGTAAAAAAATATGACTATTTATTAGTTATTTAAAATATTGTTATATAATGTAGGTATGCTTTTTTCAAATATATATTTTTTGAAGTTTTGAATTATAAAGATCAATATATGAATTTATATGCATATAAACAATTGTAATTATTATGTTTATATTATTATTGAAAAATTACTTTTGAATAAATTTTAAAATTTTAGTTTATAATAACAAGATAAATATTATTCAAATTATATAATACTTTAGTATAATTTTTTATTTTTTTAAAAAAATGAGTTTATATGTTCATAATTATTAATTTTAAATTATCTTATTTTAATTTAAAATTGATTTTCTGCTTAAATTTTTTTTCCAAAAATAATTAGTAATCATAACATGTTAAAATATAATAATAAAATATTTTTAAATCAAAATTATTTAATATAATTAGACAATAAAACAAATAAGATTTCTTAATTTTTTATTTTCACTAATAAAACAAATATGTAATACATTGTAATTTCAAATGACATAATTATAATTCCAATATTTTGTAATTACTTTACTTGATTTTCATTCAAGAATTTAATTCACAACATTATAATGTATTATTTAAATATTAATTATGCATTACCTATTTCTCCTATTTAGAAATAATTAGTATATATATAATAATTTTAAAAAATTATCTTATTATTATTTTCTATTTTTAAATTATTTAAAACTAAATAAAATAATTTTTACATGTCAATGTGACTATACATAAATTAAATCCTAAAATACATAAATTAAATCCTAAAATATATAGAAAGAGTTTGGAAATTTTACTATTGAAAAAATTATTTAAAACTAAACAATTTTTTTTTTAAATATCAATTTAAATATTCAAATTAAAAAAATAATCTATATTTTTTTATTTTAAATTAATATCTTGTAGATTAATATTTAAAATAAAATATAAAAAAATATTTAAAACTAAAATTTATTTGAATTGTTTTAAAAATAAAATAAGTTTCGCCTTGGTAAGATATGCGTTTTAATATGCTCCTATAAGTTTAACTTGGGTAAACTAGAATGGATATCTTACCAAGTGGACACTTCGATTTATTTTCAAAGTTTCCTTATATATTTTACGTTTTGATTATCCAATACCTAACTATTATTTTGCAGCGGAGTACGAAAGGTATTCATTTTTCCCTGTCAGTTGCCTGTGAAGGCCAGCGCGGTAGGGCAAGCGGTCGAGCAGGGGCTAGGTGCAAATATGTTGCACCATAGCTTTCGGCGACTCTGATTGCACCTCTCTGCACCGTCAGATGAGTATCTCCCTTCACTCATTGCATTCACATTATGTATTTTAGGTTGCCTTCTACGATACGTTGTCCACGATACTTTGTCTCCTTTACCGCTGGTGAATTTCTGTTCAGCGGATAGAAAACAAAAACATTAACGGTAGCGATTATTCCAATGCTCGTCCTCATCCTCCAGTCGATGACGTGATGTGTAAAGGTTAAAAAAAAGGTACAACAAACGCCCAGGATCATTTTAATGGTAGTCATTCGTGTCTGCGGCTCTTTCAACCGTTAGATGCAATTTTTTGCTCGAGCCTTTTCAAAGGAAACGCCTACGGCGTAATTATATTATTAAATTTTTAATTAATTATTTTTATTAATTATTAATATATTATTTATTAATTTTAAATTTTTATTAATATAATAACTTTGAATTTATTTTAATTTTTTTTTTCTTTTTAAAAAATAAAAAGATTTTTTAATTTTCAATCTTTTTAAATATTAATTTAGAATTTAATATTTATTATCTTATTTTAATATTATTGATTTATTGATTTATATTTTTCATATTAGAATTAACTCATAAATTTATAAATTTATATTCAATTGATTATTTTATTAAACATAAACAACATTAAAAATCAAGGTTAGCAATTAAAATTATTTTAGAATTAGAATTAAACCCTAACTCTAAGTCAAAATCTAATTCTAAGCCTAACAATTATCTAACCTTAATTAAGTTCTATCTTGAAGTTGAACTTAATCCTAAACATTAACTTTAATCCTAATTGAACACTAACCCTAATCAAACTATATCTTGATTATGAACCATAATTTTAACATAACTTTAAACCCTATACCAAACCTAAGCTTAACATTATCCTTAATCTAAACTTAATTAAACCTAATCTTTCTCAAAGGCAATCATAACCCTAACCCTAATCCTAACCATACCATATTATTAATTTAATTTATTAATTTTTTATTTGTTTGAAAGACTTCTTATTCTCTAAAGTTAATTTTTACTATCTTATTTAATAAGTTAATTCTAATATGGCAAATATAAATAATAAATCAATAATATTAAAATAAGATAATAAATATTAAATTCTAAGTTAATGATATGATTAGAGAGTTTTGAGGAGCAAATTTTCGGAGCGAATTTTTTGAAGCAATTTTTCGGATGTGACTGGGTGACGTGGCAATTCCGTGCTACTGCTTTGTGGAGGAGATCTTCTCCTTCACGCGGTTTGCATCTCTCTCCTCTGCATTGCATTAACTTTGCTCTATTTTTTGTCTTTAATTTTTGTACTGTGTTCGTCCCATGGAGCTAGGATCTGACGATAGGAATATTAATTCCCCTAACCCTGAGTCTATGGCTATTCCTTCTCCAAAAAATATTAACCCTCCACCTGCAACTTCTACCCCGCCCCTCAAGAAATCCTTCGCGAAAACGGTGGCTCCTTCCAATAATGGAGTCTCCTCTGATGCACGGTTTCTTCAGGTGGTTAGAGGAAAAAGATGAAGCGAAGAAGGTAACTGTTCTTCCTTTTCCTTGAATGAATTTGTCATTTCTCCAAATGATGCTATGTTGAAGGAAATTGCCCTAGAAAAGTCTCGGTTGTGCAATACTGCTATCTTTTTTGCTTGTGCAGATTTAGATAAGTGCCCTCCCAGGAAATTCCTTGATGACTGGTTCCATAATTTATGCAACCTGAAACTTGGCTTCAAGATCTCCTTCTGTCACCAGATCCAGAAAAGATTGTTCATTATTTTCTTTAATAAGCATGAATCTCAGGTGGAAGCCCTAAAAAGGCAGTATTGGATTGTTGGGAAGACCTCTTTCTAGGCGCTCACTTGGACACAGGAGGCTGTCTGCGAAGAGGTGCTTGCCTTATCCTCCCCAAGATGGGTTATCCTTAAGGAGGTCCCTCCTTTCCTGTGGTGTTTCCTTCCTCAGCTTCTTGCTCCCTTCGGAAGCATTATCTGTGTTGATGAGACCTCCAGACTTGTCTCTAACCTTGATGCCAGGATGCTTAACTCGATTAAGCCCGGTGTCGACATCCCGCAAAAACTTACCCTTAACATTAATGGTGAGAGTTTTTCATGCCCAATGGAGATCCTTGGTGGATTAAATGTGTGCTTCCTCTGCAAGAAGGAAGGCCACCTTAGAAAGAGTTGCCCTATTTTAACTAAGAAGAAACCTAACTTGAATCCTGGGGAGGCTAATGTTGCCACATCTACCACAGAGGAAATGCAATCTAATCCTACCACTAATGTTGTGAATACTTCCATTCATAACCCTAACAAAGATTCGGTTGATCGCTCTGGTAAATGTATGGAGATTATTAGTTCTGAAAATAAAACCGCCTCGAACTCTAATCAATACCCCTCTAAGCCAATCTATTCCTCTAATGCCTCAGTTCATATTGCCAACCTCCCGGATAATGATGGTTTTCAAATTGTTTTCAAACCAAAACGTAGGCGAAAAAATGCTCAGCAGCTTGCCTTGGAACGAATTTGCAACGGTAACCATAAGTCCAATCCTTTTTTGGCTTTGACTTCCCCTAATCTGTTGATTGAAGACACGCCTTCCAAACCTAATAACTCCACAGTTGTGGAACAACCCACTCTCATGATTGAGGATGTCAATAGAACTGGTAGGACTGGTGATGTCACCATGAGCGAGGTCCTTGTAGCCAAGATTAGCAAGTCTGAGTACCCTAATCCTAGTGCAGGGGCCCCTTCTGATGAGAACACCACCAGCCCTCCCATATCTATGCTTAATGAATTGGATGATAATTTTTTTATCGAAGTTATTTATGCCAATGCTAATACACAAATTCAGACTCCCTCTGGAGCTCGTATGAGTGGTGATCCTGAAAAGAATAACACTCACTTAAGTAGTACTCAACTCAATCAATTTGAGGAAGATGGTGATCTACCGTTGGGGTGTAATACATCTAAAAAGAAGGGTAGACATATTGGGTCTAAGAATAAAAAGAAAAATGGAGAGCTTAATGATCCCCCTACTAGCTCTGTTTTGCCTTCTTCATCATGAAGTGCATCTCTTGGAATATTAGAGGCCTCGAGTCTCCTGATAGGAAGTCTGTTATCAAAATATTTTTGATGGGTCATAAAAATATTGATTTCCTCATGTTGCAAGAGTTAAAGGCTATTTATTTCCTTCTTAATTCTGCTCTTGATTGTATATGGAAAGATGCTATCAAAATTTGCACTACTCATTCTAAAGGGAAGGGTGGAGATGCCTTGCTTATCAACCCCTATAGGGATAGTTATATTCAGTGCTCTGGAAGCTCTCCCTATAATCGTGTAGCCTGGGCTATAATTGATTTTAAAGGTTCCTCTTTTGGTGTGTGTTCTATATATGCCCCTAATGACTCTAAGGACAGGATCTCTCTTTGGGATTGGTTATATAATCTCCCTGATGTCCCATGGATTATGGTTGGGGATTTTAACATGGTTGAAAACCGGGATGATAAGTTTGGGGGTTTGCCTTTTGAGTGGAAACACCAGGAGAAACCCCATTGGGATCGCCTTAAACAACATTTGAATCTTTTTGATCCCCTTGAAGGCCTTAAATCTGAGACTTCTAGTCTCTGGTTTACTTGGTGCAATTTCCAGCAAGGAACTAACTAGATCTACTCTAGGCTTAACCGATTTTATGTTAACTCTAACCATTTCTCCTTCTCCCCTAATCATTCTAACTCTCCTATTCTTGCCTCCCCTTCTACCCTCTCTGATCACCTCCCCATTGTTGCCTCTATTAACCTTAGAAGCTCTATTGATTTTTTTAATCCCAGTAATAAAAAGTTTATTCTCAATACTTCCCTGTTAAAAGATCAGGATGCTCTTACTGCCATCAGAATGGTTAGGTCTTTCAATTTATTCATTCAATACCCCTCCCTTTCTAAACGGTGGAATGTGAATGTTTCTTCTTGGAAGAAAATTCTTCAAACCCTTGGGTAGAAGAAGGCTAAGGACTATGGATTGCATGAGAATCTCCTTAATGATCAGCTTCACATTGCTGAATGGGAAGTCCAAATGAATCCCACCTCTGTTGTTCTTGTTGAACATGTTTCTCAAGCTAGGGACTCCCTTAGGAAGCATCAGCAAGTTAAAATTAAAGGGGCCTCTGTTAGAGCCCGCAATCATTGGCTGCAATATGGTGATAAAGGTTCTAAATTCTTCTTCAACCTTTTGAAACAAAAGCAATGCAGAGAAAAGGTTGACAAGATTGTGGTTGAAGATCAGGAACTTCTAAACATTCATGATATCACTAAGGCTTTTGAAACTTTTTATAGAACTCTTTTTACTTCGGAGGATAATGACCTCTCTAGAGATATTAGGAATAAGTGCAAAGCTATTATTCCTAGGAGGATCTCTGAGGTGGATGCCCTCTTGCTTAATTCCAAGATCTCTCTCCAGGAAATTACTGATGTTATCTTTGCTCTTAAAGATAACAAAGCCCCTGGCCCTGATGGCCTTCTTGCTGAATTTTATAAGGCTAATATTGATTGGATTGCTAAAGATCTCTTTGAACTTTACTCTAAAGCTTATGACTCCGGTACTCTTGGGAACTCCATCAATATGGGAATTATTAAACTTATTCCTAAAGATGGGGATAAATCTCTCATAAAAAACTAGCGCCCCATCGCGCTCCTCAATGTCTCCTATAAAATTCTTACTAAAGCCCTTGCTTCCCGTCTTGTGAATATCCTCCCCAATTTTATCTGCTCCACTCAAACTGGTTTTATCAAGGGGAGGTATATCCTAGAGAACCTCATTACCAGCTGGGAGTCTATGGAATGGGCCAGATCCTCTAACCAGAATGCTGCCATGTTTCTTCTTGATTTTGAAAAAGCCTATGACAGAGTCGAGTGGGATTTCATCCTCACCATCCTCAAGGCGTTTGGCTTCCCTGATGAATTTTGTAGATATGTCCAAGTCCTCCTTAAAGATTCCTCTGCCCTTATTGAAGTTAATGGTAATCTCTCCCATCCCATCCACCTTTCTCGATCCATTAGGCAAGGTTGTCCTCTTGCCCCCACCCTCTTTGTGATTGCCTCTGATGCTTTGTTTTACCTTCTCAGAGATGATACTTTGTCTCCTAAAGTTCAAGGTATTAATCTTCCTAATGACTCCAACCTTCTGAATATTCAGTTTGCAGATGATACTTCACTCTTTCTTGAGCTCTCTTATTGTAATATCCATTGCCTTACTCAAAAGCTTGATATTTTTGGGAAAGCTTCTAGAGCCCACATCTCCAATTCCAAGTCCATCCTTCTTGGATGGGATGAGGAGCCCCCAGATTGGCTTCTCAGACTGGCTTTTCCTAGGGTGGTCCTCACAAAATTGTGCGCTACCTTGGTATTCCTTTCTCCATCTCCCCATCCCTTAAGGATATGTGGCTGTGGATTAAGGAAAGAATTAACAAGAAGCTTAATAAATGGGACAATAGAGTGCTATCCCTTGCCAGAAGAATCCAATTCTATCAAAAGATCCTCTCTTCTTATAGCATTTATTATTCTTCTATTTGGATGATTAGTAATTACTAGGTGTTTGAAATATAGAAGGCTATTAGGAGATTCCTATGGTCTGATGGGAAAGGGAAAAGAAAGGCCCATGCTGTCAAATGGAGTTGGTGCCATGTTGACAAGAAGCTTGGAGGATTGGGTCTGAAAGATCCCAGGCAGCAAGGGATTTCTCTTGCTGCTAAATGGATTTTCCAAGCCCATGATGGGCAAGAACCATGGAAGGTGTTGATAAGAAATAACATCCAGGCTGGTGTCCCCAAACATGCTAAAACTTGGAAAAATCTCCCTTTTTCTGATCTGGTTGTTGGTTCTTTTCCTGTCTTTGTTCAGGGTACTTGGGTTTTCAAATCTATCTGGAAGGTCTGGGAACATGTGCGTAGCTTCATTTATAATGCTAAGTTTGATACCAGCAATTCTCTGCATGGTGAACGGTCTATCTAGTGGAACCTTCATCATAATGGGAAGCCTCTTGCCTTAACCCAAGGTTGCTCTGCTAGATTTTGGCATAGCAAAGAAATAAAGTGTTTTATGAACATCTTGGACAATGATAACCTTATGTGCTAGCAAGCTATTAGTACCAACTTTGATCTCCCTGTCTCTCACAAAAGGACCTTTAACATGGTCAAGAATGCCTATGCCCATCTCAATCTCCCCCGCAACAGTGATGTCGATTCCCACAGGTACCTCTCATTCCGTTGGGATGATGGTTCCCTCCTCCCTAAAGTTAAAGCTAAAGACATTTATAAAGTCCTCAATAATGATTCCTCTATTTTGCACCATCTCAACTCCGTCTGGTATTTTAATTCCAACCCCCCTGAGTGGCAAAAAACCTTTGAGAAATTCTACAAGTCTCCTATTCCCCCCAAGATTAAGTGTTTCAAATGGCAACTTTTGCTAGATAGACTACCTATTAAAACTCAACAAGGTGGCTCTGATACTTGTCTTGTTTGCAAGATGCCTGAGAGTATGAGGCACATTTTCTTTGAATGTTCTTTTGCCAGGGAAGTTTGGATTCTTTTTGGAATTTCCATAACTGAACATGCTACTACTTTTGATATTATTACTGGTTCTATACTTGGTCTTAAAAAAGATGCTAATCTTTTCTGGCATATTCTTTCCTCCTACATCCTTTGGTTTATTTGGAAATATAGAAATGAGGAAAAATTTCAAGGCAATGGTAGAACTCTTACTGTGTTTCTTAGGAAACTCATACATTTTAAAATTATTTCACAGGTTTGTTGTGTGATGCGACTTGAGAGAGAGAAGTTGCAAAGATTTCTCCATGATGGCCATGCCACCATGTTTATATACGAAATGAAAAATGGATTAGAATGGGCCAACATTGCTGACAATCAGGCTGCCTTTGAAGATGCTCTTAAAAAGCTGCTTAAGGAAATCAGGGATACTAGAGGGCCCTACTTTGATAAATTTTAATTATTCGCTCATATCTTGGAAAGGAAGAAAGTTGTGTGGATGGAGGGTGCTCAAGGATGGACCTCCTGGGTTGAAGACTATAATGATGTTCTTCTCTGACCGTTGGCTCCTTTTTGTTGCTTATACTCTTGATAACTGTTATATGTGGTGATCATACTTTGTAATTTTGATATGAACTCAATGGGTTGAGGCTCCGCCTCTCCGCTCCTCCTTTTGTACTCTCTTTTTTTGTGATCAATTGATATATAATTCAAAAAAATTCTAAGTTAATTTTTTTTAAAAATAAAAATTAAAAAATCTTTTTATTTTTTAAAAAGAAAAATATAAATCAATAATATTAAAATAAATTTAAAGTTATTATATTAATAAATATTCAAAATTTATAAATAATATATTAATAATTAATTAGAAAGAATGATAGAATATTATAAAATTAAATTATTTATTCTGATGCGATTTCAGTCTGGAGGTGAATATGCCAATTTAAGTGTGACGTGGCCTTCTCTACAATGATGTGGAGGAGTTAATCTCCATGTGGTTTGCTCTCTTCTTCCCATGCTTCATTTACTTTCCTATTTTATCCTTTAGTTCTCTGGTGGTTGTGTGTTTTTATTATGTCCTCCGAGCCTCTACTCTCCCATCCTGGTTGCTCATGCGACCCGTCCTCGACTCCCAATGGAGCCAGAATCAGATGGCTCTATCTTTATTACTCCAAACCCTGTTGAAATGGCTCATTCAAACCTAAAGAAATCATTTGCTAAGACTGTAGCTCTAACCAGTAATGGTGTGCCCTTTACTACGAGATTTCTTTCAGTTCCTAGAGGCGAAGGACCTAGTGAAAAAGGTAAGATCCCTACCATTACTTCGAATGATTTCTTCATTTCACCAAATGATGAAATGTTGAATGAAATTGCCTTGGAAAAATCTAGGTTAAGTGATACTGCTATTTTCTTTGCATGTGTTGATGTCGACAGATGCCTGCCTAGTAAGTTCTTAGGCGATTGGTTTCATAGTCTTTCGAATTTAAAGTTAGGGCTTAAGATTTCATTTTATAGGAAAATACAGAAAGGTCTCTACATTATCTTCTTTAATAACCATGAGTCACAGCTCAAAGCCCTCAAACGACAGTATTAGATGGTTGGAAAAACCTCCTTGCCTGCTTTAGCCTGGTCACGGGAGGTAGTTAATGAGGAAGTTCTTGTGTTATCATGCCCTAGATGGGTCATTCTCAAGGATGTCCCTCCCTTCCTCTGGCGCTTTCTACCTCATCTATTGGAGCCATTTGGGAAAATAATCTAGATAGATGAAACCACCAGATTGGTTCCCAACCTTGATGTTAGGGTGCTCATCTCTATTAAATCTATAATCGATATCCCTGCATGTCTTAACCTTAACATCAATGGGGATATTTTTATTTGCCCTATGGAAATACTTGGTGGATTAAACACATGTGTTCTCTGCAAAAAAAGACATCTTCAAAAGAATTACCCAATTATTAACCGCAAGAAACAAAAGGGTAATTCAACAGGAACCTCTGAAAACCCTAACGCTGGTAAGGATTCAATGACAAACCCAAATAATTTTAACTTGGTTGAAAAAGATGCTAACCCCAAAAAAATTCCCACCTCAAGCTCGACTCTTAGCTCTAAACCTGATAAAATGAATCAAATGACTGATGACAACACACTTGGGGTTTTTGAACCCCATAATCTTATTTTTGCTTCCACCAAAAAGCCTATGGAAACAAGCTCTTATGGATTCTAGACGGTCACTACAAGGAAACGTAGACACAAAAATGCTCAACAACTCGCCTTGGAGAAAATCTGTGTTGTTAATCACAATGCTAACCAATTTGCGGCTCTTAATTACCACTCCACCCTCATGATTGATGACATACCAACTAAATTTCAAACTCTGAGCAACTCTTTGGTTAAGAATTTGGATGAAAAAGTTGATAGTGGTGATGGTGATGTTACCATGAGTGATAACCCTGCGAGAAAGATCCTCAAAAGAAGAGATTGGAGAGTGGTTGAGACATTTTCCCTTGGCTCAACCAGCTGTTGTAGAAAATAGAGCTGCCCAAAGACCTAGAGGATAATCTTTTCTTTTTGTATTTATATTTTATCCCTAGTCAAAGCTGGCAGGAAGGAGATATACTCGAGAGGATAGAGCAAAAGGACTGGTTGATGAAGATTTTGAGGCCCTTGAGCAATTGAATTTTAATCCTGATATTCCTTTGAGAAGAAAGACTCAAACGACTAGTAGAGCTTCCTCTCCTATCAAGTCATCTATTCCTATTTCAGGTTTCCAAGCTCTCACATTATATGGCACATTAACTCCATCCATCTTTAATCCTCAACCCCTAAATTTCTCTCTGCCACTCATGGCCCAAAATCAGCCATGGGGCGCTCAGGTTGGTCCTCTGGACATATCAAATTTTAACTTGCAAGCTTTACCCAAAGGAGCTAGAGAGGTTCTGCCCAAGTTCAGTGGTGATGGTAAAGTTTCCCCAAGTGATCATGTAAATGCTTTTAATACTACATGAAGTGTGATAGGCGTTGGCACAGAAGATGTGGCAATATGTCTTTTTGTTTAGACCTTGATTGAAACCACAGCAGACTGATTTCATCATTTTCCCAATGGGTCCATAACAACTTGGAATGGCATGAGGACAACTTTCATGGCTCATTTTAAAGCAGTCGATGATGAACATTCCTTGTTATTGGAACTCTCCCAATTAAAGAAGGAGATGCAGGAACCTATGCAAGAATTTATCGCTGAATTTAACAAGCTCTTATAGTAGATTCCTACTACTCATCGTCCTAGTGACAAAAATAGAAAGGGGCTCTTTGTGAATGCTATGCCCCCTGACATTAGTTTCCATCTTAGATGAGGAAGATTAGCAGACCTGCCAGCTGCCCAAGCATTAGCAGTAGAGCTTGAAGATGATATGATTATGGCTGGGAAATGGAGAAGAGATGTTCAGACTCCTGGTAATCAACCTTCTACATCACAGTCTTCAGATCCTATAGTTCAGAGACTGGTAAATGATATGATTACTTTAAAAAGGCAATTACCAAAAACTTCCCCTGCTCCATATCAAGACATTCCAAGAAGATATGGAGGCCAAGGAGCAGGAAATTATGTAAAGCAATCAAATACATTAACACATCAACCTAGACTTCAGATTGAAGCACCTCCTGCTAAAAACAACATGTGTATTTTCCACTTGACTGATGAGCATGATGGTGATTCTTGTCCTGAGATGGTGCGGTACAAGAAAATGGAGGCCAATAAAGAGACCATTATGGAAATTCCTGGTAATGAGGATAACTCCAGAGGACCTAGCGACTCCACAAGTTATTATCTCGAATATGAGTCTGACTCGGAACGAGGTGGTGACATTCTTACAACTCTGGAGCATCCCTCATGTTCAGTTCTTACCCAAGCACAGCAGGGTAGTAAAAACCACAGTCATTCTCCATCTCCTTTTCAAGGCAAGAAGGGTAAAGAACCAATAAACCAAGTTGACATCAATACAAAGACTCCAGGGAGTGAACCTGCAAGGATTAAGATCCTCAAAAGGTCAGATTCTGAACCAACTTTTGATTTTATAGAATTCTGTAAATCTGCTAAAATTTAGATATCCCCTGTTGAATATTTGAAGTCAAATCCTAGTGAATTAGACAAGTTGGTTGCTTATGTGAAAGGGTCTTCTCATGTTGTTCAGTCCAATCAGGTAAACACCACATCCACTAATGAAACCCCTATGGAACAAAATGTAAGACAACCTGAGATCAGTGAGCCTATCATTAATCTTAAATCCTCAGAACCTGCTCCAGTTATAGGAAAACCTGAGCCCTTTTATGTCTCATTATTCATCCATGGTCATAAGCTTAGTAATTATATCATAGATTCTGGAGCTTCTGACAATATCATGCCCTCCTCAGTAGCAAAAGCCCTTGATCTACCCTTGACAAAAACTTTTGGTAGATGCTACTCCATGGACTCTAAACAAGTCCCTTTGATTGGCCAAATCAAAGATGCTCAAGTTGCTTTAGCAGCTTTCACCGACAAAAGGCTCAAGTTGACCATTTTGGTTGCTGATATTCCAGCAAGCTACAGTATGCTCTTGAGTAGAACCTTTTGTAGAGATCTGGGTGGAGAGATCAAATTGGACTGGTCTCAAGCTATTGTTCCCGTTGGAGATAAAAAAGTTACTCTTCAACCTAAGACTAAATGCAAGTACACATTTGTTCCCTCTGATGATCCTAAGTCTCATATTCTGTACCAAGAGACTGATTTCTCTAATTATTTGATCATGCCAGAAATCGAAGTCATGAATGAAAATAATGATGAAGAAATGTGGACCTTAGAATTTGATGGTAGCTGTTCATCCACTGGTTTGGGGGCTAGAGTGGTTTTGATATCACCTACTGAAGAAAGATTCCCTTCTGCTTATAATCTTGAGTTTGAGAACACAAATAATACTGCAAAGTATGAAGCTTTATTACTTGGGATTCTAGAAGCTAAGAGGAAGGGCATTAAAATGCTTAAAGAAAAAGGTGATGATGAGCTAATTGTGAAGGTTAGGGGAAAATATGCAGTCAGAAATAGAGTTTGGGATGAAATTGAAGGATTTCAAGCTTTTTCTATTGAATCCATTCCTAGAGAAAAGAATTCTAGAGCAGACGCTTTAGCTAGTTTTGCAGCATTATTGATTCCTCATCCTAACTTCAACAGTGATCAGTATATCATTGAGCTCATCCATCGACCAAATGTTCTCGATAATGCTAATTCCTAGCAAGTTTTCAGTGATGATGCTCATGTGTTGTCCTTTCTTCAAGGTTTGGAAAATTTTTCCTCTATTTTCTTTAAGGGTTCAGAATCTGAATGCCAAGAGTTTTGTTCTAATGAAAAGGTTGAAAAAGAAGAAAAGGTTATCTAATTAAAAGGAAACCATATTCCTAAAGGCCTTGTAAATATGGAAAAGTTGTTTGATCGTAATGATTGCTTCATTGGTCATACCGATGGAACAAAAGAGGATCAACCTGGTAGTTATGAGAAAATCAATATTGGAAGCAATGAAGACCCTAAGTTCGTCAACCTAGGTATATGCTGTAATCTGATGCAGAAAGAAGTGTTTACAAAATTATTGCGGGAATTCTGAGATGTTTTTGCTTGGTCATATGAGGATTTAAAAGATTTTAGAAAAGGCAAGTTCCAGCATCATATTCCATTAAAGCTAGGAGCTAAACCCTTCAGACAGAAATTAAGGAATTATAACCCTAGAGTTGCTGATGCCATTTTCTGAGAAGTTGATAAAATGCTTAAGGAAAAAATAATTTATCCGATTCATCATTCGACCTGGGTGGCAAACATTGTTCTTGTCCGTAAAAAGAATGGAGAAATTTGAATTTGTGTTGATTTTCGAAATCTCAATCAGTTAAGTCTGAAGGGCAATTTTGCTCTTCCTAACATGGATCATATCCTTCAAATGGTAGCAGGCTTTGAAATGATGTCAATGTTGGATGAATTTTCAGGGTATAACCAAATTAGTGTGGCCCTAGAAGACCAGCACAAGATGGCGTTCACTACTCCCTGGGGCAAATTTGCATATAACCGAATGCCATTTGGATTGATTAATGCAGGAGCAACTTTCCAGCGGGCCATGAATTCCACCTTCAATCATTTAATGAATAAGGTGATTGTGGTGTATCTTGATGATATGATTGTTTTCTCACGCAGAAGAAAGAAACATCCTAAAGACCTGAAGCTCATTCTCCAAGAATGTAGGAATCAAGGGATATCTTTAAATCCCAAGAAATCAATTTTCTATGTGACTGAAGGAAAATTGTTAGGTCACATAGTTTCAGAGAAGGGAATTGCAATAGATCCAGAAAGGGTGTGAGCAATTCAGCAATTGTGTTTACCATCCCATAGGAGTGGAATAAGGTCTTTCTTTAGATAGATCAATTTTTTGAGGAGATTCATGCCAGATTTTTCAGAAACAACTAGACCCATGGTCAACTTGTTAAGTGAGAAGCAAACATTTAGATGGAACGATGAGGCTAAGAAATATTTTGATAAAGTTAAAGAAGCAATTGCACATGCTCCTGTCCTTGCTCACCCAGATTTTCGTAAGGATTTTGTGATACACTGCTATGCATCAGAGCATACAATGTCAGGAGTCCTGTTGCAGAAGAATGAGGCAAGCGAGGAAGTGCCTATTTCTTTTATGAGTGTTCCTCTAAAGAATCATGAATTGAAGTACTCTCCCACAGAAAAATAGGCTTACGCAGTAGTAAAAGCTATAAAGCAATTCAGGTATTATATTCTGCATTCTCATTCCACAGTGTATGTCCCAAATTCTACTATCAAAAGTATACTAACTCAACAAGAGGTGTCTATGAATAAGAGAGCTAATTGGGTGGCCAAGGTGCAAGAGTTTGATCTTGAGATCAGACCTACCAAATTGGTAAGGGGCCAAGGTCTGTGTAAATTAATTACTGAAAATGATATGATCCCTGAAAGTGATATTCCATTATCTTTATTTACTAGATTAAAAGACACATGGTTTTTTGATGTTTCCTATTATCTTACATATGGAGAATGTTCGGCTCACCTTACAGCAAAAGAGTAGAGAAACTTGAAGCTTAAGGTAGCTAAGTATGTGATAGTGGATGATATTCTATATAAAAGAGGTTTAGACGGATGATATTCTATATTCTATATAAACTTGAACACCACCCTAGACTCTCGAATGAACTTACTCCCTTCCTTTAATACTCCATTAACCCATTCATCGAATGAAATAGTTAATGTCTCACCTCTCTGAATCTAGTTCAACAATTTCTTGTTCGTGGGAGAAGTCAGACAGAAAGTTTGAGGGGCTTGAGCCAGGGGCTGAGGTCCAAAATTACTGAAAGCATCAATATACTCTTCCATGGTTCTGATGATCTTTAATTCCTTTTTGTCCTTGTTGTCCTTCTGGGAGCAGGTTAGCATGCGCTTGGCTGACACCTCATAGTGGTGATTGTCTAACTCTCTCTTCATGACTCCCAAATCAACCTTTATCACTTCAAAATAATCAACAATGGGATTTTGAACTTCCTCTTTGGCTTTAGGTATGGAAACTTCAACAGCCCATTTGCCAACCTTAGAATCTACATCTAACCTAGAAGTGGTCTTCAAATTATTTGAAGTAGGAGTCTTTGTTGTATATTTCCTAACCATGTATCCTATGGGAATGGAGACAAGGATGATGTTGCACTTCTTAATTATTGACATTGTCAACCACTGAGGAGTGGTGTCTATCACTGGCTTGATATTTATAGATTTTGTGGGAGTAGACATAATTTCCAAGGTTGAACCATCTAAATTGATGCCTGGAGGAATGACACCCTACTGCTCAACTAATCAATCTAACCTTCTAAAAGGTTTTAGTTCCTGGATATTCTTAACAAATATGATCTCCTAGACCCTTCCTACCAACTTCTCCTCCAAGGTATAGTTGGATTTAAGAAGCCTCCAAATATGTGAGTACAACTAGTCCAACTAGTTACTCCAAACCTTAGCTTTTCTCCACTCAACCATCACTTAGAATGTCAAACCTCTGACTAGGATATTTCCACACATGTCTTTGAATAATCTTTATCCTTCTTGACCATTCTTAGGTCTTTTTGCAACCTTTTCCACTCTTTAATCCACTCTACTACTCTAATTGGTCTCTAGAACACTAGGAGGCCTAATTGCCAATTCCTAGTAGGTCTATTTTCACTGAAAATGACCCGGCACTCCCAAAATCGTCACTTGATCCCCCAAAAAAATTTGAAAATCTATGAGATATCCATTAACCCTTTCTAAATCCAAAATATTAACCCTTGGTGACTCCCAAAACCCTAGTTTCTTGCAAGCCCTAGTTTCTAGCCTACAAATTAAGTCTCTATTCCAAATTGTGTAAAATCTCTTCAATCTTGTCTTCCACCTTGATTCACCTCCAACCACCTCTGAATCCTTCTAGGAGACTCTCAGGAGTATTCAAAAATGTTAACAAGTGTTCTCCAACTGGTCTTGGGCGTCTATACTAGTTCCCCTTCTTCCCTATCCTGGCTCACCTGGTTTTACTAGTCAGCCATAGGGCTTTCTTGTTGGGTCCTTGGAACCTCTGCAAAAAAAAAAAAAAGACTAGTAACTACAACAATTGCCTCTAACCCTATGATCCTCATGGTTTCAGGCAAATCCACTGGAGGAATCTTAGGTTAGAGTCATTCTTAACCAGTTGGCACTGGTTTTAGGCTTGGCAGACTAGTAGCCTTAAAGAATTCAAAACTTTGAAACTAACTAAATTCAAACCAAAATAGTTGTTACAAATGAAAGCTAACTTAAAACTCTATCAATTCATGGAGTCTGATCACCTATTGCAATCTGTACATGGCTGTACAGTTGCAAAGTTATTAGACTGTCTAAATAAGAGAGTACTTGGATGACCGTACAGGATGTTAGAATTGTTGATTTTGCTTTTGTTCTTCACTAACCCCTTCAAAAGCTTCAAATCCAAGCTCTTATACTGAGCTTGGGTGGTTACAATAGTTTTTAGCCATTTTGGCAACTTTTCTAAAAGTTGCTCAAGCAACTTTTAAGCAACTTATTACAAAATGAACCATATGACCTTGGTTCTCAACCTAATGATGAAATTGATCATCTAAGACCCTAACAAGGTATGAAAACCTTAAAAACATCCATCTAACCTATTTGGAACACCAAAACACTACTTCTTTCCTTGGTCACCAAGGTGACCCCAAATGCTCACATGGACTCAAAGGTCCTTACAATCAGAGACCATGATCTTTCCCCTTGGTCCTAGTCTAACTCATCACTCAAACAACTAAACAAACTTAAACACAACTTCCTAATCATCCAAAATATATCAAAATTTGTAAAGTGGGAGGTGCCCTACACCATACTCCCTGGGACAAAAAATAACTCAAGTCCCTTGAGTTAGGAGGTTAGCAAGGACAACTCCATGATTCAAAATGTGTTTCTCTGACATCCAAATAGCCTCTACATCAGGGAGGCCCTGCCACTTGACAAGATACTCTTTATAAACCCCTTTCTGGGTTTGCTTGATCACCTTGGAGTCCAAAATGCTCTCTAGCTGCATAGGTTTGGAAGTTGGCAAGTCCCTTACCCAATCATCTGTTGGCACATCTGAAAGTGTCATTTTCCCTGTATCCATTGGAGATCCCTTATAAGGAAAGAGATCACACACATTGAAAATAGGAGATATTCCCAAATCAGGAGGAAGTTCTACTTCATAGGCATTCTTGCCATACTTATGCAAAATTTTCAGTGGTCCAATCTTCTTCATGAGAAGCTTAGTTGGTTGACCCTTAGGTATTCTCTCCTTCCTAAGATAGGCTAATACCAGATCTCCAACCTTGAATTGTAGGTCTCTCCTTGTTTGATCAGCCTTGGCTTTGTATTTGGCCACTTGCTTTTGTAAAGTCTTGTGCACTTGTTCATGAAACACCTTTAGTTGCTTTGCAAATGACTCACCTTGGGCACTCCTCTTGTCCTCCAATCTGATATCTCTCAACTCCAGCACCCCTCTAGGATTGAGCCCATAAACTATTTGGAAGGGACTCTTCCCTATACTCCTATTAATGTAGTCATTATAAGAAAACTCTGTCTACCCTATAATGTGATCCCAAGATTGCCCATGTTGCTTAGTTAAGCACCTCAACAAGTTGCCAAGAGACCTATTCACTACCTCAGTTTTCCCATCTGATTGAGGGTGATAGGCTGAGGTAATAGACAAATTAGTTCCAAGCATCTTCCATAGGGTCCTCTAAAAGTGACCCACAAACTTTGTATCCCTGTCACTCACAATATTTAATGGCAAACCATGGATTCTTACTATGTCTCTAAAGAACAACCCTGCAATCTGAGATGCATCATTGGTTTTCTTGCATGGAATGAAGTGTGCCATCTTTCTAAACTAGTCAACCACCACAAAAACACTATCATGACCCCTAGATGTCTTTGGCAATCCCAAGACAAAGTCCATGCTCAAACATTCCCAAGGTCTTTGAGGAATGGATAATGGTTGATACAAGCCACTATTGCTACTTTGTCCTTTTGCCCTCTGACAGACTTGACATTGTTCCACAAACCTCCTAATGTCTGATTGCATTTTAGGTTAAAAGTAATGCCTATTAACCTACTCTAAGGTTTTGTCTATACCAAAGTGTCCCCCTAAGCTGCCCTGATGTTTTTCCTTCACTATATTCTCCCTCATTGAGCATTGATGAATACACATAAGATGTCCCTTAAACAAGAGACCTTCTTGCAACATATATTCATCAAAATCCACTTTGAAGCCCTGCTGAAACTTCACACATTCTTCATAGGCTTTGCCAAAATCCTTGTCTTCCTTATACAAGATCTTCAAATCATCCATTCCCACACTTTGTAGTTGGATCTCTTAGATTGTGAGTACTCTCCTACTAAGAGCATCTGCTACCTTGTTGCTGACTCCCTTCTTGTGCTTAATGAAAAATGTATAAGCTTGCAATGCTTCCACCCACTTCATGTGCCTTTGGTTCAACTTATCCTGTCCATTCAAAAAACTTAGTGCATGATTGTCAGTATAAACTACAAACTCTCTAGGTAACAAGTAGTGTCTCCATTTTTTTAAAGCTTGGACCATAGTATAGAGTTCCAAATCATAAGTTGAATACTTTTTCTTGGCTTCATTCAACTTCTCAGAGAAGAAAGCCACTGGGTGTCCTTCTTGGCTAAGTATTGCTCCAATAGCCAACTTGCTAGCATCACACTCTACCATGAAGAGTTGATTGAAGTTAGGGAACCTAAGAGTAGGTAGTTCTACAATTCTTTTCTTCAAATTTTCAAACCCTTGATCTGCTACAACAATCCATTCAAACTTACACTTGATTCCACCCTTGATGGTGTTTAGTATAGGGGCACACAAATGACTAAAACCTCTTATAAATTTCCTATAATAGGAAGCCAAACCATGGAAACTCCTAACATGGAAGCCAAGCCAACTTGCTAGCATCACACTCTACCATGAAGAGTTGATTGAAGTTAGGGAACCTAAGAGTAGGTAGTTCTACAATTCTTTTCTTCAAATTTTCAAACCCTTGATCTGCTACAACAATCCATTCAAACTTACACTTGATTCCACCCTTGATGGTGTATAGTATAGGGGCACACAAATGACTAAAACCTCTTATAAATTTCCTATAATAGGAAGCCAAACCATGGAAACTCCTAACATCACCAATAGACTTAGGTGTAGGCCATTCCAATATGGACTTAACTTTATCAGGATCCATTTTCATACACCCATTTGCAACTACAAAACCAAGGTATACTAGTTCAGTTTTGAGAAACCTTGATTAATCATCAACTTCTCCTTTTATAACCTCCTTAAGACTTGCTCCAAATGCTCCATGTGCTCCTCCTTTGTCCTGCTAAAAATCAAGATGTCATTAAGATAAACTATGACAAATTTACCTATGAAATCTTCCAACACTTCATTCATGAGCCTCATGAATGTACTAGGTGCATTGGTGAGGCCAAATGGCATCACAAGCCATTCATATAGCCCTTCATTTGTTTTGAAGGCTGTCTTCCATTCATCACCAGGCCTAACTTTGATTTGATGATAGCCTGACTTCAAATCCACATTGGAAAAATAGCAAGATCCTCCCAAATTGTCTAGTAAAACCTCTATCCTTGGCATTGGAAACCTATATCTGATAGTGATCTTGTTGATGGCCCTTGAATCAGTGCACATCCTCCATGTACCCCCTTTCTTTGGTGCCAAAACAATAGGTACAACACAAGGGCTTAAACTCTTCCTTATCAGCCCCTTATCCAAAAAATCTTGGATTTGCTTAGCTATCTCTGCATTCTGACTTGGTGTCATCTTGTATGCTACCTTGTTTGGTAGATTAGCTCCAAGAATAAGTTCAATCTGATGGCTTACATCCCTCATAGGTGGTAGGGAACTTGGTAAGCCATTATCCACTATTTCATGGTACTTTTCCAATAAAGCTTGTACCTCTAGTGGTAAGGTGACTTTCTCTTTAGGTTCCTCCTTTGGTTTGGCCACAATAGCACAACATTCCCCTTTTTCTTTCTTCATAGCTTTTAGGAACTCCTTCCCACTCAATAACATCACACTTGTTCCCACATGTTTCTCTTCCTTTGGTTCTTCTAAAGGATCCATTTGAAATTTCCTTCCCAACTTGGTGATCGTGTAGCTATTCTTTTCTCCATCATGCATTGCCTTGACAACATATTGTAAGGAAACTCAGGTGCGGAAACAGCTTCCTACGCTAATCTCTATAGGAGAGTATTGTGCAAATTCTTTTAAATCCTTACAATTTCAGATTCGTTAACTACTTTAAAAAAGATATTGCAACCACATACCATACATACAGAAAAATAGAGAATGACGCAATGATATACCCTGGGGAAACCTTTCGGTAAAAACCCCAGCACTCCAAAACCTGCACAATTTATTGATCAAAACTATTACAGCTTACAATACACTTGCAATGAAAGTTCTTTCAGAAGATTTCTAAACCCTTGAAGACAAATCACGGCAGCATAAAACGTTCCAACAATACACTTGCATCATATCTCTTCGCAACCCTAAAAAAGCTTATATCATGCGCTTCACTTTTTAGGGCTACTCCCAAAGATAACCGTATTAGGGTTTTACCATTCTCCGAGAAAATAGGAACCCCACAATTGGGGAAGAGTGTACAGTACTCAAATTTATCAGTTGCCACATGTCTTCACCTATCATTGAATCTTCCTGACATAGCTCTTACGTGTCATAGGAATCCGTCATAACCGTTTTAGCCATGATCTCCTTACACACAATTCAAGATGCTGACACATCAACATTATTTGCAAGAAATACATTTTACAAAACAAATAATAAGAATAGGAATTATCCAAGGTTGAGACACCTTATTCCTAACACATATTGCCATGGGTGTCAGTAGATGGCATGCATCCATGGGTAGTATGTCACATAGGACATTGTCTTTATACTCTCCTATCTCAAACTCAACCATGGTTTGCTCATCCACCACTATTTACTGACCCTTATTCAACCATGAAACCTTATATGGTGTGGTGTGAGGGATTCTTCTCAACTTCAATTTCTCTACCATTTCAGTAGATACTATATTCTCAGTGGATCCAGAGTCCACAATGACTTTGCAAATCTTCCCATGAGACTTACAAGTAGTCTTGAATAAACTTTTCCTTTGGGGTGGCTCTATGGTGCTTGGTACTTTGAGCAATGTTCTTCTCAACATTAAGTTCTCTCCATCTACTATTGGTCCTGCTTTGGATATAGGTGAGGTGACACTTTGAGTATCATCCTCATGATCTAAGTAATTTCTTCTTTCCCCCATGGAAGATGAGGAAGCCTTCTCTGGACATCTGCCCATTGTATGACCTACTTGGTTGCAGTTGTAACACCTGCTAGTAAAAACTAAATTTGTCCTTCCTTGAGGTTGAAACCTACCTCTTAGTGGTCCTCTTCCTCTATATCCTCCCCTTTGGAATAAGCCTCTATACTGGTTTCCCCCACTTCCATCCACAACTTGATTGTCTTCTTGTCTACTAGGACTCTATCCTCTACCAAAATTACCCATGTCTCTTTGAAAACCTCTGTTGCTGCTGCCACCTCCGCCTCTTTGATGAAATTCATTCCTTCTTCTTGCTTTGTCTTCATCCCTCAAAGCCAAATAAAAGCATTTGTGCATACTGTCCGGAGCTAACATACCGATTTCATCTTGTATCCCCTGCCTTAGTCCATTGAGATACCTTGCTACCTTCTCCATTTCATCTTCTTGTCTCCTAGCCCTGAGACTTAGTTTATGAAATTCCTTAGTGTATTGGCTTATTGTCATCTCCTTTTGCCTCAAATTTTGTAACTTCTGATACATTTAGATTTCATAATCAGTAGGCAAGAATTGAGCCTTCAATCTGATTTTCATCCTCTCCCAAGAAACTATCTTCCTCTTTCCACAACTCACTCTTTCATCTTGCATCAGATTCCACCATACCAATGCTGATCCCTTGAGTCTAGCCTTAGCATAAGTGACCCTCTTTTCTTCTGCTACTTCCTTGTATTCAAATTGATTGTCCATGGCTTCAAGTCAATCTAGTAACTCTTCACCATTTAGGCTACCATAATAATATGGTATATGCTCTAGACTATCTTTGTTTATAGACTTGAAGGCATCTAAGAATACCTTCTACTCCTTATCTATCTCTGGTTCCTTTGCTTTTCTAGTTGATTCCTCTGTTTGACTATCTTCATCTCCATCACTTTCATCCCCCCATTCTGTGATCCTCTTCTTACTCTTTGTCTTTGTCACATTGGCCTTCTCCAAGAGACCTTGGACCAACTCTACTATAGCATCCCTGCTCATAGCCTTAGGAGGCATGCTTTCCACCTCTTGACTCCCCTCACTATCTGACATACACAACTTTCAAGAAATTATGACACTCTTCCAAAGAGATATGGCTCTGATACCACTCTAATGCAGAGGAATGATACTCTACTGCTCAACTAATCAATCTAACCTTCTAAAAGGTTTTAGTTCTTGGATCTCCTAGACCCTTCCTACCAACTTCTCCTCAAAGGTATAGTTGGATTTAAGAAGCCTCCAAATATGTGAGTACAACTAGTCCAACTAGTTACTCCAAACCTTAGCTTTTCTCCACTCAACCATCACTTAGAATGTCAAACCTCTGACTAGGATCTTTCCACATGTCTTTGAATAATATTTATCCTTCTTGACCATTCTTAGGTCTTTCCACAACCTTTTCCACTCTTCAATCCACTCTACCACTCTAATTGGTCTCTAGAACACTAGGAGGCCTAATTGCTAATTCCTAATAGGTCTATTTTCACCGAAAATGACTTGGCACTCCCAAAATCCTCACTTGACCCCCCCAAAAAATTTGAAAATCTATGAGATATCCATTAACCCTTTCTGAATCCAAAATCTTAACCCCTGGTGACACCAAAAACCCTAGTTTCTTGCAAGCCCTAGTTTCTAGCCTACAAATTAGGTCTCTGTTCCAAATTGTGTAAAAACTCTTCAAACTTGTCTCCCACCTTGATTCACCTCCAACCACCTCTGAATCCTTCTAGGAGACTCTTAGGAGTATTAAAATTTTTTAACAAGTGTTCTCCAACTGGTCTTGGGCGTCCGTACTAGTTCCCCTTCTTCCCTGTCCTGGCTCACCTGTTTTTACCAATCAGCCATAGGGTTTTCTTGTTGGGTCCTTGGAACCTCTGCAAAAACAACAAAAAGACTAGTAACTACAACAATGGCCTCTAACCCTATGATCCTCATGGTTTTAGGCAAATCCACTGGAGGAATCTTAGGTTAGAGCCATTCTTAACCAGTTGGCATTGGTTTTAGGCCTGGCAGACTAGTAGCCTTAAAGAATTCAAAACTTTGAAACTAACTAACTTCAAACCAAACTAGTTGTTAAAAATGAAAGCTAACTTAAAACTCTATCAATTCATGGAGTCTGATCACCTATTGCAATCCGTACATGGTCGTACAGTTGCAAAGTTATTAGACTGTCTAAATAACAGAGTACTTGGATGACCGTACATGATGTTAGAATTGTTGATTTTGCTTCCATTCTTCATTAACCCCTTCAAAAGATTTGAATCCAAGCTCTTATATTGAGCTTGGGTGGTTACAACAATTTTTAGCCATTTTGGCAACTTTTCTAAAAGTTGCTCAAGCAACTTTAAAAAGTTGCTAGCAACTTTTAAGCAACTTATTACAAAATGAACCATATGACCTTGGTTCTCAACCTAATGATGAAATTGATCATCTAAGACCCTAATAAGGTATGAAAACCTTAAAAACATCCATCTAACCTATTTGGAACACCAAAACACTACTTCTTTCCTTGGTCGCCAAGGTGACCCCAAATGCTCACATGGACTCAAAGGTCCTTACAATCAGAGACCATGATCTTGCCCCTTGGTCCTAGTCTAACTCATCACTTAAACAACTAAACAAACTTAAACACAACTTCCTAATCATCCAAAATATATCAAAATTTGCAAAGTGGGAGGTGCCCTGCACCATAAATCCATCATATCATCTTTTTGTTGTTCAAAATCCATATCCGGGGGATTAAGGCTTTTTTCTTCCTCCTCTTCTAGTTTAACATCAACTAATTCAACGTCGGACATCTCCTTATTCTTTGTGGCTTTGGTTCTAGACCTAGCCACACATTTGCTAGGATGACTGTGATAGATTTCAAAGCAGTTTGGTGAAGAGTATAATTTTTGGTTTTAGTTTTACCTGCATCATCAATTTGAATAGAGGCATTAGAACATGAACCTGACTAGTGATTTTAGAGGCCTTTTCAAAAGTTCCTATCTGTGTAATTTTTGGATCCATTTATTTCCTTTGGTTTAACCATTTCTTAGTCCTCTAAATTACATCAAGAGTTATAAACTGTATGTCTTCATCTTCTTTTCCAGACCAGTCAGCTACAAGTAAAGGTTGTCTCTGAACTTCTTCATATTTTGGGTCAGTAATTTCTGAACCATCATCTGTTATTCCTCCTATATTCATTTTCAACCTGAAAGACACAATCTCTGATTATTGGAGTCTACTCCATTCTTTTTTCCTCACTTCCCATTCATAAGGACAATCTTCCCAAAAATCTTCTAGATGGGGAATTGGCAAGAACTGGTTTCCCAATTTCAAGGTTTCTCTAGAAAAACCTTTGTTATCAAAACCTTTTCTGGCTTGGTAATGCTTGAAACCAAATCTACGTAGATCATACCCTATATTGATTGCATCAGCTAGAGATTTACAAGAAAATGAGCCTAATACTAAAGGAAACATACTTTCCCATTCTCCTTCCAGCATAAATTTTTTAATCACTTGAGAGAGTTGTCTACATAGTTCATCTAAAACAAAAGAATGAAAGGAGTACCTTGGAAAATTTGTTGGTTCATATTCAAAACCTCCCACTCTAATATAGGTAAAGTGGGGATACTGTATGTAGTACCTATCAAATACACCAACCAATTCTCAAGATTCATCTATCATTCTTTTAGTCTAAACTCCTACCAACACAAAACACAGGTTTCCGGTGAACATATCATGGACCTTTCTATAATCTTCCAACACTTTACTTTCTTGTATCATAGGATAATATTCATAGATGGTAATGCTATCTATCTAGGGTTCATGAGGGATTCCCACTAGTTCTTTAGTACAGGATAAGGAATAAGTGAGGTATGAAGCCATATAAAAATATATACCACAAAGAAGAGACATCTTCAGTTGTTCTCTCATGGCCTCTGCTATCACTTCTCCCCAATTGAAATTTTGAAGCATGCTAATAGGGTATCGAAGCTAAAGTGGGAGAAAGAAGCTTGGGAGATGAGCTTCTCATCATGAGGAATCCCAATGTCTTGGTGGTTTAGGAGTTCATAAACGCCTACAAAGATTGGAAGAATGCATGTGGTGCCATCCCGAAAATAGGGCAATGTGTTCTAGACAAGAGCCAACTTTACCTACTTGATCATTATCTAGTTTCTTGAAAAGTTTGCAAATATTTGGGGGACATGTGTCCTAAAATTATTTTTAGTTTTTATAATTATTTTAAACTTTAACCAGGGGGTCGGGTTTTGATGGAGACTTCCCTGGTTATGCTTGAAAAAATTATATATTAGCTCAATTAGATTCATAAGGGGTTTGAAAAAGCTTGGGTTATAAATGCTATTTTTATGTATGTTTAAAGATACGTTATCTGTTAGCTTTTTAAAAAAAACTTGAACTATTTGTCTTTAAAACATAAAAGTTTATGAAAATATATGAAAACAATTTCAATCTTTGTGTTCGAATTCATAGAGTATTTGTTTTTGTGTGGAAACTTTGATGCAGGCCATGTGTTACTCTTATTGAATTAGAAGTGAAAGTATACATGTCAAATTAGGAATTGTAGTAATAATGTTGAAATATATGAAGATTGTTGGTAACATAAATATAATAAGTTTGATTTCTGATTATTACACTCTTCATCTATGAGTGAGTTTGAGTGACCTTAAATATTTTATGGTAAAAAGTATTTATAATTGCTATATTAAAAATAATTCATTGATTATTTTCAAAAGGAGTTGTACCTTCTTAAAAATTCAGAGGGAAAAAAAATCATAGTACACTTACCCAATTGTTGATATATTTTTTTATCACTATAAAAATAAAACTATATCAAACATAGTGATAAGAGGCACTGACTAAATGGTCGATTATTTGTACCTTTCATAGCCAGTCAGTCTCCGTATTAAGGAGAGGGTGCAGTCATTTATTTTATAAGAGTGAACATTTTTTTTAAAATGAAAAATAAAATGAAAAAAAATGCACATTCATTTATTTTTATAGAAAATTAGTCGATTCTTTGCAAAGTAAAAACGTAAATAGTTTTTAGAAATGTATTTGTATGTGATAAATTATAATTTTTTAATTTTTATCATTATTTCTATTTTTTTAATTTCTTCATTACATTTTACTCAATTAATATTTGTGTAGAGAAAGGTGACCTGAAATTTGATAAATTCTAAATCATAACACAATCTAGTTGGTAAGATGTGCGTTTTAGTTTATGATTTAGACGTTGCCATCACTGCACACAATAAATATTATTATCAGTAGTAGTTTTTGGAATGACCAGACATTAATATGTCAGTGAAAAGCAATATGCATTAATAATAGTCTTGTCAGAGCACGCCACACCAATTTAGTTTCAGCGGCTGACATCCGTTAGCAGTACTGCCCTATCATAGTGTGGAGGATATTAATTTCCCATTACACAATACAGAGTTTCTAAATCTTCATGCAAAGTACCCAAAGATGTAACCTACTGAGTTTATGTCCAGCACGTATTGTTCTGTGCACCAGCTGTCTCAAATCCATTCCTGAACAGCAGTAGTAAATGTACAAATAAAACAAATTAGTTGGTGGGATTCGATGGAGGACAGAGATTTTTATTACTGCACGGCCTGGCTTTTAAGTATTCTTTTAATGCAATTAATCTTCTTTAGGTATTTATAAACTCATTTTTATCATTTATGTGTGCTAATCTCTTTCGAACGCTCGACAGCTTAGAGAACGAAGTAATGACTCTTCGAATAAATTTTCCGAGTCTAAGTGATCTCCCAGATGGTTAGATGGCCTTAATTTTGAGTAGTTGTTCTGTCCTTTCGAAAAGATGCAAATTCCTTTGGATGATTTTACCAAATCTTAAATTTTCAGTACGAGATTTCTCCTCTTCCTCAAGGTTGAGCTCCATGAGACTATTGAGCTGATGTACTGGAATTTATTATCCCCTAATAAATGCGAGGGACTGCAGAGATTGAAGATATGCTCTCCCAGTCTTATTTCTCTCAATCTCTCAGACTGTCCAGTGGAAGCAATAACAACAAATTGCCCACAATTGATAAGCCTTTTATTAATAAAATGGGTAAAATCCTTGAAATGACTTTCTACTTGCCGGCATGTTCGAACCTATGTACAGATGCTACACAACTTGATAGGTTTACAACTCTAAAATCACTGAGAAACATTACAGTCTTGAAGTTGATTTCTAAGCGCGATGTAATGATTCTCCGTGAATTTCCCGAGTTCGAACAAATCTGTATAGACAGCGCTGGTTGTTACCGGGTAAGTTTAAGACGTCAAAATATTATATTTCGGATTCTCAATAAAAGCGAGCGTGAAAAACTGCCTTCTACTATGACAATTTTTGAAATCCTTAATAGTTGTGTACTGTTTTATATTTTCGAGTTTAATGCATTTTGCTTCTAATATTATTTGCGAGAATTATAAATACTCTGTTTGAATCTTCTTTTTTAATATTAGAGCCAAGCATATCACATTGATAGGAACTACATTGGAGTTGCATTATTATCATTCATTTTCTATATCTTCTGTCATAACCAAAAAAATATATCTTCCGTATTCTGCGGGAAGAATGGAGACCTTATGAGCAACTTTCGGGAAGTGTGCGCGTTAAGGGGGAGTAATAAATTCACTTACTTGAGTATTTACCAGTCAAGTAAACATGCGTTTACCAAATAGTAAATCTGCCTTCTCAGTCAAAACATATGCTTCCTCAGTCAATAACTTTGAAGTTATAAAACTGCCAAACACATAGATTCTTATTTAGGGATATTTTTGTGGAAAAAGAAAATATCAGTGCAGATGATATTAATAAGAGAAGCAGCTTATAAATATTGGGACAGGGAATTTTATTCATGGGAAAAGACAGAGAGTTAAATTTATGGAAGAAGTTGAAATTTTATTTTAAGATGGGAGTTTTATTTTTAGAGAGAGTTTTAATAGAAGGATAATGAGGAGATTATTTTTGAAGAAAGAAAGACTCGCGCATACTGGAAGTAAGGAAGGAGGAAGAAATTCGATGCAAAAGAAGAAAATAAGAAGTATTGCATCTTCAGAATTTTAATAAAAGAGGTTTTTTTCTCAGTTGAATTTTTATTAAATATACAATAAAATTGTAGCAAGTAGAATTGGTGTTTAGATTAATATTTTTACTTCTAAAATTATTTATGTTTTTCTTGTAGCAAAATAGTTTTTTTTAAAGATCTGTTTATGAAAAACAAAGGTATTAGGAAAGGAAGAAAAAGGAAAATTATATCAATTGAAAATAGAACAGTGAATCTATTATTTACAGGAAAAGATATTAGATTAGAAAAGATGAGAAGTCTTACAAAATTATTAGGAGGAAAAACAGATGAACTAAGCTCAAGAAATGAATGAAAAGTTTAGTAAAACTCTTTGACTTCATAATTTTAGAATGATTTAAGAGAAAAAAATCATTTTTAAAGGTAAATATTTTTGTTACAAACCTTCACTTGATTTTAAACCATATTTCAACATATCAAAAAAGATGAATTTAGTGAATTATTGACTAATGTTTTAGAAATCTGAAGATGGTTATTATTTTATTATGAGGATGAGTAATTAGTAATATCATTTAAGAAATTGGCTATTATCTGAAAAGAGAAAGGATAGTAAACACAAACAAAAGTCTTTGACAACCTTCGAATTTAACTTATGGTTAAAGATAAAACTTAGAAACAAACTTGTTGTTTTTGCATATTTAAACTGCGATAGAAAACTTGATGAATTTCCTATAGCAGTGGAATGATTATATAAAATATTACATATGTGGTTTTAATTTATTTTGAGGTTGAGTATTCATGGCGATTTTAGTAAGAAGTGAATCCTGTTAGGAAAGGATAAACTTGGATTTTATGTTTTTTGTGATCGATTCGATTGGAAAGAAGGAATCAAAATCTTAACTTTTAAGTGGATAATTTATCATTTTAGGGGAGATTATATTGCTTAAAAATTAGAGCAACATAGAACTTCACTCTTTCAAACTTTAAACATGGGTTTATAAGTGGGAGCTAACCACTTTGTTGAATAGAATCATGTTAATTAAGTTCATCTTAAAAAGACTTCGATAAAATCTTATTGATCAGGAATACCTATGAAATTTAGGTCAAGTTAGGTATGCTTTTGCAACCTATCATTTATTAAGTTCATCTTAAAAAGACTTCGATAAAATCTTATTGATCAGGAATGCCTATGAAATTTAGGTCAAGTTAGTTATGCTTTTGCAACCTATCATTTATGATTTTGACTATCATTAGTGCATCAAGGAAGAACTATGCCTATGTGTAGGCTTATTTTCATTTTCTTTACATTGAGTGCTTATGTGTAGATAAATACTAAGTGCGACTAAATGATTCTGTGAATATAAGGCCATATCTAAATCAGTGCAAAGTACATACTATTGAAGATTATGATTACTTGGAATACCAGATAAAATAATAAGGAAATGGTGTTTGTATGTGCTGAAGTATGCAAGAGTGTTTATTTTTGTTTCTCCGTGCTTAAAGAAATAAAAGACTATATAAAGATAAACTTATATTTATTATGCAATTATATTTTTTATTGAGAACCAAGAGGATGGAATATTTGTTAGCCTTGTGTTTAAATTGGAATTATGTATATGTTCTTCTATATTGGTTGGATACAAAATAAAAGAGATTTTCAACATGTTGCTCAAGAGAGAATTGATGATTCTAGTTTTAAATATCAGAATGATGCATATGTTTTTCTCCATGTACTATAATGATTTCAAGTTATAAATATCATTTGAACATAAAAGAGATAATGACGGAAATGTATGAGCTTGACATATTTTTGATGGTTAGGAAAAGGATGTTGTTATGTTCCTTTATGTATGTTGGATGCACCCATGAAACATGATGTACTATGTATTAAATGAGAATCTTTACACATTCTTTTCCATATGTATGAAATGGAAGTAGATATAGAAGGTTTGTTTTCTGGAAGTCCATGATATGTTATATTGGAACTTGATTGTGAATGTATCAAGTAGCACATATGCCACTACCCCTTAGTTTTATTTTATTAGATTACTTTTAGTTGGGCTGGGTATCTTTCATGTCAGGAAAGATTTCAGGGAAGCGTTAATGCTTCGTGGTAGGGTGGAAATGCACTCCCACAATATTCTCGCCCTTGTTGACTTTTGTGAATAGGTTTCTAAAGTTATTTACATGAAGGACTTGCCATTTCATAATCGACATTGTGGTATTTGGTAAATTTTGTTGTTCACTTATGTCGTTAATATGGAAGTACATATTTTGATCTAATTCTTATCATTTACCGATATGATTCGACAGTTGGTCGACTTTCCGCTTATTATTTTGGACAAAAGGTATGCTTTATTATTTCGATAATTATGGTCTTAATAGTACTTATATTTATTTATTATCAACAATCTCTTTGTATCTAGTCGACTTGTGCATTCGACCTTTGACTTGTTGATCGACTTCTTTGTCTTTATATGAATTTAGCTGATGTGGCCTTTTTGTCGAAAGTTCAATCTTTACACTTCTCCTAAAATCTAAGTAGTGATCATCATATTCTTGTTTTGGTGTGTGGTGCAATGCAGCGATTATCTCACGGGTGGGATGGCGTAATTTCAGAAACCTTGGCACTTTTTCAACTAGAAAATCTAAAGCAAGTTCATTTGAATATGAGCATCAAATTTTATGACCCTGCACCTCTACTTAACTATCTTCTTCGATGCGCACCTGCTATGAAAAAGTTATTCCTCTCCCAAAAGAAAGGATTCGATGGCACTAAGGCTCTGCGAATTGTTAACTTGTTGTTGAATCTTTAGCGAGAATATACACAAGTCAAAATATTCTTATCGCGGGATACTGTGAAGGAAGTGAGATGTGTCAACTGTGATATTGAGAAATTTATCTCTGATTCAGAAAGAATTTTGTGGTGAAAAAGAACACACAGTTTATCTATAAACGGAAGGCTTGGGTAATGTTTGAATTCACAGTTAATTTTGGTTGTTTTTTTAGTCTGAAGTGTGAATAGTATTATTACACATGACAATTTATTTTGGTTGGTTTTGCCGTAGGAAGGGCCAATACTTTTATTACACATTGAAAGTGAAAGATCTATGTATATTTTTTTAATACATTAAGTAATCATTTAAATGACATTTCTTAAATTTAAATTGATTCAGCAAATCATTTGAATGATATTTCTTTTAAATTTTTTTAATATGTTTCTATTTTTCTATAATTAATTTTTCTTGAAATAAGAAAAAATGTTTAAAAAAAAAAGTCAAAACACTTGAAAGAAAATATTAGCATAGCACTGAAGGTTGCCTAAGCCAAAAATAGCAGGCCCAACCAAGCTCTCTTCAAAACTATACAATGGGGAATTACTTCAGAGAACAATGGGGTATTACTTTTGAGTTCTCTAGAATATATTAAATCTTCCATTTCTAATTTGTGTGGTCTTTCCATTCAGTCTTTTAGCTGTTGCATTCTTGTTTCCTTATTAATCTTTTTATTTGAATTTTTCATTTAGAAAAGGATATGAACTATTTGTCAAGTTAAATTTTTTAAAGTAATAATATTTAAAATATTTATTGATTAAAATAAAAGTATGTATGTTTACTGAATAATCTTTTTTAAAAGATATTGTGGGAGTATTCTCTTAATTATAAAATCTATAGTTGATATTGTTAAGAATAGTTTTGTTTATCATGCATTATATATTAGCATTTGTAATGGAGGAAATACAATAATTATATAGATTATAATACATATAGAATGAATTTAATAGGAGTTCTCTACTTGAATTTACAAATAATATTTTAATTATAATCATCTCCAAGAGTTTTTGAATTTTATTGTGATTAATGTTTTTTGCATCAATGTTTAGAATCACATTGATCTTTCATGAGGACTAAATGTTAATTCCTTGTGCTCTTTTATGCTATGTTTCATCCTAATGATGCATCACATAGTATGATTCATAAGTAGATGATTATCATGGATTGTGGAAATCTCTTGGCTTTGATTTTAATTAAAATTAAAATTATAATGAGAAAAATATATGAATTAAAAATTAGCATCATAAATAAAAGGATAATTAGCGTTTTAACAGGGTCAATTATAGAATAATATTTTTAAAGGAAGTTGTACCTCTGTTTCATATGTTCGGTTTTAGGTTGTGAGGTTGTGGAAACTAGTGCAATTTTAATTTTCTTAGCTTAAGGTTCATTTTTTACTATATTTTGTTTGGTAGGAGAGAGTTGTGAAATATTCATAAAGAATATATATATATATATATATATATATATATATATATATATATATATATATATATATATATATATATATATATATATATAGTATTTTAATTATAATCATCTGCAAGAGTTTCTAGATTTTATTGTGATTAATATTTTTTTGCATCAATGTTTAGAATCACATTGATCCATCAAGAGGATGAAATGTTAATTCTTTGTGCTCTCTCAAAACGTTGATGCAAAAAATATTAAACACAATCAAAATCGAGGAACTCTTGTAGATGATTATCATGGATTGTGAAAATCTCTCTGCTTTGATTTTAATTAAAAATTAAATTATAATGAGAAAAATATATGAATTAAAATTCAGCATCATAAATAAAAGGGTAATTAGCCTTCTAGGTTCATCTTGGACTATATTCTGTTTGGTAGCAGAGAGTTGGACTAGAATCACATTGATACATCATGATGATGAAATGTTAATTCTTTGTGCTCTCTTATGCTATGTTTCATCTTGATTATGGATCACAGAATGTGATTCAAAATGTTGATATAAAAAATATTAAACACAATCAAATCGAAGAACTCTTGCAAATGATTATAATAGATTATAGAAATCTCTTCGCTTTGATTTTAATTAAAATTAAAATTATAATGAGAAAGATATATGAATTAACATTCAACATCATAAATAAAAGGGTAATTAGGGTTCTAATAGGGGTCAATTACAGAAAAATATTTTAGAAGGAAGTTGCACCTCTATTTCATATGTTCGGTTTTAGGTTGTGAGGTTGTAGAAACTAGTGTAATTTTCTTAAAGTTCATTTTGGACCATATTATGTTTGGTGGCAGAGAGTTGTGAAATATTCATAAAGAACATATAGTGGTGGAAGGTTATCCAATCTCTCTTTCTAGTTAGCCGATAGGCTTTCTCCCGGGGAGATGTCCATAAAACATTTTCTTTAAATGATGGTTCTAAAATTACGGGAAAAAAATATCTGCACATATGGGAGCGTGGCGCTTTGCAGGGCAGCAGGCGTGTCATATACGGGACGATTTGTGTCACGTCATGCATGTGGGTTTGGTGTATTTGCTTCTTCCTGTATTAAAACATGCATTTCAAATAATTCTCGTCTAGGCTTCATTTTCTGGCTCATTCCTTCAGAGTAATCTACTGAATATGAGGGCATCGTGAATTTTGAAGATCGTCTGCAACAGAACGGGTAGGGGTATTTATTAATTTCCTGCTCTCTGATAGCAGCCCATGCCTTCGTCTCCTAGATTGCAGCTTGCCATTTTCCCCATTTACCATTTCCAGTTCTTCAACTGCGTATCTCATGTAAGTAATGATGAAAGTAAATTTCTAATTTCTTTATTCAGTGGACTGTATTTTTAGTTCATCAATTGAGTGCCATATCTTTTTTGGACATTACAGTATACAGTCTCTTTCCTTGTTTTTGTGTAGAGGCTCAGATTTTGATTACAATATTAAGGGAATCCCATACAGTAAAATGGTCGGCTGTTTCCACCACTTTTCCTTCCTCTGTCCAAGACCAGTGATATTGTCTGTGGTGGTGCCCATACTGGCACCTCTGTCTTGCTAACTTTTCTTTCTGGGTGTAACCCTCATCAATTGAGTGCCATTTCTTTTGTAAATGTTATAGTATACACTCTCATATTGCCCTTGTCTTTCTCGTCTAGCAAACCCTTGCACATGTCTTCTAGCTCTGAAATGTATTCCTGATGGTTTTTCTAGCATCGAAAAAGTTGATAAACTGAAACGAGTGAGTTTATTGGTAGATCAGATCACAAAGAGATTAAATCAGCATTCACAGAACATAATATTGATAAATAGAAATCAGTAAATTTAAAGCCAAAACTTATGTTGTACAATGTTTATATGAACGAGATGCTACCAAACATAACATAATTAAAAAAATGACACTAAAATCAAGCTACTGACAGACAAAGCATAGTCACAGCGTACAAAATATTATTATGCCGAAGGTGTTTCTTATATGAAACGCACTTGGCTGGGTTAAGGCGATCTATGGTCGTCTTGCGTGCCGTACGCATCTCAATCGTCCTTACCATTTCAAAAAAATATGAATCTCTTAAATTGTGTAAGTGTGAACGCGAGAACAGACCAAAATTAACTCGCGCTCAGCCGGGGTTAACTCTGTGGTTAGCGCTGACGGGCTGTGAACAACTGTAAAATACCCAACAAGTGAGCATGACATCAAAGTATAAACAATGACATTTTGGGGAACTGGAAGAGAAAGAAAGCTTTTAAATCATCACCTGTTCCTTTGTTGATCCATGGGGAAATTGCAATCGTGGGGACTCGTACCCCTAACCTGTCGAATTTGAAGAAATATGGGTCAGGGCCGACAATATCATCAGGCAAGGGAACATTCTTAACAGGGGTGGGAACATGATCGAAGCCGCCATGCTCATCGTATGTAATCAGAAACAAGGTCTGGTTCCACTGGGGACTAGATCTCAGCGTCTCGTACACCTCCTTCACAAAGATCTCAGCGTCTCGTACACCTCCTTCACAAATTTCTGCCCCTCTGCCACATCATGAGAAGGATGATCATCATTTACAGGCCAGAGTTTTGAGTCCATGTATCACTGCTCAACGACCACATAATTGGGGAGCTTCCCCTGTTTTGCGTGGAGCTTGAATTCCACATCATAAGCGTGGAATTTGGTCACATACTTGAGCTTCCTGAGATTTTTGTAGAATAGAGTGGCGGGAATGTTCTGGTAATAGATCCCAAAAGAAAGCCCTGGTTCATCAATGGAGTCAAAGATGGTTTTCTGCGGGTACCCTTCAGCCAAGAGCTTGGCGACATTGCTGGTAGCTCCATGAGAAGTGCCAGAATGGACATAGAGCCTGTTGGGCTGTGTTGAAGAAGGCACAGAAGAAAACCATCTGTCATAGACTGCAAATTCGCTCACAAGTGTGTTGTAAACAGGGACTACAGCAGGGCGGAAGCCATTCATGACTGTATGAGACATGTTGGGTCCCATGGAATTGGCCTGCAAAACGAATCCGTTCATGGGTGGAATGAAAAACTCACCTACATTTGGATACTACGTACAACTTTTCGAGGCCCAGCGCTGATTCTGCCTGAAAATTTTATTTTCTCCTAAACTTGTAAGTTCCAGTAGAAAAAGGCTTTTGTGCTATCATCTGACCGTACCTTAAAGGGGAAATAACATTATTCTTTGTAATTTACAAACGTGTAATTTGCAGATTCACTCTGCAGGACAGGGAAATAACATAGGTGGCATGCATGCAAGCTGAGGAAGCATAGATAAGGCACGTGAAATATTTTAATAATGTCACGGTGTCAGCTGCCTCACCATGCCACCTGTTTTAAATAATAATTAGTAAGGAATTTTAAACCCTGATAATTTTTTAACAGCTGTAAATAACAATTAATCAAGTCCGTCAGGTCTGAGACTGTTCAATTCCGTGACGAAGAAAATGCGTCATTTGTGGAAAAGGAGTGTATTTTTGGGCATTAGAGATAATAATAACGTCACAATCTGATAACAAAAGGAGCGGAGAAAATTAAAATAGGATTTGAACGGTCTCTTCTTAGGAGAGCTTTCTCTGCATCATGCCTTGCACCATTTATTGAAATAACGAAGTCCACGATAAATATGTTCTGCAATTAGATTACGATAATTTAGTTGAATCTTGCTTTGTTTTATTACAAATTAAGCTCGTTCACGATTAAAAAGACACTCAGACAGCTCATTAATCAAGATAGGAATTGAATTAATTTCAAGAACATCTGGAAGAAGACTGAAATAAGTGCTATCCAAGATTCCAAATACAGGTGCGATTATAGACAAAGAGCGCATATAATAATTTTATAATCTCCCCATGATAATTACGTATTGAAAACCCTATCTGTGTGCAGGCAATTTATATCCAATTGTTGCACGCCGAGTCAACTTGTTCAACACGAGATTTTATTGTTGTTTGACAAGTAGCCTTCTCCTTGCTTGAAGATTATTTCTTAATATTCAACGGCTCATGGTTCACGGCTTAATAAAATTGGCATTAGCATACGTAATCCATAGTTTTGATCGATTTAAACCATCTAAATCAATTTACAAATTGTATATCCAAAAAAGGATAAAACTAAAAAAAATAACATAACATAACATCTATTCGGCGTAAAAATTGCAAACTGAGTTGCAATTACTAGTTCTATCTTACGAAAGAGGAAACATGACACTTACGCTACAAATCTTTAGATTTCTTTCCATTTAGGGAGCATTATATAATATTTTTTATTCAATTTTTCTTTTAAATTACAAGTAATCTTAAATTTGAAAATTAATTAATTTGATCAAGAATTTATTATTAAATTATATGTTTTTTTATATTAAAAATCGAGAGTTCAAAACAAGGCGCCAAAAAGGAGGGAGGCGGAGCTTTGACCTACCAATCAGAGAGTATCAAAATATCTCACCACAAAAAGGAGCAATATACACAATTACATAATAAGCAAAATTACAGGTAGTAATCAGCCAAAATGAAACTATTCATGCAGAATATCATCTTCAAATTTATTAATCCATGATGTCCATCCGAGAGGCCCTTCCATCCAAATAGCTTTTTTCTGATCCAGCAGTTGAGAGAAAACATGGAGGTTTTCAGCACCGGTGTTATTGTTATCCTTAATCTCTTGCATAAGTTTTGCAAGAGCATCATCAAAAGCCATCTGGTTATCCACAACATTAGCTAGCTCAAAACCATTCTTCATCGCGTAAATAAACATTGAAGCATGCCCATCACGAAGCAATCTTAACAACTTCCTTTTTTCCAGGTTCAGCACACAACATACCTGTGAAGCAATTTTAAAACGTGTGAGTTTTCTATGAAACCCAGTAAGTGTCCTGCTAACACCTTGAAATTTAGAATCATTTCTAGAATTCCAAATATACCAAAGGATGAGAGATGAGAGAACCTGCCAAAATAAGTTAGAATCTTTGCGAAGGCCTTCAATAACACCAGTAATGATATCAAGAGTGTAAACATATTTAGTAATACAAATTCCAAACCTAAGCCAAATTTCTCTAGCAAAGGTGCAATAAAAAAACGTGTCTCATAGTTTCAGGCAATCTACAAATAGGGCAAATGTCAAGGCTGGCTTGCTGGTTTCTGATAGGGAGTCTATCAAGCACGAGTTGCCACTTAAAGCATTTAATTTTGGGCTGTATGTGAGCTTTCCAAAGTTTGTCAAACATCTTCTGCCAATCAGAAGGGGTAAAGGAGCAGTACCAGATGCTATTAATATGCTGTGTAACAGAAGTATCATGATTAAGAAGCTTATAAATATCCTTCGCTTTAACAGAGGTCAGGAGAGAACCATTCTGCCATCTAAAAGAAAGGTATCGGTGAGAATCCACATCAGTGTTACGAGGAAGATTAAGGGGGGCACAAGCCAGCTTACTGAGGTTATAGGTACGCTTGTGGGAGGTAGGGAGATCAAAATTATTAGCAAGGTTATCCCAACTACTAAGCTAGTTGTGTTCCATGATATCCATAATACAATTAGTGCCTTTATTAGCCCACATTCTGGCCGAACATCCTTTTGTCAAGGTAAGGGGTTTACCTTGATGAAGGAGATTCCACCATATTGAGCGTTCACCATGCAGAGTATAGTTGTAATCAAAAGAGGAGTTATCAATATAGTGTCGAATATTCTCCCAAGCCTTCTAGATGGATCTGAAAACCCAAGTTCCCCTCACAGTTATGGGGAACTTGCCAGCAATCAGATCACAGAACAGAAGTTGTTTCCAAGACTTGGCAACTTTAGGAGCACCATTCTGAATATTATTCCTAATAAGCACTCTCCAGGGCTCGTCACCATCAAGAGCTTGGAAGATCCATTTAGAGGCTAAGGCCATACCCTGAAGTTTAAGATCCTTCAGGCCAAGCCCTCCAAGATTTTCTCAAGATGGCACCAGCCCCATTTGACAGAATGGGCTTTTTTGTTGCCTTTGCCATCCGACCAAAGAAAATGTCGAATGGCCTTTTGAATTTCCATAATTTGGTAATTACTAAACATCCAAACCGAAGAGTAGTAGATACTATAACATGAAAGAATTTTTTGACAAACCTGCACTCTTCCAGCAAGGGAAAGGAGTCTATTATTCCATTTGTTAAGTTTTCTAAAAATTTTGTCTTTAACCCAGAGCCACATTTCCTTAAGAGAGGGATTCACAGAGAAGGGAATACCAAGATATCTAACAATCTTGTTAGGACCCCCCTAGGAATACCCAAAATTATTAAGCCAATCTGGAGGCTTATCTTTCCACCCCAACAAAATGGACTTGGTGTTGGAAATATGAGCTCTAGAGGCCTTACCAAACAAATCAAGCATATTATTGAGGCAGAGCAAATTACTCTGATTGAGCTCCAAGAATAGAGAGGTATCATCAGCAAATTGAATGTTAAGAAGCTCAGAATCATTAGGAAGAGATATACCACGCACTCTAGGGGAGATGGTACTGTCTTTAAGAATATAATATAAGGCATCAGAGGCAATAACAAAGAGGGTCGAGGCAAGAGGACAACCCTATCTAATAGACCGTGAAAGCAGAATGGGATTAGACAGGGTCCCATTAACATCAATCAAGGTAGAGGCATCTTGGAGAAGAATTTGAATGTAATTACAGAAGACATCGGGGAAACCAAAAGCTTTTAACATCATAATAATAAAATCCCATTCAACTCTGTCATAAGCCTTCTCAAAGTCAAGGAGAAGCATAGCAACCTCTTGTTGGGAAGAGTTGGCCCATTCCATGGCCTCCCAACTGGTGATAAGGTTTTCGAGAATAAATCTTCCCTTAATAAAGCCAGTTTGGGTTGAACAAATAAACTTAGGGAGAATAGCTTCCAGACAGGAGGCAAGAACTTTAGCAAGGATCTTATAAGAAATGTTAAGCAAAGTAATAGGATGCCAGATCTTAACCAAGGCTCTGTCACCATCCTTGGGAATTAATTTTATGATACTAGTGTTAATAGAAGTTCCAAGAGTACCATTTGAAAAAGCCTCAAGATAAAGGTCATGGAGGTCTTTAGTAATCCATTCTATATTAGTTTTGTAAAATTCGGCAGGGATGCCATTTCTGCTTGAGCAGGTTAAAGAAATATTTAGACCCTTTGTCACCAAATTGGAGCCAATGGTTTCGGGATCTAATAAAGGCACCCTTGGCTTTTATTTGTTGATGTTTCCTAAGGGAATTCCTGGCCTGGGAAACCTGTTCTGCAAGGTGAATGGAGTCAGGTTGACATTGGATGTTATTCTCAGCCAAATGGAGCTGATTAGAAAGGACTTTCTCCACACGTCTAAAATCTTTAGCCTTCTTTTGACCAAAGGTTTGGAAAATCTTAGTCCATGAGGATATGTTGAGATGCCATCTATTGGTGTGGGAGAGGGATTTGTTTTGCAAATTAATAATTCTAATCATCTTGATGGCAATAAGCACATCTTGATCACCAAGAAGGGAGGTATTAAGCATAAATCTCTGGTTAGCTTGATGTGAAGGCAGGTTAAGATTTCTAAAATTAACCGTCGCAAAGATAAGGTAGTGATCAGACAGAGTGGCGGGGAGAGAAACAACCAGAGAGCCAAATTGGTTCGGGGAAAAAGAGAAGAAATTACTGTCAGCATAGAATCTATTGAGTTTGGAAAAGATATGGTTAGGCCCTTGTTGGAAATTACACCAAGTAAACCAAAGGGTTCTAGTATCAGGTTTATTACCTTCAAGGGGATCAAAGAGATGGAATTGGTGTTTAAACTTATCCCAATGAGGTTTTTCAGAGCATTTCCATTCAAACGGCATGCCTCCAAACTTGTCATCAGGATTCTCTATCATATTAAAGTCTCCACCAAAGAGCCAAGGGATGCTAGGGAGGGAGGTCATCCAATCCCAAAGTTTAATTCTTTCATTATAGTCATTGGAAGCATAGAGGGAGCAAATTCCAAACTGAGAGTTGTTAAAATTAAATGAGACCCAAGCAGCTCTGTTACAGGGTGAGATACCATAATTAGTAATATGTTTAGTCCAGTTAGGGCTGATGAGGAGAGCAACACCTCCCTTTCCTTTGGTATGATCATTAAAAATTTTAAAGGCATCCTTGCAAATGTAGTTAAGAGCAGTGTCAAGAGTAAAACCGACCGCCTTGATTTCTTGTAACATCATGATATCAATTTTCGAATGGCAATCCATAAAAATTTTAATGATGAACTTACGATCATGAGACTCAAGGCCTCTCACATTCCATGAAATAACCTTCATTGAGAAATTTTTTTAGAGGAGCTAGTAAGGAGACCAGAATCTCCACTTTTCTTTTGGTTCTTAGAGCCGAGGGGTCTCCCTTTTTTCTTAGAACCAGAGTTAATCACAACATCTTCTTCATCACTAAAATCACCAGCATTTAAGCCTGGATCCCTAAAGTCCATCTTGGAATTCTCAGGAATAGGATTAGACTTAGCGTAAATGACCTCAATAAACAGGTTATCACCTAATTCCTTGAGGGAGGAGGAAGAAGGATTAGGAGGGTGTTCTTCAGGGAGAGGTTCAAGGTCAGGTGAAGGAACCATAGATCTACAGGATCAATAGAATTAGAGTCCCTACCGTCTTCCATGGGAGAATCAACATTGTTGAGATCAATAGACCCAGGGGAAGCTAGAAAGGGGCTGGTTTCGGTTTGAGGCAAGGAGGAATAAAGGGCTTCGAATCTATTGACATTGGGGTCAATAGAGAAAATCCGCTCCAAAGTTAATTGTTGAGCATTTTTCCTCTGTTGTTTCTGGCGACCGACGGTCTTGAATTCATCAGCGGAGGACGCCTCCAGGGAAGAGAAAACTATCGGGATTGAAGATTTACTTGTTGGAGCTCTAGGGTTGGCATTCTTAGTAAGAAGGGTTTGAGCCATAATAGTTCCAGAGGAGGAAGAGTTCTTAGCGTTATTACTATTATTATTTTTATCATTCTTAGGAATGGAAATTTTCGCAGAGGTTTGAGACATCTCCATGGGGGTAACAGGTTTAGGCACATTCAAAGGGGGATTAACATTGTTGGGATTACTTGGGGTTTTAGTTATGGTATGCTTCTTTCTATTAGCAATGATCGAGCAATTTTTCCTTTGATGCCCTTCCTTTTTATAGAGAAAACACACATTCAGACCCCCTAGAACCTCAATAGGGAAAACAAACACTTCACCACCAATATTGAGATTCAAGCTCGGGGGAATATCAATCCCTGGTTTAATTGAAATCAACATACGGGCATTTAAATTGGGAACCAGTCTAGATGTCTCATCAATACATATGATTTTCCCAAACTCATCCATCAATTGCGGCAAAAATTTCCATAGAAAGGGAGGCACATCCTTAACAATAATCCATCTAGGGCATGACAGGGCAAGAACTTCCTCATTAATCGCGTCCTAAGACCATGCTAGGGCACGAAAGGACGTTTTGCCAACAGTCCAATAATGCCTTTTTAGGGCTTCAACCTCTGATTCGTGGTTACTGAAAAAGATAATATATAAACCCTTTTGCACTTGCCTACAGAATGAGATTTTTAGACCAAGCTTCAAGTTCCATAAGCCATGGAACCAGTCGTCCATAAACTTACGAGGAGGGCATTTTTCAACATCCACACAAGAGAAAAAAATAGCAGTAGATCCTAACCTAGTTTTTTCCAGTAAAATCTCATTAAGCATCTCATCATTTGTTGTAATGAAAATATCCCTCAAGGTGCTAGCAGGGCACTTACCTTCAGCTCCGAATCGCCTGTGCTAAGCAGTTGAAACAAATCTCGCAGCAGGGGAGACACCATTGCTAGGAGGAGCCATAATTTCAGCGAAGGTTTTCTTCGGTGGAGGGTCTAGGGCACCAGGATCAGGGGGTAACAGAGGATGGGCCATTTCCGATTCCATAAAAATGCAAAAACAATGTCAGGGTAAAAGCACAATCGAGTGTCACCTTTTGGGCTAACTCAAATCACTCGGCCCAGTTAAACTCGGCCAAGTTAGACTCAGCCGAGTCTAACATGGCCGAATACACGTAGGTGCCATGCGGTGCCGAATGGCATCTACGTGGCCCATTAGACTGGGCTGAGTGGTACTCGGCCGAGTAGGACTTGGTCGAGTCTAAACAATATTTTTAATATAAAAAAAATGACAAACCACTCATTTGCACACTATTAGGCTATTTGAGTGGGGCCGACCCCTAGGGGGACTCGGCCGAGTTAGACTCGGCCTAGTCGGACTCGGCTCAGTCGGACTCGGCCGAGTCTACTTAGGTGGCATGCCATGTTGGCAGCCAAACCACCAAAAACACAAAAAAACTAGAATTTTCACTTCTGTTGTTCCTTTCTTAGATCAAAATAGAAAATGTTAAAAAACTAAAAGTACCCTTTTCTAGATCTTGGAAGTACGATTTTGGACATATAAATTTTATATTGTTTCATTTACAAAACGTTAAACAAATTTGCTAAAAACTACATGTAGGTATATTAAACTTTGAGAAGATGTTGATTCAGAAAATATAGAAAAATACTAAATCAATTCAAAAATTTTTTAAAATTATATACAGCACTAGAGGAGAGGGTCCTCTTCAAGAATATATAATTTATTTGGTTTTTGGTATAGTTTTGATAGGGTAAAAGTGACGGGAGACAAAAACTGTTGATTTCAAGTAAGGTCGACTTTCAATACTTATAACGGGTAAACTATAGCTCGAAAAAACTTTTTTTTTTTTCCTGCACTAGATATATATATCATCTAAAACATATTTTGAAATCGGGGGGAAAAAAAATGTTTTACTTATAATGATTTGACGGGAAGTGAACTCCCTTATTTGTAGTATTTTCAGGATATGAAAAATAGACCTAAAAAATTAAAAAAACATATTAATTTTTGCTCAAATTAATTTTTAAAAATTATAGGCGTAAAATTAATCCTATTTTACACATTTCATTAGTTTACATCATCTTCAAATTCTCAACATAAATGTGACTTTTATACCCTTGAAGTTTTTCAATTTTTGTGTTGTTAGCCTCTTCCTTTGTAAAAGGGTGACAGTTTATTGTGCTTTTACCCAACACACAACTAGCAGGACGAAATAAATGCAGTAATAAAAACAGAGTAGGGAGAGATAGGAAGTACACCACGTGGAGGAGAGGTCTCTCCTCCACATCACCATTGCCAGAAGCCTCGCAGCGTCATGCCATGGAAATTCGCACTGAAAATTCGCTCGCAATTTCGCTCGCCATCAATCTTCATTTGACCTATTTAGTCGTGAAACATCAAATTATATGTTTTCCAAAAATTTTCTATAAAATTATATGTTTTTTGTTTTTAATTCTAGTTCTTCAATATTTTATTTTGAAGTTAAAAAATTAAAATAATCATTAAATTGTTTAAAAGTTATAAATAATATACTTCAATACAAAATTTATAAACTAAGTCAAATTGTGTATATGAATTAATATTAATACCAATATTAAATTTTAATATCAATATTAAAAATTAAATTAACATAAAATAAATTAATTAAAAATTAACTACATAAAAAAAAACTTTAATTAAAAACAAAATAAAAATTAAATTAACATAAACTAAATTAAATAAAAATTAACTACATAAAAAACAAACTTCAGCATCATAAATAAAAGGGTAATTAGCGATCTAGTTTCATTTTGGACTCTATTAGAATTTGGTAGCAAAGAGTTGTGAAATATTCATTAAAAATATATATAGTATTTTAATTAGTTGATAAGCTTCTCTTATGGGGTTGCTTGCCACCGGATTTTTGTTACGCCAGATTTATCTCAGACCGGAAAACTACTTTCAGAGCTACCAACAAACTGTTTCCTCTTGCACAACGGTTTTACATTGACCAGAAATATGTACAACATCCACTAAAATTGGACGCATCCACCATACCTTTTGTCAGATAGATTTATTTCATCAACTACTTACTTTGGGTTGGCCGCCTCATTTCGCAGAAAATCATAGTGATCTTACTTCCATCAGGAAAAGAACGCGCTATGGTCACATTGATATGCCTGTGCATGCATTCGGCTTTGGAAGCGAGCAAAATTCAGGTGAAATGCATACAATTTCTTACAAATCCGGCGCAGAAGACGCCTTCGCGCAGTACAAAGCAAAAGAAATGTTGCACTATGTCACCAGATGCGGAGTGCCTTGGAGGCGGAGATCCAGCAGATTCAGGCCAAAATGATCCGCGAGAGAGAGAATCATGACAGATTGCACAGAGAATCCGCCACTACTCCTAACTCCTCTTCAGTCCTGCACATCATCACGCACTACGAGACAGATAGCAATGGCGAGCCACTCACTTCGACCTCAGCCAGCGGAAAGACTCGCAAAGGTTGCCATGATGAGAAAATCTTTGAACCACCAGGTCAGTGATTTGCACGGCTTTGAGAACGCAAGGTTTTAAATTCTTTTAATGCTTTTCAATTTGGTGAGAATAAAATTTTCTTCGCAATTACTATGCTGCACTCTGCCTCCATGGCTCACCTGTTGCCATATTTTCCATGGAATTTTCAGTCCGCTTGCTTGCATTTCAAATTTGTACAAAATACGAGCCTGTAGGGCGTTGTAGTGATTTTACAGACATTCCACCACTCTCTCCTTCCTTCCCTTGTAATGTATTCCAAAGAGCTGGAACTGGAAGTGGTTTGCCTCAAGTAAAAAACTATGGTTTTCATTGTAATTGATTGATAAATTTTGTGTTCGTCCCAAAAGATCTTGCTTTGTGTGGCTTCCTCTGTAACAATACCTGAATGCATTTCGTTGGATAATTTCGCTTTGCTGTGAATAAAAATGGGCAAATGAACGCCATGTTTGAAAAACCCAACCTGAAAAAGTCCCCAGAAATGGACCCTCCCACTACAAAAATACTTTCAGAGTTCAAGGAGTAATCCATTCTTCTTGTAGGGTACACAGAATCAATCCATTTAAACATTTCTATCTTCTTTACATGCACAGAACTTTTTTCTTTCAACAAAGTATTGTTTTGAGATTATAAAATTGTTACAAGTAGTAGTTGTCGTTGCACCAAAAGATCAACCTGTTAATCCCGATACAACCACTAGACTTATAGGCGGTTAAGCCATGTCACGAATTCCGAGGGGAGCGTTGACCATTTTGCCAACAATCTCCCCCTCAGCGTTACCCAAGGGGATTCGAACCTGTGACCAAGCTCTGATGCCACTTGTTACAAGTAGTAGTTGTCGTTGCATCAAAAGATCAACTTGTTAATGCCCGATACAACCACTAGACTTATAGAAGACACAGGAGGAAGTTAAGCCTTGTCAGGAATCCCGAGGGGAGCAATGACCATTTTGCCAACAAAAATCTCCTGAAAGTAAATAAGATTTGACGCAAAATACGCAATCCACTCCGACTTTCAATCGATGTCGATGGATCAAACATTTTGTCGAGTTGAATTTCAAGTTCTCATTAAAATAAAAAAGAAAATAGTCCAAATTTTCAATACTAAACATTCGTGAAAGAGACGGGTAATTTAGGTGGTTGTACAAGAGGAAAGGCAAAAAAATTTTATTTATGAAATGGACATTACGATATTTGAAGGGTATAAGGTTAGGATAGGAGTAATTCTTGTTTTAGAAAAAAAATTAGAATTAGGTTTAGATTCTAAATTATTTTTTATTAATAAAATCATCTAGCTACAACGTTTATCAATTAAAAAAAAAAATATTTGACTATCTAAAATAATAATTATAATTTTTCATTTTAGAAAAGAAAAAATAAATATATTAATAATAATTTAATATATATATAATTTTAGGAAAACATATATAATAAAATCATATTCTCAAATCATTAAAGTTAAACATGAGATATATTATATTAATATTAATATGAAAATTTGGTAAATCTATATTATATAAAAATTATGATATGAATAAATTATATATATTTATAACTTGAAAAAATTTACCAACTCTTGTGCTCCCAAAATTTTTACTATTCCTTATTATAGGTGACATTTAAAGTTTTAATAGGAGTAATTCTTGTTTTAGAAAAAAAATTAGAATTAGGTTTAGATTCTAAATTATTTTTTATTAACTTTGATTAATAAAATCATTTAGCTACGGCGTTTATCTATTTAAAAAGAATAAATTTGATTAACTAAAACAATAATTATAATTTTTTATTTTAGAAAAAATAAATATATTAATAATAGTTTAACATATATTATATATATATAATTTTAGGAAAACATATATAATAAATCATATTCTCAAATCATTAAAGTTAAACATTAGATATATTATATAAATATTAATATAAAAATTTAGTAAATCTATATTATATAAAAATTATGATATCAATAAACTTTATATATTTATAACTTAAAAAAATTTACCAACTCTTAATAATTGAAACTTTAATTAATATTTTAACAAATCTTTTAGTTTAAACTTTAATATTAAAGGGTATCATGTCAATACGATGTAGACACTTATCCTCAAGATAGTATTCTTCATTATTTTGCTTAGGTATTTTCCTTTTAAGAATTTATAAGTAACAAATTTTTATATAAAAATAGAAGGAAAACTAAATTTATTTATTCTTATTCGAGTTTAAATAACGTTAAATATATTTTAAGATGTTTGATAAACAATATTATTAATTATGATATTTAAACTTATTTATCTCATTAAAAAGACATTATAATTATATAAAACATATTATCTCTCAAATTTTTAATCCATTATTTTTAGAAATTATAATTTAGTGTATATATATATATATATATATATATATATATATATATATATATATATCTTGAACAATTTTGTTGAAGTAATATATTATATATAAATTGATTGTAAATGTCTAGCTTTAAGACGATTTACATTTGTTTACAAATGCAAGTAATAATTTCTAAGAGTTGCCTTTTAAAAAATATTAAATCTTTTAAAAACACTTTGATTTGAAAAAAAAACTACTTTTATATAAACTTAGAAATCCTAAAAGAAATACTACTAGAATCTGCAAGATCTTTCTCCCACTCTCCAAGTCATAGACAATGCAAATGGAAATAGAGAAGTAAAAGCCATTGTCAATGTATTCCAAAAGTTCTACAATTTCCCAAAGGAACACTCAGAACAATTTGAAATCTTCTGTTGGAGAAAGATTTTCTTATACAAATATTTTCCCCATATAGAAACATACATAGGCCTTACAAAGGAATCAATAATCGCAAATTGGAAGCAAATTAATACAACCAAATATGACATATGACACATTATTTACACCACTGGATAAGAAATAAGCTTAGAAGAGGAAGAGAGTGACAATGACATGAACATGAGGGAGGCAATAGAGATGAACAAATGACAATTGTTTTCGCAAATGGGACCCTTAAACAATGTTAGCCTAGATGAACTTGATATGCTTGGAATGCGAGAGGTTGATAGCAGCAACAAATAGAATCATATTTCAATACCACAACATTTGCATGGAATTGTGACACAATTCATAAACATGAAAAACACACATAGCTAAGATGAAAACATGTCATCTAACTTTGATATTCCAAGCTAAAAAATATTTTTTTTCACCTATTGCTTTTAGCTATATGATTAAATTAAAATTTTACAATTCTCTATTTTGTAGAAATCTATCTCGGTTGGTTTTTGTTTTGCCAAAAGAAACTAAAATGAGCCAATTTAAAATATCCAACATTCATATTGAACAACAATGTCACCTGCATTCAAGTGGATAATACGAAGACATCATTTTTCCTTTTGTTCTTTATGTCTTTAACGCAAATACATTGTATCCCAAAAATGTGGGTAACAACCATTGACAAATGTACTCTCAAAATATCCCTTCCACTAGCCCCCGCTCTTCAATATATTGCCCAAGTATATCTTCCTATTGACACAACTATTGCACCTCATTGGGGTGCAATTGCTAGTTATAATCAGTTGCAAGAGTTTCCGGATTTTATAGTGATTAATATTTTTTTGCATCAATGTTTAGAATCACATTGAGCCATCATGAGGATGAAATGTTAATTCTTTTTTCTCTCTTATGCTATGTTTCATCTTGATTATGTATCATAGAGAAAATGTTGATGCAAAAAACATTAAACACAATCAAATCGAGGAACTCTTGCAGATGATTATCATGGATTGTGGAAATCTATTCGCTTTGATTTTAATTAAAATTAAAATTATAATGAGAAAGATATATGAATTAACATTCAACATCATAAATAAAAGGGTAATTAGTGTTCCAATAGGGGTCAATTACAGAATAATATTTTAAAAGGAAGTTGCACCTCTATTTCATATGTTTGGTTTTAGGTTGTGAGGTTGTGGAAACTAGTGTAATTTTCTTAAGGTTCCTTTTGGGCCATATTCTGTTTGGTCGCTGAGAGTTGTGAAATATTCATAAAGAACATATAGTAGTGGAAGGTTATCCGATCTCTCTTTCTAGTTAGTACCTCTTTCTTTATGAGCACCATGCATAAGACATTATGGCTATTACCCTAGAATTCTAAATTTTTAAGCGTTTAGAATCATTTGGAAGCTTTCTTAAAGAATGTTTAGTGGTTTTAGATTTACAGTCTATCCAGAAAGTCCGCCTTTCTTATTTGTGGAGCTTATGTTCGTTTAGAGGATTATTTGAAAAGCTCATATTTTGTTGCTTTTCTTACCATGAATTGCTCATGTTTATTGCTTTTCTTGCAATATGCCTGGTAACTGCTCAAAGAGGAATTGCGATTTCTCCAGTTTGCCCCTAGTCCCTCTCTTTCTTGCAATATGGTCTAGAAATGTGAAAAAAATAATTTGACACAACACAATTTTTTCTCTCGAGAAAGTGGGCACTTAGGTTGGAGTACTAACAACCTAAGTAGATAAATGAACACGCAACACAGGTTTTCTAAAATACTAAAAGATTTATAAAAGCATGCAATTGTTAACATCAAATCAAATTACACAACACATTCCTTCATAAATCAAGACTATTTATTCGTTAAACAATAGAATGATAATAATCCTAGTCATTGCTATTATTCGTTGTTGTTACCACTCAGTTAGATGGTTAGAGGCAGTTAGTTAACTCAATATTATGAAGAGTTTGTGTAAATGAACCCCTTCATTCCAATCAAATGAATGATTTTTGAAGTCTTTATTTTTTGATCTTGTATTCATTGTCAGGTGTCATTTTTTTTAAATTTTGTTTCTTCTAGGCCTCATTTGGTTGCGGAATTAGAATTTGACTCAAAGCCTGATTATCTCAAAATAAAGTTTTGAAATTCCAATTTTGTGTATTGGGATGATAGTTTGGACCTGGAAGATGACTGAGATAATCCATCTTCTGCGTTTGGTTGCCAATTTCGAAATTAGAATTAGAACTGAGAAATTCCTATTTCTGTGTTTGGTTCTACAATTTAAAATTGGAATTGGAATTAGATTATCCATTTCTGTATTTGGTTTTACATTTCAAATTGGAACTGGAATTTGACAAAAAAAATTAATTTTTTAAATTATTGAATAATGTTTTATTTATTTTGTCCATTTTTTAATTTATATTTTATTTTATTAATTTATATTTTTATATAGTAAATCATAAACAAGACTAATTTTTTGAAATTTAAGTTTTCTTTTTCACTTATATTTTGAATAGTAAACTTAATTTTGTTATAATTTTATAGATTATCATAAAAAAACAAATAACAAGAAAATAATCATTGTATTGATTGATATAACATCAAAATATAAACAAGTCTTATAGTCAACGTCACAGTATATATATAACTATTTATGCATAATGACCCAACAAAGTAGTGTGATTGTTGCACAAAGAAAACATCATAGAAACATGACATCGACTTTATAGGTAGCCTCCGCTTTTGCCATTGACGCACTTTGGGCGGCAATAGCTGTCTCGAGCGCCTTGCAAGACATGCACTCATCATCCACAACAAGTATATGTGAAGATGGTGCAGATGATGTAAACATAGATGGAGTGTCATCGACCCACCGAAAGTAGTCACATCCTCCACCGCCATGTCCTATAATATAAATCTAAGTTAGTATTGTTATAATGATTAATATTTATTATTTTTAAACATTAAATATAGTGCAATTAACAACCTTTTTCTTATTTATGCAAGTCCAAAATTTACTCTCCAGATTAGTGTCTATGTGTGACGTCCTCAACATGCAACACACTCCATCACCACAGTCACACATAGGGACATTTCTCATAGCTATCACCACTATATCAAATAATTTTTTATTCATTCATACTATTGAAGCAACCAAACTTAATATGGGAGACAAATAGCAACATTCATATAACAACATGACTATTTTCTCTCAGTACAAAATGAAAAAGTTTCATTTATGTTGATATTACGAATTTATACAAAAAATACAATGAAACATCTATAGCATCATATAGAAGATGGGGAAGAACAATATCCATGAACTAAATGGTGGTGTGAAAATACATTGTTAAATAAGAAAACACAGGGAAATCCACACTCTACACCCTTATGCCCCACATTCGGCGAGCAACCGTCTCATATCCTGCTTATTCTTCCCATTACTATCTATATTGTTAGATGGTCAATCCTGCATATACAAACTAAACATGATAGAAAAACTAAAACTTGTTTATTTTAAAATGGAATAGACCAAGGAGTACCATCATAAATATTGACCATTTACAAACATGAATAGTAAATAATCATCAGATAGCTCATTTTTTTATCAGCATATGTGGAGTCTCGCATGTTTTTGTACATTATATTTTTTTATCAGATATTTCATTACATTCGATTATGTACATATTTTTTGCATCAACATTTCGGATCACGCTTTGTGATCCATCATTAGGATGAAAGAGATAAAAATGATTGAAAGAGAAAAATGATGGACTTTTCTTTCAATCCTTTTACTCTCTTTCATCCTAATGAAGGATCACAAAGTGTGATTAGAAACGTTGATGCAAAAAATATCTACACAATCAAATCCAAAAACCATTTCAAACATTTTTAATATCAGCATATGTGTAGTCTCACAACATCATCTTATGTGTAGTATCATAACTATCCATTTTTATTTCTTTACTTATCATGTGGTCTAAAAAAAAAATGAAATATCAAAAGAAATTCAAGATAAAATAGAGCATTGAACAAAGTAGAAGTATTCCACTTAATTTCCTAATACAACAGTAATAAAAAATGAAATAGGTATATATACATATAACATGGGAAAAAATCATGAACAATACAATCATCTACCAAAACACATGTATATCACCATCTATTTTCAAGAACTAGAAATGGATAGTTCTAAGAGTACACCTTGACAATGCATTAAATTAAGCATTCATCATGTGGTACTCCTTGGTGTATTCCACTTAAATATGTTAAAATAAATAGGACTAACAAATGCAAGAAGAACAATAATCTCTATTTTTATTTCATGTATGACTAACATTCCAAATCCACAATTTATCAAATTTGATAAAATGTGGATTTGGAGTGTTGATAAGACAATGAAAAGCAATGAGAAAACAACCTTTTCACAATGATGTCAACTAGAAGAGGTCATTGCAGGTGAAATTGTTAGTACAAAAGTTTTGGTCCATGAAAGTTTGAATTCACTATATCCTAATGAATATTGTAATCTTAACAAGACTTAAAATTAAAATTAGTGTTAGATATATTAATAGACCATATGTAATGCAATATTTGGATGTACATAATAACATACAAATATATCTCTAAAAATTAAAAAAGTGCGTGCAACACTTTCCACATAACATTTTATTTAAGAAACTGTTACCCCTACATTGACCCTCTAAATAGAAAAGAAGAGCCTATGTTATGTATATGGTGATTAATGAAAGGGTTCTTGAATGGAATGCAGACAGTTGAGCTGAAGGTGACCTAGAGGGAATGTGAAGGGTGTGAGGTCAAATTGAAAAAAGGCCATCGAACACATGTCAGGTGAACATCACATAAATCCTTATTCCTCTATTAGAAAGAGTGCATCCCCAAAGACCTAAATTGCAGGATCTACAATGAGGAAATCCTTGGACAGTTTTTGCTTTCCATTTATCAAAAACCTTAAAAATGCAACCTTTTTAATTAGTTTCTGATATGTATAATTTTATGTTGTTTTGTTTGGTCTGGAGCAGGTGTAAAAATAGTGGATGTAGACAGAAAGCTTCAAAAAGTTACAGTTACAAGATATATTGAATCGAGAAAGGTGTTGAGGAAAGTGCAATAACAAATGATAAATTGGAAAGTTAAGTTTAATGACACCTTAACGTAACTATGCTTGGAAAGGGATGCACACACTCTACACTGTGGAATTGAAATGCAATATGTTGGAGATTTGCCAGCAAGCCAGTGTTGACTGTATGTTTGTCATTGATGGCAACATATGGTAAGTAGCATGCGTGGAAGACTTATGTAGTAAGCTTTGAGTATATGTAGAATAGACATGTTATTAGCATGATATCATGGACACAAAGGTTAATTGTTAGTACAAATAGTTACATAGTAGCTTGTGTCAGCAGTGTTCCTGACAGAGTTACAGACAGTGTTCTGTGAGTGATTGTTCGTACAGTTATCATGGAGCCTTGCACGTTTAGAAATGTGATGGAGACATGTTAGTGATGTTACATTCATGGACGTAGAGTCTGATGTGTAGTAGAAGTGAAGTTATGAAGTCGTTATTCATTAGTTGCAATTTTTTGTGTTTATCTAGGAGAGCCGACATAGATTATATCGGTATAGGAGTTACGCCTATCATTTCGGTATGCATGCTTGGATTAGTGATCAGAGAAGAGATAAGAATGTTTGGCTAAGAGCACATGATGTAATTTAGGTTAAGGAGAAAGTATCAGTTAATTTAGTAGAGCCGACAATGTGTAGCGTGCACCTACACTTATTGATTTAGATAGGTCCTAGTTTGTGTTGTGTGCTTATTAGAGACGACTGAGATGTTATTGGAGAGTGTTATTATTTCTCTAATATGATTTCAAGGTGGTTCTAATAGGCCAACTTGATTATATCATCTAGAGGAAAGATATTTATAGGTAGTCATTTGTGATTACTAAAGTATGGTTCAGAGTAGTATGTGAAGAGAAAAGCAGAGAGTGCGAAATGTTGAGCCATCAGTAGAAGGTCTATGTGACCAAGTAAATAGTATACGCTATTCATTGGAACTGATCTAGACAACATGTCTATGCGCAGTTCACCAAGATCTATATATAGTGTGTATCTATTTTTCAGAAGGTTGCAGCCTTCACCCCTTTGAGCAGTGAGATCTCGGACAGTGCGTCCTCACCCTTAATAGGGTTAATTGTAAAAGACTCCTAACAGGGTCCGACCCTTGACCAGGTCACTGTGCTAAATGCTTTGTAAAGATAAACTCCTAACAGGGTTGTAAGGTCTCCTAACAGGGATCATAAAATACTAGTGCAGATTATTAGTGGGTGTCAATTCCCACCGGGGTTTTTACCTATTTGGGTTTCCTCGTAACCAAAATTGTTGTGTTGTGTTCAAGTGTTCTTTCATTTTGTTTATGCTTAAAGTTAAAGTATACTCAATTGGATAAAGAATTGAAACTTGTAGATAACTGGTTCACCCCCCTCCCGCCCCCCTCTCAGTTATCTCTTAGGACTATTCCTATCAATTGGTATCAAATCCAAGTACCTTGGAGAGAAAGTTTAACAACTTGAGGTTGATCAGATGGCATTCTTTAGAAAAGATAGTCCTAAGTTTGATGGAGAGAACTATCTTGATTGGAAGAACAAAATGGTGACACACCTACAATGCATTGCTTTTGAAGTTTTTGAAGTGGTTATCGAAGAAGTTAAGATCCCCTCTCTAGAAGATCTTGCAAAAGAAGATACTACTGGAAAGAAAAAGGATTTGTTCCATTAGAATTCAATAGCCAAAGAAGCCCTTATCAACGCATTATCTGATAGTGAGTTTTCAGAAATAAAGAAAGTGGACACAGCCTACAAGATATGGAAGCACCTAGAAGACACGTTTGAAGGAGATACACAAGAAAAGAATGCACGCAGAAAGACATGGAAGAAAAGATACAATGCATTGGAGATGCTACCTGACGAAGACATCATAGCTTATAACCAAAGGATTAATGAAGCAATTGCTGGAATCAGGAACAATGGTGGAGAGATCTCAAAGGAAGACATTATGGATAAGTTGATGACTACTCTTACAATAGAGTATGAAAATAAGATCAACATCCTTGATGAGACCATGCAGCTTACATCAAATTTCAAAAGAGAGACCTTGATATGGTGTGTATCTGTTATTCAGAAGGTTGCAACCTTCACCCCTTTGAGCAGTGATCTCTCAGATAGTGCGTCCTCACCCCTAATAGGGTTAATTGTAAAAGACTCCTAACAGGGTCCGACTCTTGACCAGGTCATTGTGCTAAATGATTTGTAAAGATAAACTCCTAACAGGGTTGTAAGGTCTCCTAACAGGGATCATAAAACACTAGTGCAGATTATTAGTGGGTGTCAATTCCCACCGGGGTTTTTACCTATTTGGGTTTCTCCCTAAAAAAATTTATCGTGTTGTGTTCAAGTGTTCTTTCATTGTGTTTATGCTTAAAGTTCAAGTATATTCAATTGGGTAAAGAATTGAAACTTGTAGATAACTTGTAGAGGGGAGGGGTGAATCAGTACCCTAAAACTTTTCAAAATGAATATTTGTAAATATGTATATCAGTAACCGATTGAATTCATTACATGTAACATACATCCAAAGCATTACTGAAATGTAAATGCATGTAATCTAATCAATAAACCATTCATGAAACTTCATACACATAACTCAAGTATTTTTGCATCGCATAAACCCTTGTTAGAAGGTAAAAGCTATGGTGGGGATTACACCCACAAAGCTTCACTACTGGAGTAACAAAGTTGTCAGTTAAGGCTACAAAGATTATGATCACTTCTGGTGATCTTACCTTGTTAGGAGTAACAATGAGATCAACTAGATCTATCTCGTTAAAAGATTTTAGCAACACAATAAAGTGTGCACTCGGTTAAGAGATTTATAATAGAACTGTTAAGTTCACTATGTTAAGAGATTTAAAGTCTTCTATAATGGTTAAAGAGTAACAGTAGGATTGATATGTAAATAGAAACTCAAAATTTCCTATTTTAGATCTGTAAAGTACTTTTCTGTTATCACCTTAATGTGATTAATATCTTCAATGAATACTTCTCGGTAGCCTTATATTTCTTATAAAACATAATAATCCTTCAATGCTTCGTCAATCAAAAACCCTGTATGATCTTGAGATGTCTTCGACTGCGGCGGCTACTACATGTGTGATACTTGTCAAAACGATATCTTTACAAATTTATATCAAACTGATTTGAACTAATTAGTTTTTAACCTTTATCTTAGAAAACCTAAGATCTACGGTAGAAATAAATAACCTAGATCAATAATACATAGGAATCATCAACAATTTAATGATTATAACCATATTAAATTCTATCTCGATCTTGGTAAACTATTTTCTTAATCGGTGTAAACCGTTTGCCTTATAATTTATGTCATTCCAAAATGCTATGTCATTTCCTATTTCACTGGGTGTACACTACATTCATCGATCAGTAATTAATTGGTGCTCGGTTCATATGAATAGTTGGTGACTATTGTGCTCGACATTTGGTAATCATCTAGCTTGGTAAGAGTGCTTGGTCAAAGTTGTGTTTGGTTAACTTAGAGATCTGCCTCATTTTCTTCTCAATGTAAAGGCTCTGTGTATTGACTGATTGTCCTGTCTTATCTCCTTTACTGACTATATGATTGAATGATACCAATGACAACCATTAATTCTCTTTAGGAGTAACATTACCCCCCTTTGGAATTAGTATCAAAAAGTTTATGTATATGTACCGAATTCAAAATGTTTAACTTAATAAAAAATAGGAATCTATGTGAACTCCCTCTTTGTACATTCTTTCAGTGTGAAGTACATACAAGAATATATACATATATTTTCCCTCTTTTTTGATAGTAATGCCAAAAATGTACTCATAGCTTGTCAAAAATATTCTGATGGGTTTTCTTCAATGTAGCCAATAGGTTTTCCCATTCCTCCTTAAGATTCTCAAGAGCAATGTGCTATAATCTGACTTGAGCATTCATATCAAAAATATTTTCTAATACTAATATCTCCATTGTGGCAACTAAGTCTATTTCCTTATTCACATGTCGTTGTATCACCTTGAGGTGTGGAAGTAACTCCTCCTATAGCGAGCGGTTACTTTATCTCTCACTTTATCTTCTTCTTTTCTCAATTCTAATCTTAACCGTTGAATTTCTTAAATTTTTGCATAATGCTCATAAAATGCTGATGCAGGAGCATCTCGAGTCCTTGGCAATCCCGTGTCACCAAAAACAAGTTTGAGTTTTCTGTGTTTCTCGGTTCATTCTTTGACCGAGTTGGCTTGGTAGTTTCTCAAGTTCCTTCTTTAACCGAGTTGGTTGGTTAATTCCTTAGCGCTCAGTTATCTTTTCCTTGGGCTCGGTTATCCTTGCTTACCGAGTTGTTTGTTTAGTTTTTTGTTGAGGCTGACTTGTGCACTTAATTGTGGTCGTGGATTTAATGTTGGTATCGATCATTAGGAAGCATGTGGACCTAGATCTGGTTGGTCCTTTTGTTAATGGTTGATCTAAAGGCCAACTTGTTTTGGTAGCCTCTTGTATATAGTGTTGTCGTTGGTTGTAGTTTAGGAGGTAGTTTTGGGGTAGCAGTTAGGAGTTAGAAGATTGAAGATAATTTTTGAATCTTTGCATGTCGGAGGACTCTTGTAATTAAATTGTAATATCTGGCCCTAATCGAGAAGGCCTTACAACCCGACATGTATGAATCAAATTGATGAATAAAAGGATTTTTTCTACATTCTCTCTCTCACTTGTTGTGTTGTTGCTTCCGTGTGTGATATCTGCAGGGTAGATTTGGATTAGGGTGTTCCTTTGGCCCCTCTTCCCTACCTTCCCTACGTCAGGTGGTATCAGAGAAAAGGTTGAGATCTGGATCTAGATTGTGAATTTAGGTCTGAGGATTCCTTCTTGTGAAACCCTCATTGATATTTGTTGTAGGGTAGTAGATTGCAATCTGACCTGCAATTGCATAGGGTTTTCAAGATGGTTCATGGGAGGCGAGATGCAGATCCAAGATTGGCAGACATGTTGAGACAACTTGCTGCTAGATTAGAAGTTGTCGAGACAACCCATCATAGAGGAAGACATCTTGAAGATGTTAGTGATGAAGAAATTAAGGAGGAATGAGGTGAAGAAGAACTTGCACCTGTGATGGATCAGGGTGAGGAAATATAGTTGAAAGCTTTGACAAATCTGAAGTCTACACCACATTTCAATCCTCTTGAGTACAATGGAAAATTAGATTCAGATGAGTTAGTGGAACGGATCACCAAGATGGAAAAGTACTTTGAGTATAAAAATGATCATGAGGAAAAGAAGGTGAAGATTGCAAACCCCAGTTGAAGAGCCATTCATCCTTGTGGTGGGAGCATCTGCAATTAGACAAAAAGAGGAAAGGCAAAGACAAAATCAAGCTATGGAATAAGATGGTAAATAAGTTGAAAGGAAAGTTCTTACCATGTGATTATCATATTAACCTAGCTAAGATAATGCAAAGTTTGAGGCAGAAAGATAGCTCGATAAAAGATTATACTGAGGAATTCTATAGATTAGATATAAGATCTGGACATGATGAAGATGAAGTGGAAATAATTTCTAGGTACTTGAATGGATTGAGAGTTTCCATCCAAGAAGAAATCAGTTTGGTTAAGTTGGAAAATATTGAGGAAGCTTATCAGTTTTCCTTGAAAGTTGAGGAGAAATTGAATAAAAGACATGAGCAAAGATAGAGAGGAAGAGGTGGTAGATTCCCTAAAGGAAGAGGTAGATCTTATTGTGAAAATAGTAGATCTGATCTAGAAAGGACAAATCTGGATAAAGGCAAGATCGAGTGGAAAGGTGAAAGTTTGGCTAGAGGAAGAGAAAATAACTACCGAGGTGGTCATAATAGAGGTAGATTCCAAGGAACTTATTACAATTGTGGAGAAGGACATAGGTCATTTGAGTGTACACACGCAATTAAGAAGGTCAGTAGCAGTAGAAATACTTTGGTGCAAGAAGATTCACCGAATGAACCTGAGAAGGAAAAGAACTTGATGGTAAGGAGAGCACTTTGGAGTAAAGGTAATAAGGAAGATCTGGTAAGGAAACATTTGTTCAAGACTAGATATAGAGTTTCTGATGAAGTGTGGAAGGTAATCATTGACAGTGGAAGCTTGGAGAACTTGGAATCTGAGGAAATGGTTGCAAGGTTGTAGTTGGAAAGGTTGAAACACCCAAGACCCTATCAAATTTCATGGATCAAGGATGAGAATACACTCTCGGTAAGTGAACAATGTTATGTGAATTTGAAAATTGGAAAGATTTATGATAAGGTGTTATGTGATATCATGCCTATGGATTGTTGTCATATTTTGTTGGGTAGACCTTGGCAATATGATATACATGCTATATATGATGAGAGAATATATAAATATACTATTTAGGCTGATGGAAGAAGACAAATATTTTTACCTTTGATTGAAGAACCTGTTAGTAGTGTTTGTAGATCTGTGAAAGTTTTCTTGATGGAAGGAAGAAAGTTTGTTGAGGATTTGAAGAAGAATGATGTGTGTTTTGTTGTGATTCCTAACAAACCGAGTGAGAAAATAGTGGATAGAATACATGAAGAGATTGATAAGTTACTCACCAAGTATAAGGAGATCATTTATGATAATGTACCTAATGGTTTTCCACTGAAGAGAAGCATTGATCATTGCATGGATTTAATCCTTGGAGCTAGTTTACCGAATAAGGCACCACATCGGTTGACACCTACCGAGAATCAGGAATTGAACTGACAGATTCAAAAAAATTTGCAGAAAAGTTTGATCCGAGAAAGTTTGAGTCCTTGTACAGTACCAACTGTATTGGAACCTAAGAAAAATGGAGAATGAAAAATGTGTATTGATTCTAGAGCAATCAACAAGATAACAATGAAATATAGGTTTCCTATACCGAGAATGGACGACATAATGGACAGTTTGATTGGAGCAAAGTATTTTACCAAAATTGATTTGAAAAGTGGATATCATCATATCAGAATTAGAGAAGGTGATGAGTGGAAGACTACTTTTAAGACAAGAGAAGGTTTGTATGAGTGGTTGGTTATGCCTTTTGGTTTAACTAATGCACTAAGTAATTTTATGCGATTGATGAATGAGGTTTTGAAGAAATTCTTAGGTAAATTTGTGATTGTATACCTAGATGATATTCTGATATTCAGTAAGACCAGAAAAGAACATATGTTGCATGTTAAAAAAGTATTACAGATATTGAGAGAAGAAAAGTTGTTGATTAACCTGAAAAGGTGTTCTTTCATGCAAGAGGGATTGTGTATTTGGAATTTGTGATTTCAGTTGATGGTTTGAAAATGGATCCTGAAAAGGTTGAAGCTATTTTGAATTGGCCTACACCTAAAAATGGTAGTGAGGTAAGATCATTTCATGGTTTGGCAAGTTTTTATCGAAATTTCATTAAGAATTTGAGTTCAATTTGCAATGCTATGACTGGGACTATGAGAGGAGATAAAAGAGAATTTAAGTGGACACATGGAGCTGATAAAAGTTTTGAGACTTTGAAACAAATTTTTTTTGAATTGCCTGTGTTAGCATTGCCTGATTTCAATAAGGTATTTCAAGTTGAATGTGATGCAAGTGGTAGTGCAATAGGAGCTGTGTTGAGTCAAGAAGGTAAACCTGTTGCTTTCTTTAGTGAAAAGTTGAATGATGCAAAAAGGAAATATTCTGCATATTATTAAGAATTATATGCTATTGTTCAAGCCCTAAAGAAATGGAGATATACCGAGTGAATTTGTGTTGTATACCAATCATAAGACTTTACAGTATTTGGGTAGTCAAAATATTTTAAATCAGAGACATATGAAATGGGTTGAATATTTGCAGAGTTATACATTTGTGATAAAACATAAGAGTGGAGTCACTAACCGAGTTGCTGATACATTAAGTAGAAGAGGATCTTTGATGACCAAGATGAGAATTGAAGTTCTTGGTTTTGATGATATGAAAGTATTGTATGAAACTGATCCTGATTTTTTGAGCCATGGAGAAAGTGCAGAGCACCGAATCAAGACCAACCGAGTACTAAATGGGAAGACTATTTCATTCAAGAAGGTATATTGTTTAAAGGTATTCAGTTATGTATATCGAGAGGATCAATGAGAACTAATTTGATAAAGGAGAAACATAGTAGTGGTTTGGTTGGACATTTTGGCATTGACAAGACATTGAATTTTCTTAAGGAGAAATACTTTTGGCAGCAATTGTATAAGGATGTTCATAAATTTGTGAAAAGTTGTGTAATTTGTCAAGTTGCAAAGGGAGTAAGTCAGAATACTAGATTATATGCACTGATTTATGTTCCTGAGAAACCTTGGATTGATATCAGTGTGGATTTTGTTCTTGGCTTACCGAAGGTAGTAAGAGGTAATGATTCCATATTTGTTATTGTGGATAAATTTTCTAAAATGACACATTTTATACCCTGTAGAAAGACATCAGATGCAATGTGTTAGTGATTTTTATTGCTGAATCCTATTACAAGCCTTAAATGCTTCAATTGAACTCTATGATTCCTAAGCTCTTGATTCCAAGCAAGAAAAGACTAATTGACAAGGAGAAACTCCTTCTACACTTCGGGCACCACAGACCCAGGCGGGTGTACCTAATACATATTAAATCTACATACGTATAACTCACTAGCTAAAACCCTTTATGCAGATGTGACCATGGATAGTTCTCAAACTTATAAAATATGGGAGTTCCAATCTCAACTAGTCTTATACAGGATCCCACCTGTATGATCTGCTAAGAACCAGGGGAATGGTCAAGGTAACAATAAGGATGTTCACCCTTCTTCTCTTCGAACCCGGAGGCTTAGGCAGGATAACCTATTAGATTCACTTCTACAAGGAATCACCAGAAGTATTTGTACTATTCAATGCAATTTACAAACATTTATGCTCTTAAACTGGAAATATAAAATGATTTCAATTAATGCTTGATGAAGAAAACTACTATTTCAAGCTAAGACCAGTGCCTTATCCATTGGGAAACAGAGTCAAACAAATATGCAATCCCAGAAAATCCTAACTCCAATTCAAGAACCTGAATGAAATGCCTTGCAAACCATTCCTCTCATTTCAACACCTGGACATCAAATTCATATATAAACCTTAAATTCTCAGAACTTGTATTCAAGATTGACTCTCTCCTTGAAAGAAACTTAAAAACAAGATCATAGCTACCTTATAGCTAGTGTATCAAAATGCCTTACAAACTAACACACAAGAACTAAGACCAGATACACAAAGACATCAACAAGAACTTAATAGGGTTTCCATTGTTTTCATTAAAATTCACCTGAAACTGTACATTGTAAGACCATGAACACAAACAATAAAACTCAAAAGCCTGAAGGTGTCCTAGCAGCATAAATTTTCAACATCCTTTACAAATGAGAGAAAAACAAGAGATATAGAAAAATTGAGTCAGTTCTAAACTAATTAATAGCTGTCCATCTTTGGCTTCAAAATATCTTCAGGTTCTTCCCACACTTTGTCTGCAATTGATTCCTCCAAACTGAACCACAATGTGCAATCATTTCCAAATTGATCTAATTCTGATTCTTGTCCTCAGAATTTGAACCCGAACTATGCCCATCCACTTCACTGAAACTGAAAATAAACTCCTCCATCAGATCCTCATTCTGAGACCTTTCCGGCGACATATAACACTTATATGTTTTGTCAAAAAATGAACCCCCAGGCTATTTTTCCGTGAACAAGTCATGGCATTTAATTTTTTTGAAATTTTGCCAATAGTCTAAACTATATCATTTCATTAAATTCTTTCAAATCTGGCATTTTTTAATCATTTTCTGCATTTTTCCATAGAAGACACCAGGAAGTGCCACTTGTCACATGCTGATTGGGTGCTCGGACTAACCATGGCTTAACCATCCTATTTGGAGAACTGGAAACCATATGTATCTCCAAGTCTCTGAATATAATCCCTAACTACAGTTACCTCTGGTGACTTGGCGAATAGCTCTATTCTGCAATTCTCAGAATCAACTCCTAACCTCAGGTGAAATTAGGCGAACTAGCGACCAGGCCCATTCTCGTAATCTCAAAAAGAAATTCCTTGATCGCCAGCTATCTGGCAACTCAGCGATTGAAGGCTCACCGAATCGCAGAATGGTTAGGGTTAGACCGCCAGGATCTGGCGACTGGTGGTTAACTGACCGCCCGCTGGATCTCGCAGTTATCTCCTAACCGTCGGTCTGATCGCACGACTACACGACCACTCACCACATGTAATCTTTGTCCACCTCGATGTTGCGTCAATTCCTGCAAAATTACCTCCTCCTGGGCGCGGGCATGGAAATCAAGGCGGGCGGCTCCAAGCAGTCACGCGGGCAGAGCCTCCACTACTTTAACTTACTTCATTAGTGAGCGGACTTGTTTATAAATGTCTCCGAGACCCATTTTCGTGTGCATGTGGGACAATGCATCTCTTGGTTTTAAAGCTCTCTACATACTAGGCGCCAAAATTGGGGGTCCCACCACTCCAGAGACCACCAGCCAAGAGGGCCCGCCAATAGCCTCCATGGTTCTTACTTAGAATACAACACGAGTGTTAGCGCATATAAACTCAAAAAAACACACCCACCCACCGAATGTGGGATAATGGATGTTGCACAAAAACTCCTTCCTTGGTACACAGGCACCTTTTGGAAGCCTTTGTCCTAAAAAATATGCACCCATATTCATGCAGGCTTTCCTCTATGTTGGCTTCTTGTGCAGGTAGCACCATTTCAATGACGCTCTGGGCCCAATCACTTGCAGCGCATCCTCTAGACTTGTGCCAGGCAAATTCCATGGTGTCAAAACACCCCTTGACCGTGCGTGAGATCTTCCTCAACATTTCGTTGGCCATGCCTCATTTAACGTAAGGCAGGGCTTGCTGCACCTTTGTACACACAGGTTACTCATGCAAACATCATGCTGGGTTATAAAGGCTAGTTTGAATGCTCCTTGTCTGGTGCATCATTCTAGTGGCTTCACACATCCACACAACCTACACTAGCATGACACACACATTCAACTTCATGCGGTGGCTTTCCTTACCATTCACAACGCTGGCCTATCCACTGTATGCTTACTTACCTTGTATTTTACTTGTCCTAGCCCTTCAAACCAGCGAGCAGATTTCTGCCAATTGCGTGAGGCTTCTCTTGGCTATATGCGTGGTTTTCTAATTTCTTAACAACCCCCCATGAGCGTACCTCACGCAAAACCCCAACTTGGCGAGCTGCTTCTGTCATTACCACTTGGAATTCTAAGCACCTCATCTATAGAACGGTCAACCATTAGAAAAAACCCATGTTTGCGTCTGTTGAGTTGTATAAGGGTGTGCAACGTCACCACTGGGAATCATCTTTGATATATGGTAGCATTGTTTTAGTATATCCTTGTGAAGTGTATTCAGTAATGATAGTCTTTGATAGTGTGTTATTACATGTAATACCTGTAATCACTATTGGCATTGCTGGCTACCTCATAAAAATAGGCCACAACATTATATCGGCTCATGTGGCATGCACTTATATGCTGCTCTCTCCACTTTACGCTAGGCTGGCAGCCTTGCACACTTGTCAAAACCGGTGTGTTGTTCCTTTTGGTAATGTGCACCTAATTTCCTTGGCCTCAAACCACATACCTAGTCTAACATCCACATTCATTTTGAGCTTGGAGGAATCTTGTAAGATTCGAGTCAACTTGCTGTAAAAGGTATATCTGGATTCCCACCATCTCCAAAAATGAAATTCATCAAAATTTCATGGCTATAGCTTGACACATCATTCAAACCTAGTGAAGACCCAAAACTAGTACTTCCATTACTTATTGACCTTGGAAGTATGTGAAGAGATAATTTGGGTCGGTTTCCTTACAGTATGTTGCAAATAGTTATTTTCCTCATATATTTGGCTTGTGTTCTTAGTCACATCCCTTTGGTCTAATGCCTACTTCATAAGATTCATCCTTTTCCATAGCTGTATTATTTTCTTGTTATTTGTTTTTCTCTCATTCTTACAAGCAGAGGTAGCCTTTGCACAGTTACCAGATAACAACATCTAGCCACCGGGAGCGGCCTCAAAAACTGATAAAAAGGCCTAACATGAACACACCACCGGGAACATATGATCACTTCCAACATTACAGTGTGCTAGCCAAAGGAGAACCTCCCAGAAAAATCGAGCCCAAAGAAAATAACAATCAAGCATAGCCATTTAAAATAATTCAGTCAGCATTTATCAAAACTGCATAAGTTGGTTGTGGAACTGGCTTTTAAAACTGACCAAATGGAACTTTCAGAGACCAGAAACTTGGGTATCGATTCATCCCCAAAAAAAGAACATAAATCCATAACCAATTCGCCAAAAAGATCAAATGGTGACTTACAATTAATCACCAAAGTCAGCTCGTTAGTAAAAATCAAGATATAAAACAGTGACAATCATAGAAACTGGGTTCGGATTCAGCTTTGAAAACTAGGCTAAACATGATATCAGGATCCAAAAATAGGGGCATTTGTTCTTTGTCATACAGAGAGTATAATTCCTCAATTTGGGATCATGACGAATAACAGGGTGCATTTGGCAATCAGGCAAAGCTAGGCTCTTAGAATTGCAAACTGGGAAACACAGTAAAACTGTGATTTGTGCATATGGAATGACCCTGGGAAAGTATGCTAAAAGATTTGTCAAGACTTTAACTTGGCATACTTGCAGTATTTTCAAAGTAGAACATAGTGGTACAACCCGTTTAGGCTCATCAATCACAGATCAAAATTTATAATATCACGAACAGGGGTACAAATCAATTTGCACATTTCGCAACTTGTAAAACAACAGAAGTTGCATTTGGAATTGCATTTGCAAACTGAGCCAATGGATTCATCATAACCTCAAAATTGAAACATAGGAAGTATTTGACCCCTGGAATATGATGCAAAGGGAATTTTCTCAATAGGGTCAACTGGGTCAAAGATATGACTGGTCAAACAGGCCCTTCCAGAATTTTGAACATATACACAAATGCATGACAACAACAAACTACCAACTTTGAGGGGTTCGAAACCTAATCAAACGGATTCGAAATAACTTGAAAATTGGAACATAGGTTCTTTGATATGCATACTAAACATCCGCAAAGTGGCAGGTCATGAAACATTTTTGGACGCAAGATATTCGAAGGCAAACTGGGCTACTGTAGTCTGTTTGACACTTAGGCAGAATTGTGCAATTTGACACCTACTCAAAATGGGACTTCACCGAATTATTTGGGATGATAAAATAACAACATAGAATACATGCACATACTAAATGGAGTGTGTTAAACACCTGGATCACCTCATAGGCTTCAAAATGACAGCTGGGTACATATGCATGACAAGCATTTAAAGGACTTCAACTGCAAAACAATAACATGGTACTCAAAAACCCAAGTTGTACTTTTGAGTCCCAACACAATGCATATAGCAGATCTTTTCTTTAAGGAAATTGTTAGATTGCATGGATTAACGAGGAGTATCATCTTTGACCGAGATAGTAAATTTGTCTGATACTTTTGGAATACCCTTTAGAGAAAGTTGGGAATCAAATTGAGGTATAGTTCTACATTTCACCCATGATGGACAAATAGAGGTTATAAATAGAAGTTTGGGTAATATTTTGAGATGCTTAGTAGGAGATACACTAAGTAATTTGGATTCTATGTTGGCATAAGCAGAGTTTGCATATAATAATTCAGTGAATAGGAGTACAATAAAAACACATTTTGAGATTGTAAATGGCATACAAATGAGAGGTATAGCAGATTTGAAGGATATTGCTAGTGAAAAAAAAAGAAGTGATGAAGGAGTAAAGTTTTCTAAGTTCATGAAAACATTGCATGAAGAAGTGAAACATAAATTGGAGAAAAGTAATAAAAAATACAAAGATAGAGCAGTTAGATCAAGAAGACATAAGACTTTTGCTGTTGGTGATGAAGTAATGGTTCATTTGAGGAAAGGTAGATTTCCTGTTGGAACATATGGGAAGTTGAAAAATGAAGAAATTTATTCCTTGTAGGATATTGAGGAGATTTGACAGTGGAAATGATTATGAAATTGAGTTACCTAATAACATGGATATATCACCTATATTCAACATTATATATTTGTATGAGTACCATGAATCAGATGAAGAGATGACAGTACCGAATGATTATCCTAAGAGACAGATAGAATAAGTTGAGCGGATTTTGGAACAAAGAGTTGGCAGAAGCACAAGAGGAAAATGGTATATGGAATATCTGGTAAAGTGGAAGAATAGACTGATTGAAGATAATTTGTGGATTTCATTAATCTGAGTTGGATTCAGCTTGGGTTGTACCTGCTACATAATTCAGAGAATCATTTCAAAACAACCCCAGGTGTCTGATGCAAGAGAATCTCGGCTCCTTGGTAATCCCATGTCACCAAAAATAAGTTTGAGTTTTTTGTGTTGCTCGGTTCCTTCTTTGACCAAGTTGGCTTAGTAGTTGCTCAGGTTCCTTCTTTAGTCGAGTTGGTTGGTTAATTCTCTAGTGCTCGGTTATCTTTTCCTAGAGCTCGATTATCCTTTCCTAGAGCTCGATTATCCTTTCTTACTGAGTTGTTTATTTAGTTTTTTGTTGAGGCCGACTTGTGCACTTAATTATGGTCATGGATTTAATATTGGTATCGATCATTGGGAAGCATGTGGACCTAGATCTGGTCATTCCTTCCGTTAATGAAGGATCTGAAGGCCAACTTGTTTCGATAGCCTCTTGTATATAATGTTGTCATTGGTTATAGTTTAGGAGGTAGTTTTGGGGTAGCAGTTAGGAGTTAGAAGATTGAAGATAATTTCTGAATCCTCGCATGTTGGAGGACTATTGTAATTAAATTGTAATATCTGGCCCTAACTGGGAAGGCCTTATAGCCCGACATGTATGAATCAAATTGATGAATAAAATGACATGTTCTGCATTCTCTCTCTCACTTGTTGTGTTGTTACTTCCGTGTGTGATCTCTGCAGGGTAGATTTGGATTAGGGTGTGCCTTTGGCCCCTCTTCCCTACCTTCCCTATGTCAAATGCATTTATCTTAGTTAGAAGATTATCTGCACTAACCTTAATATCTTCATCTAGCTTATTTATCTTTTCACTAAGCTCGGTAGTGAAGTGGTCTATAGTGCATAGCTTGTGCAAAATTGTAATAACCTAATGAATAATAGTGTCAAGCTCAATTATTACCTCAAATAGATTTACTTTATTTACTGCCACTTCCTAGTTGATTCGTTCTGCTAATTTCATCTTTATTTTGGCCTCTTCTCTCTTCTCTATTCTCTTCTCTGCATCTATGTCTGGAGCATTTATGTGGCTGGTTAGAGTATCAAGTTGATCATTGATGGGAGTTACCTCATCAAAATTGATATCAAGGACTACTTGCATCAAAATCTCTCTAACATCTTCTAATACCTGCTTATGTTTACTTTCTTGTCTTAGTTTTACTTGTACAGCCTTCCTTGTGCACAATTCGCTATACCTTCTTAATGCTTCAGGGTCTAAAGTCCTCAGGTCACATGTAGGGATTTCTATGATTTCATCTAATGTGATTGGAGCCTTACCATGTTTTTTCTTTTTCTTCTTCTCTGGTATGGGGGATTTAGCATATGGTATTAGAGATTTGGTCTCCAAATTTGACTTTTATTGCTTGGTAGACACACTCTCTTCCTTATTCTACCTTTTGACTTATGTCTCAATTACATGCACTTTGGCTTCTTTCTTGGTGTATGTTGTAGATGTATCTACATTAGTTTCAGTTTCATGATCTTTCCTTTCTACCTTTTTATTTTAAGCTCATGTGTGTTTTTTATTCTTCTGCATCCTATCCCTTGGTTGTGTCCTTCTACTGCTCGGGTGTTGAGTCATCGAGTTTCCCTTGTGTAGCAATGCTAATTGCTTGAACTAGTATTAGATTATTATCCGGTATATCTACTACTACTACCTCGGCAGGTTGATCTTCTTCAATGTTATGTACATCTATGGTGATGTCTTCATCTTCCTTTGCATCATCATTAGGATCTCCATATGTAATGTCTTCTATCAAGACTTTATCTGTTCCAGTTGTTACTAGTTTCTCGGGAGCATCTTGTGTATCCTCTTCAGTATATCCTGTTGGCTAGAAATCCATGGTATAAGTGTCATCTTGTAACTTAGTGTCAGATATATGAATTGGTTCCATGGTGGCTATGTCAGCATCATTCGAGTGGACTCCTTTTCATTTTCTTTTATCTTTCTTCTTGGGTATAATAGCCAGTGCAAGTTGATCAGCTTCTACCCTTGATTCCAAAAGTTTAGCCCATAGAAGCTTAATGTTCTCATCAACTGCCTCAAGTTTCCCTACCAAAATTTTGAGTGCTCTACCTTTCATAAAAAATCAATTGGAATATTTTTTCATCGGCTCATTAATCTCAGTTACAGTAAGAGTAGGCATTGCCAAAATTAGAGAATGTTCCCCCATTTTCTTTTCATTATGCAAGGTATATATCCACATTGTTGATACCTTTTTGTGTAGTTCATTAGGAATATATTTCACAAACTATATCGGTAGTCTCTTAAACCTAATAATCATATGAATAATAGCTTCTTCTACTTTCTCCTAATCCTCTATTGATATATATGCATACCTACTCATCTTAGGGTGACCTAGTCTACCTATTTCCTTTATGTTTTCAACTAGTTCATCTACAAACTAACTCTTATTTACAATAATTTTAAACTTACTTTGATCATCTTCTTCTTCAGAGTCTACATCATCTTTTTCTCTTATCAGTCTTCTCCTCTTCTTAGGTTGCTTGGTGGTGACTTGTGCACCTCTTTTATTTCTCTGATAAGTCTTTGTAGGAGTAGTCATTGTGATTTTTGAAATTCCTTTCTCCAGGGGTGGAGAAGCGGCTGTTGAGGATCTTGTCCTTGCTCGTGAAAGTGTTTTTTCTTATTTCCTCTTTCCTGTGGCCTTTACCGGTGCAACTTGAATTTATCTATCTGACTTAGTTTCCTCCTCTTTATCAGTGTTCCCGATCAGAAGTTGTTCCTTGAATGGTTCATCAACCAACTTATCTGCTTCTTCTTCTTCATCATCATCTTCTCTAAATTTTTTCACCAATGTTTCCATCATCTTCTTAGATTTCCTACTCACCTATACTCCGACTAGATCCATTTTTATCCTTTACTATGTTTCTTCATAAGTTCCAAACCTAGTAGTTTTTTCGATCTCTGGGCTTAGCCAATAGTGTCTTAATTGACCTAGAGGATTGGTCAATATCCAATTCATAGCCCATTGGTGCTAGCCAAGTAAATCTTGGCTCAACTTAATTAAGGTGGTGTCGGTATCCACCAGAAAACATATATCATCCTTGTATTTCTCAACTAACTGACTTGGAATCCTTCTTCTTGTGTGCATTCTATCCTTTAATTGTCCAAAGTAATTATCAATGATAGTTACAAAATTCTGACCTAAATTTTGAATGAACTCACTTATTTGTATGATAACTGGTCGGTTGACATCCCAGTCAACATTACCGACAAATAAGAAGTAGTTTTTAAGGTAGAAAAATATGTAGACCAGTAATGAACCAAACTTACATGTATTTGTCTTTTCTACCTGAATGATTCTCATGTTTTCTTCTAGTTGTTTCAGTAGTAGCTCGGCTAGGTATAATTGTAGACCTTTCTTAACAATCTTGTATGCTATATCTACTACTCCACATGGTACATTATTGGGTCTTCTAGATTGAAAAATCTTGTAGCCAATGACATAGGCTCCAAACCTTGTTTCTGGATCAATTATTGTGTTAAATCTCATTCCTCTTCCATCCTATTCTACTCCTGTGAGCTTCTCAGTTTCCACCCTCTGTGCATTCCTTATAGCCTTAGCTCTGTCGTTAGTGGGGTAATCAGTGACCACATGAATGATATCCTTAGATAATTTGACCAGTTCATCCAACCATATTTTTCCTTCATGTACATGACTAAGAACAACCATAATCCATTCATATTTTAATTCTCTCAGAAAGTGTAGGGCATTAATCAATCCCTTGAATTCTAGATGTTTGTTCTCATCCTTGAGCTTTCCATTCTCACTCAGCTCCTGGTAAGTTGATTGAAGTTCAAAATCTTTGATTTTACTAATTTTATAGTGATATAAGCATATATATCCTGAAACAATAAAATCCTAGGTGGTATACTAGAAAATGCATCAACTTGATCAATTTGTGAAGTAATCTCAGGATGCAACTTGTATTTAGGTTCCTCATAAGTTACAGATTTTATCAATGTGACCTTATTGTCACTCTCGGACTTGGATTTTGCAGTCTTGGATGAAGATGACATCGTTCTTGCAAGTTAGGGATTTGTAAAATCTTTAGAAAATTAACTCGGTGGCTTAGTAACTTACTTAAAATAGTGACAAATTGCTTGAGATCTACTTAAATCTTTGTTTAATTCTCAAGAAACGCTTGTTCAAATTTGCTCAAATCACTCTAGTTCTTCTCGTGACTGTTGTGTGCTTAAATAACTTACATCGCAGATTATTTATACCAAAAATTCTTTTTTCCTACTTAGTCTTCTGCATTAAATGGTTTACCTAGGTACCTCAACCCGTTAAACATAGTGATGATTGGTTATCACTCATGAAACTTCCACTCGGTAAACACTAGATATTACTCAATTGATACTACAACTCGGTTAACCTTGCCATTTTCACTAACAATATTTTACTCAGTCATGCTTTTACAGACTCTACACGTGTTAAGCTCAAAACATACAATACCCTAGTGCATCTTATTTCATGCTTATTTGGTTTTCATTCAATATATATAAGAATTTTTTGTAAGATAACCGATTAAAATTCAGTTCTATACATACCTGAATTGCTTAGGTGGAGGTGGTGATGTCACCTAACCCAAAGGATGAGGTGTCACCGACTATAGTGCTTGATCCAACATTTTCATTTTTTTATTTTCTCCACATTTGATTTCTTATCCTCACAATTTCTTCAATTGTGTTACCATTTGTATTTGTGTTTATGTCTGGTGCTCGGTCTCTACAATCTTTACTTAAGTGACTGACCTTGTGAAAGTGCAAGCATGTCACTCCATAATTTGTCGAATTTTGAGATCTACCTCTCTAGTGTTTCCTCATACAATTAACTTCAATATGTCCATATCTGTTGTGCAATTAACCCTAGTGTTGTAGTCCCAAGTATATGTGTTACCTTTCCTTCTCGGTTAATATGTCTTGTTCTATTATTTTAGTGTCCAAACTTGGTTCATCTTTGTCCTGCATTCTTGTGATATGTGTCCATGCATGTTGCAAGTGCAACAGTGCTTCTCCATGTAGTGTTTCTTAGGTGTCATGTTCAACTTTGATCTGTACTCATGTGCTTGATGCCCATACTTACCACAATTGTAACAATGACCATTAAATTTAGGAGTAGATTTATGTGATAACTACATTGTTGCTAATGTTGAATCTGTATTCAAGTCACAAATAGTTTTTCATAAGTCTAAGAAGGAAAAATAAAAATGTATAAGTGATAGTGAAAGTTATAGTGACACTTCTGATGAGGGACTAGAGGATCTTGAAGCTCTTATGGCCAGAAGATTTGAAAGAGGAAAAGGAAAATATAAAGGTAAATTTCCTATCATATGTTTTTCATGTAAAAAAGTTGGCCATACAGCTGCAAGATGTCCTAACAAGAATGACAAGGATGATGAAAGAGAAAGCAAGTACATGGATAAGAGAGAAAATAGAGGTTACCAAAGGTACAAGGACTACAAGGATAAAGGTAAGAAATCCTGTTATATTTCTGAAGAAGAAACTGACACTAATAATGATGATTTTGAAATTGAAGTAGTTTATGTTGCTATGAAAGACGACTCTGATGAAGATGAGAAAACTGCACTTATTTCTTATGTGAGAAAAGGTGATAAATGGATTATTGATAGTGGTTTCTCACATCACATGACTGGTGACAAAAGTAAATTTGATACCCTAGATCATTACAAAGGTAGAAGTGTTAAGTTTGGTAATGATGCACCATGTCCTGTAAAAGGTAAAGGATTAATTAAGCTGACTGATAAGATCACTTGTGAAAATGCTTATTGGGTTGAAGGTCTTAACTATAATTTTCTAGGTGTTGCACAACTTAATAGCACTAGTTACTGAGTGGAGTCTCATCACAAAAAAGCTAAAATATTTGATGCCACTGGTGAAATGATTGGAAGTGGAGAATAGACTAGAGGTAATTTGTTCTATCTAGACATATCTGAAGAGACATGCTTGATTGCACAATTTGATGATATATGGTAATGGCATAAGAGGTTATGTCATGTTAAATTTTACAATATGGTAAATATTAGTAAAAGGAAGAAAGTTAGAGGTTTTTCGAGATTGAAGAAACCTGATAATGTGATGTGCAAACAATGCTAGTTGGGTAAAATGACAAACTTCTTAAAATGCTTTAGATCTGGTTCATACTGACCTTTTTGGATCCATGGGCATACAAAGCTATTGTGGTGCTAAATATTTTATTCTGTTTGTTGATGATTACACTAGGATGATGACTATAATGTTTCTAAAAGAAAAATCTGATGCATTGCAGTTGTTTAAGTGGTATTTGCCTAAGGTTGAAAAAGAGACGGGTAGAAACTTGAAATGTTTGAGATCTGACTGAGGAGGAGAGTTTATATCAAATGAGTTCAATTTGTTCTACAATGATAGAGTAATCAAGAGACAGATGTATGCACCTAGAAAACCTCCACAGAGTGATATTGCTCTAGCAATTGGGATTATGGCAAGATTCTCTGCCAATCCTAAGGAAAGTCATATGATGGCTATGAAGAGGATAATGAGATATCTGAAAGGGACAAAAGACTATGGATTGTACTAAAAGAAGCATGAGAAATTTGAACTAAGAGTCTACACTGATGCAGATTAGGTTGATGACAGGAAAAGTACTAGTGGTGGACCTTTCTTTCTTGGATAGAGATTAGTTTCCTGGACAATCAAGAAACAAAATTGCATTTCCCAATCTACAATTGTAGCAGCTGTAGTGGACTGCTGAAATATGGTATGGATTAAACAATTGTTGAAAGGCATGAAAGAGGAGGTCACTGAACCAATTGTCATATACTGTGACAACACAAGTGCTATCAACATATCAAAGAACCCAGTGATGCACACAAAGACCAAATATATTGCTATCAAGTATCATTACTTGAGGGAATTGGTACAAGATAAAGAGGTGAGAATGGACTATGTGAATACAAAGGAACAACTAGCAGACATATTCACAAAAGCTTTACCTAAGGATGCTCATGAATATCTTAGAGGTAAATTAGGGGTGCTTCCCCTAACTGAGGCTGCATAGTCAAGCTAGGTGCACTGCATCAAATGTCCTACACAGAGTATCTGACAAATTGGATGCCAAAAAGGTCACATTTTAGGAGCGGCCTAGAGTTTTGAAAAGTACAACAAAGCTAATAATCAGTCATAAGTGTTGCCTCACTTTTCACCCCATAACTATGTTGTTAAAAGTGAAAGATTTTAAAGCCATTGTTATGTCTAGTCTCACTTGTGTCTAGGTCTAGGTCCTTCATAGGTAGGCTATCTTTGTTGGGTTTCCCTACTTTTTCCCTCTCTTCCCTAAGTCGGGTGGGTTGTTTCGAAGTCTTGTGATGATGGGTAGGTGATAGCTCCAGACCCGGCAAGGATAATGTGCCCTTATTGGTGATGTTTCTCAGACAGAATGGCAATTGGAGACCATGATTCTCGGACACTCATAAGGAATCAGAAAAGGGTTCTTCATTTGGATGATGCATTAATAGAACTAGTAATGACTATTCAGTGAGGATCATCTCATATGTCAGTATGCAAAGAATTCATTTCTTTGTATAAGTGGTCTCTACTGATCAATATTCCAGACTGTTATAATGCTCTTAACTTTTCAGTGATTACAGAGAAAATAGCAATGAATCGGTATCAAATCATAATGGGATCAAGGAATAGTTTTATGTAGTCATGAACGACTCAATGATTGGTTAAGATGGCCGAAAGATGATTCCCATCACAATAATGAGCATATGGGTGATGACTGTAATCGGATGTGGACAAACAGAATTAAAGAGAGGGTGAAGAGGATTCAGAATAGAGGACTCGACTAAAGATTGTTGTCGTATGGAAACAGAGGAATAATTTAATGCAAGTAGAACAAAAGATAAAATTGTTACTCATGAAGGAGAAAGACTCGAAAATGATGCAGCGGTCACATGATCGCAAGAGGTAAAATAATACCATGCAATCATGTGAAATGGAGTTGACAGGTCTGCAGTCGTCGTAAAATGTTAATTACATAACTACGGTTCCCGCTATCCCTCTATGGTGTCGAAGAGTCTTCATAGAAAAGTGGGATCCTTCCATGTGCACCAATTATAGAGTAGTCACATGATCGCATGAATTAAAATAATACCATGCGATCATGCGACAACATAAATCAGCGACGAGAATAAGCAAATGCGACAATGGAAGACCAGGTGGGACCCAAGTCAACGGACTTACCTATGGTAGAATAAAGGAGCGCATCTGATGGTCCTCGCAAGATTGCGACCCCTTCCAAATGTTTATGCAAACTTGCGAGATTCTTGCACGTGTCAGGTGGGGCCAAGGAAAGTTTGTCCGCTCAATGAGAAGCTGGCAGTGGGACCCACGTACTCTGATAGCGTAGATACGCCAATGATAAAGCGGTCGCATGATCGCATGGATTAAAATATTGCTATGCGATCATGTGAGATGAAGACACGTGGTGGTGGGCCCGAGAAAGAGTATTATCATCAAGCTTGGGTTAAAAGAGAGCATCATTTATTATTAAAGTATTCAATATCAATGTGAGGATCGAGATTCCAAATCAGCGGTTCTTGCTTTGTCGCTAAGCCATGGAAGATTCATTGCGATCATGCAGGATCTCGCCACATGTTCCAGTGGGACCAAAGATGCTTGTAGAGTTGACCAATCATAAAGCGGTCGCATGATCGCAAGAAATAAACAAGTATCATGCGATCATGCGACAAACGGTCAAGCAGAGGCTTTCAGCTCTGGTGGTGGGTCCTTGGGCGGTGACTGGTCCGGTTTTCATTGGCTGGCGGGGTAATACATTGGCAGTGGGGCCTGAAATTTCAGTGAGGTGGTAGTGGTTAGGAGATCTATGGTGGTCGTGAGATCTCATGGGATCTTCCGACCCCATGAGATCTTGCGCCCGCTGTTAGATCTGAATCTTTGTCAAGGTGGGCCTGGAAATTGGTAAAGTGGATGCGTGGCTGCACGGTTAAGGTATTTCACATAGTCACTGGATAAAATTGGGGTTAAGGAAAGGATCATGCAACTCGGCGACTAAGAGGAGATGAACCCAGGGTTAACGTAGAGTTAAGTTTGCAGTAAGGCTCAAGGTGGGTCCGAATGTGCTGACATGTTGGTATGCTCGCTTCCGATTGGCTTTTGACTGGCGATGTGGACTTTGACCTTTCATAGGGGCTTGCGACTATTTTGGGGATGATCCAGATCGTCCGATTTGCCAGGAAGAATGTGATCAACGGTCGTGTTTTAAACAAAGAGCTGGTAACCGTTGGGGCCCGAATTTGAACAACTCTGCAGGATTTTTTTTTGCCAGTTGTGATTTGCAGACCTTCTCAAGCCAAATCAGATGAAAGGACAAAGTCTTATCAGTTCCTCCTTGTTGTGATGTCAAAACACCTGTCTTTAGTCTTTTCAAATTCTGGAATTTGAAATACTTTGTATTCCCATGAATGCTATGTATTGTAAAATTCTATATAGACTGTTAAAGAAGTTAATACAAAGGTCGGCAAAATTGTTGGTGTAAGAGACTTGATGTTGCAGAGTCAATTGAAGGGTGTTTTATGTCAATGATTTTTTGTTCCATTTAGTTAGAAATTGTTGATTCTATGATTCTTTCTTTTAATCCGAATTACAGTAGGAAGGAAAGGATGTTTCATTCCTTTGTCATGAGGATATGAATAAACCATAGTAGGATGTGCTTTGGGATATTCGGGGAAGGATTCGTTAGAAGTTTTTAATCATTTCATTTACATTTCTGTAAGTAGATGCTGAGCATATAAATTCATAGGATTTGTGAATTTGTTGCTTGGTTTTAGATTTGAGAGCTTTTCCTGCCTGGGTTAAGTCCTGTTTAGGCTTAATTCGGTTTGCCTCTTCTGCTCTCAGGTTAAGAGCATACCCCAGGTTAAATTTAGGAGCAAAACATAATTCATTGCATATCATTCCATAAGGGAGTTGTACCTTTCAATTCAGAGAAAAGCCAGCAATCATAAAGTGGCTTTTCAACTGTTGTATTCAGATATTGTTCATAGTTTGGGCATTAAGAGTTATTATCATAAGAAATAAGAAAGGACAAATCTGTTTACTAACAATAAGCAAGATGATAGAGGGAGAAATATTGTTACTGAACTAACAAGATGACATCTACATCTGAAAGATGCAAGTTCTAGATACTGCTTTGGCATTATTGTCAAAGAGGGAGATATTCAGATGAAAACACATAAAACAGGAAGTAATTTAGAGAATCAGAGGAAAAGAGACACATAAAAGATTTAGAGGGAGTAAATGTGTGGACGGTCAAGCAAGTTAGGCTAAGTGATTCAGAATCAGAATGAAGCTAAGTATATTACAAATATTTCTGATGAAATGAAAAAGTTTTGGATTGGTTGGTGAATCATGTGTTATTCATATGGTGTTTCCATCAATGCCAAAGAGGGAGATTGTTGGAAACTGCAATTGAAGAAATTGTTGTATTGTCATTGATATCAAACCTTAACTGGTAAGACAGTTGCTATCTAAGAAAGTACTATATCTATTGATTGTTGAGAAGGATTAGGGAAAGGGTGATAACAATAGAACCTAGAGAAACATTGAGTTATTTGATACTTCAATGAGTACTCGATTATGTGGCACAATGATAAGATAATGTATTGTTTATCTAAGTAAGAAGCAAGACTGAACAAGTAGGCTTAACTGAGAAAAAGTGAAGAAATCTAGTTTAAGCCGAGTGATGTTAGTGTCGACCAAGCCAGTATATGCCAAGTAAATTCAGTGTTGACTGAACATCAGTTTATTTCCGAGTGATAGCATTAGTCGAGGGAGACAGTTTGAAGAAATGATCGAGTTATGTAGAGATGACCGAGGAGTTGAACACAGAATTGACCGAGCGTTAGTAATTTACATTTGAGGAAAAATTTAGATTCTTAGCCAACTTAGTTGAATTCTTGGATTATGTAAATCATGTTGACTTTATTAATTGAGTGTATGGAGCATTTATTGCACAGTAAACCATTTTATTGTGATTTCAATAAAGAGATTGAAGATGTTTCTAAAAAGATGGATGAAGAACATGAAGGATGGAAGGATTCGATGAATCTAACCTAAACCTAAGATCTACGGAGGAGATTAAGCAGCAAAAAGATGGATTGATCTATTGAAGAGGTATATAGGAAAACCTAAGTGTGAGGTTAAAGAGAGAGGATGCTTGAATAGTTGATATTATTGACCGAAAAAGCAGAAAGGATGAAGGTGAAGGAGTTGATCAAAGTTGTGATTGCTTGAAGGGATTTATGAGCAGATCAGTGATGGAAATGGAAATGGAACTCTGTCACTAAACCAACATATATGTGTGAATTGGATCTATTATTTGCAAAGTGAGTTGTATGTTTTCAGATCAAATACTACTGCTACTTTCTAACCATTGTATCAGTTTAAATCTTTTAATCAAGGTTCACCTAGCAGTCATTGTTTAAATCCTTTAATCAAGGTTGCATTATAATGGAATGTACTTAAGTCCTCTAACAAGGTGCACTCCTAACAGAGTGGTTGAAATCCTTTAACAGGGTCACACCTAGCAGAGTGTTTGTAAACCTTTGACAAGGTTGGCTTTTCACAAAGCTCACTTTAGAAGAGTGAAAATATCAGTAACATGTTACAAAGTGGTTTTCCCCAAATTGGGTTTCCACTATAAATCCTGGTGGCAATGCTTGTGTGAATGTTTTGGTTTGAACATTTCTATGTTTTGCAAGTTAAACTGTTGGATAGTGGACTGCATTGTTATATGTTTCTAGCATACATTTTGTAATGATTGAGTAGTGTTGGTTATTAGATCTAAGATTGTTGAAGTGTTTAAAATTTTAATTGATACATGTGGACTTGAGAATAATTGATTCACCCCCCCGCCCCTCTCTGTTGTTCTAAATCATATTAACACAAGAGATCCTATAAGATAAAAATCCATGCTTTAAGGATTAGTCACTAATCCATAAAGGGAGAGAATTGCCTTGAAAAATATATATATTGAAAGTGTGTGTGTGCAAAAAGTGAGCAGAGCGTATGCCTCCATGTTAAATTCATTGCTAACACTTTAACATGAGCAATGGCTTTAATGGAAACATAAACAACTCCACTGATTATGTTTCCACTACGAGATGCCCCCAAGAGAAGAAAAATCAAGGGAAATACCACATAAACATACAGAGAACACATAAGGGATCTACCTGTCGTGGGGTCAATATGATCATAAGATAATATATATTATATTGTTGCAAATGAATTGACATCATTCCCCAAAGAAAGTAGAACTACAATCACAATGGAGGAAAGAACAAATAAGAGTTATGAAGAAGAGTCTTTTCAGACCACAACATGGAGACCAAAAATATTCAGTGCTACCAGGTCGCAAATCCCAGCGGACTATGCAAGAAAACATTTACGAACAATAGCACAGGTACAACATAACATGAAAATGACATATAAAAGAATAGAGATACATATAGAGGAATTGTACAATAGGTTCAATTCCTTTATCACCTTGCACAAACAAAGTAACAAGGGTCGTATAAAATATTCTAACAATATTTAGAAAACACATCACGAGAGAAGTACAATATGACAGACAAACACACAAAAAGCTACCATAAATGACAAGCCAATCGGGCGCGTCGCCTACTATCCCCATCTTGGTCTATATCATTTTGGGTAGGTGGGAAATTCACAAGAGGGACTATATCCAACATAGTAAGAATAATAGCCAGTTCCAAACAAGGATCCTCTTGAGAATCATAATGTTCGATACTAGGTGTAATTATCAATTGTGATGAAAGCATATTAGGTAAATCAATATCAATGCCAATAGTCTCATATTCATCATTAACATCATTAGTATCATCAAGAGTATCTTCTTCATCAAGATTAATTGAAATAGAATCTAAGATACAAATATAATCGTCATAATCATTCATCTTAACATCATTATTAGTATGAACTTCTTCTAACACATCATGCATATGTCAATCAAAAGAAGAATGAAGAACAAAGGCATAGACCTTAGCTTGAGCTCGACGCTTCTTATGACATTCATTAGCAGATCGGTTACATTTTGTCTTGTTTGAAATGTGTTGAGAACTAGGAGGGACAATCATTGGTTCCTTCATAGGTTCTATAGGAGGATCAATAGGATTCTCAGTAGGTTGAAAAGCAACACTAGGAGCTTGATTAACAGAACTAGAAGCCATGGATAAGGGAGGTATGGAATGCGTGGGAAAAAGACCACCGTTAAGATCTATTTGAGGAATTCTTAACTTGATAATGTTGTGATTCTTATAGGCTTGATATGAGCAAAAACGGTTATCAAGTTGAGAAGGACATGAATTAGGTAATGAATGCCAAAAGAAGTCAAGTATAGCACAATCCCTAGGCCTAGAAGGTTGATATAAATTATGATGAATCATCTTCAGTTCTTCTTCATGAGTGAATTTAAGTAAATTATGGATAGGAGAAGCAACGACATGCATGGACTTCAACCAAGGAAAACCTAACTTAACTTGAAACTGATCAGAAGTAGGAACAACAAAAGTAGTGCTCACAATTTTACCACAAATTTCAATAGGAAAGTTAATAGAACCAAATGATGGATAAAGAAAACCATTACAAGTTTTAATCCACACATCCGATGTATCATAACAATCATGTTGTAAGTTCTTCATAAAAATATTTTCTTCAGTAATAACATTGACTAAGGATGTAGAATCAATGAGACAAACACGCGTAGGTATCTTAGAAATCCTAGCATAAATGTGAAGGGGACCGTCAGGAGCTTTAATAGTCTTAGAACCATCAAAGGTAATCAAGATTTCCCTAGGTCTTTTATTCTTAGGTTGTTTTCAAGGTTTTGGTTGAGATTTCAGTTTAGGTTGAGGTTGAGGTAGAAATTGAAGTTGAGGCTGAGTTTGATGCTGGGGTGGAGATACAGATTGAGACAAGACAACATGCTCTATATGGTTAATAATGTGATTAAGATCATCCATCTTTGAATCATAAACAATATCCACATAAGATGGTTGAACGATGGTATTAGTATCATGTGTAGGCAAAAGATTTGTATAGATTTGGAGATTTTGATTAGGAGGAGAGATAGATTTGTTCCCACTACAATCAAAATTATCAACAGATAACACATTAGAATTGATTAAGTCTTGAACCTTATGTTTTAAAGAATAACACTTCTCAATATCATGGTCATTCTGATGATAGTATTGACAAAAGGCTTTGGAATCAAAGGATTTGGATGCCACCGTAGCAGGTAAAAGAGGTCAAATAGGAGGTAAAGTAATCAAATTAGAAGTCAACAACCTATTCATAATAGAATGTAAAGATTTAGAGGGAGGAGTAAACGTACAATTCAGGCGAAAAGAAGTGGATGCAGAAGTGGCGTTATGGGATGCAACAACAACTTGATCAACAACTGTATTCGCTTGTTTATTTATTTTGATATAGTTATTGAGTTTTTGAAATTTGTTTGGATTAGGAGTAGCATCACTCTTATCAACTAGAGCAGCAGCCATTGGAGTGTTTCTCTCAAATTGACTCACTTGTAATTGATAATGATGAAGAACTACACAAATTTGTTGAAAAGAGGTAAATTCAGTAACCATAATCTTATCTTTAATATCCTTTTACAAATTTGAAATAAACATACGTAGAATATCCATATCAGGAACAAGATTAGAAATTTGAGCATGTAAATGCGTAAATGTACCAATTGTAAGGAAACTCAGGTGCGGAAACAACTTCCTACGCTAATCTCTATAGGAGAGTATTGTGCAAATTCTTATAAATCCTTACAATTTCAGATTTGTTAACTACTTTAACAAAGCTATTGCAACCACATACCATACATACAGAAAAATAGAGAATGACACAATGATATACCATGGGGGAAACCTTTTGGTAAAAAACCCCAGCACTCCAAAACCTGCACAATGTATTATCTTCAACACAAAGATTACAATACACTTGCAATGCAAGTTCTTTCAGGAAATGAGAGACAAAGCCAACAAGACTTAAATTTTGTTATATCTCTCCCATAGGAGTAGCATCATATATATAAACTCCTTTGGACCCAAAAATAGGCACAACCACCAAGACCCATGCACAAAGCCACATGTACACAGTTGTTACATGCAATCCCAAGAATAGGCATCCATCTCTAGAATAGACTATGACAACTTGTCATAGAATCTGCCAAAAATAATGGTCACAAGAGAAGTGTAAGAGAATCTGTCATACCAACCTATTTTTGGCATATTCTCTTACACACACCAACCACTTCTTCTTGGGCGCCCAAATAGGCCCAAGTCATAAGATGCTCTTACACCTGTCATAGCACATTCTTTAAATAGTTCTTACGCGTCATAGGAATCGGTCATGACCGTTTCAGTCATGATCTCCTTATGCACAAGATGCCGACACATCAAGTGGAGTGACACATCAACATGCCAACTAGACATGTACACTCACACTTAATTACATTATTTGCAAAAAATACATTTACAAAACAAATAATAAGAATAGGAATTATCCAAGGTTGAGACACCTTATTCCTAACATTCTCCCACTTGTCGAACACCTTGTAAGAGCAATAAGAACATAACAAGAACTTTAACTGCTATAGGCCAAAAGGCCCATAGACTCCGAACACCATCTGAACTTCTCAGTGCCCACTAGTTTCGTTAATGCATCTGCAACATTCTTCACAGTATCTACCTTCTCCAAATTTACCTTTCCATCTTCCACCATATCTCTCACAAAGTGAAACTGCACATCAATGTGCTTCGTTCTGGCATGGAAAGTTGGATTCTTTGCAAGGCAAATAGCGCTCTGACTGTCACACCAAATAGTAATTTATTCTGCATCAACACCAACATCAGAACACAATCTTCTAAGCCAAATGGCTTCTTTACAAGCGTGAGTAGCAGCCATGTAATCAGCTTCTGTAGTGGACAAAGCAACCACAGGTTGTCGCTTACTCATCCAACTGATGGCACCACCAAACATAGTGAACACATAAGCACTGGTGGATCTCCTACTGTCAATATCACCTTCCCAATCTGAATCCACAAACCCATGAATACAAACTGAATGCGGAGATCTAGAAGAGTTACCATGATAACATATGGAGTAATCTGATGTACCCCTCAAATATCTGAATACTCGCTTAACTGCATCCCAATGTACTCGTCCAGGATTAGCCATAAACTGACTCAGGACTCCCACTGCTTGGGCAATGTCTGGTCTAGTACAGACCATAGCATACATAAGACTGCCAACTGCACTAGCATAAGGTACTCTACTCATGTCCTCCACCTCACTAGGAGATTTTGGACAATCATCTACAGATAACTTTGTTCCCATAGAAATAGGAACACATAGTGGTCTACAATCTGCCATGCTGAACCTGTCCAACACAGACTTCACATACTTACTCTAACTCAACCAAAATTTTTTGTTAGACCTGTGTCTACTGATTTCCATACCCAAGATGTACCTAGCTGCCCCAAGATCTTTCATCTCAAACTGTGCTGACAACTGAGATTTAAAATCAAAAATCATATCCTTACCCTTCCCAAACAACAACATATCATCAACATATAATGCAACAATAAGAAGGCGATCATTTTCAACTCTAAAATAAACACAATGATCTGATTTTGATCTTACAAATCTAATTGACAACATAAAGGCATCAAACTTAAGGTACCACATCCTAGGAGATTGCTTCAAACCATATAGAGATTTCTTTAATCTGCAAAATAAGGATTCTTTACCTTTAACAATGTAGTGTTCAGGCTGTGACATATAAATCTCTTCCTCCAAATCACCATGAAGGAAAGTTGTCTTCACATCCATCTGTTCTATCTCTAAATCATATGATGCAGCAAGAGATAACAGAAATCTAATGGATGTCAACTTTGCAACAGGAGAGAATATTTCACCATAATCTATTCCCTCTACCTGTGAATACCCCTTTGCAACCAATCTAGCTTTATACCTTTCAACACTGCCATCTGCACAGAATTTCTTCTTGAACACCCATTTACAGCCAATATATTTTCTCCTTTTAGGCAAAGGTACAAGGTCCCAAGTTTTTTTTTTCTCCAATGAAGCCATCTCATCATCCATAGCCTCAATCCAGGAACCTACATCTTCCATGCCCAAAGCCTCTTTCACAGATCTAGGCTCATCAGTGTAAGTAATCAAAGCAAAGGCACAACTGGAATCTAACATAGAATAACCAAACCTTTCTGGTTGCTTTCTTTCTCTCGTGGATCTCCTCAAGGGCTGAGGTTGAGGTTGTTCTTCCTCTTCTTCTGAACTATCAGAGCTACTAGAGCTCTCCTCATCATTAGGCCCAACATGGTCTCTCTATTCAGTCTTCTCAAGGGTAGGAGGCAACTGAACAACATCTTTTTCCTTTTCTTTTTCATCTAGTTGTAGCACAATAGGAGAAGATGTTAGCTCTCTGAAAATAACATTTCTACTATACAACACCTTACTAGTCACGGGATCCCAAAGCTTGTATCCTTTCACACCAGCACTGTATCCGATGAAAATACATTTAACAGCTTTGTTTTCCAACTTAAATCTTTTCTCCTTTGGAACATGTGCATAAGCTTCACAACCAAAAACATGAAGATGTCTAATTGAAGGCTTCTTACTAGACCACACCTCCATGGGTGTCTTACCAACAAGGGCTGATGTAGGAGATCTGTTAACCAGATAGCAAGTAGTGGCCACAGCTTCAGCCCAAAACCTTTGTTCTAAACCAGCTCCACTAAGCATACTCCTAGCCTTCTCCATCAATGTCCTGTTCATTCTCTCTGCAACTCCATTTTTCTATGGGGTATAAGGAGTTGTCTTATGCCTCTCGATACCTTGTTATTTACAGAATTGTTCAAACTCTGCTGAGCAAAAGTCACCACCATTGTCAGTTCTCACACACTTAATCTTCTTACTAGTCTGATTCTCTACAAGAGCTTTAAATTCCTTGAACTAACTAAAGACTTGTGTCTTACTTTTAAGGAAAGAAATCCACGTCCTTCTACTATAATCATTTATGAAAGATACAAAAAATACAGACTTGGAGATTGAAGGAACTTTTACAGGACCAAATACATCAGAATGAATAAGATCCAAAACATCAGAAGATTTGTGAGAACTAGAGTAAAACTGAACACGATTTTGTTTACCATAAACACAGTGTTCACAGAAGTTGAACTCGAGATTGCAATCATTTAACCCCTCAACGAGATTTTTATTTTTCAGGGTTCTGAGACCCTTTTCACCAATGTGGTCAAATCTCATATGCCACAACATTGTCTTTTCTGCAGGAAGCTTACCTTCCAAAGTGTTTGCACTACCATCGGAACCAATAGCCATAGACTTCTTCACTGCTTGTTCAGATGGTGAGGATGAAGAACTATTACATAGAGGAATACATGCATCTAGCTGAAATAAGGTACCTCTCCTAGTACCCCTTGCAAGCACTATCGATCCTCTCATCATCTTGCATCCTTCTTTTGAAAAAACAAATTGCACACCTACATCATTCAGCATACTTACAGATAATAGGTTTCATGCCAAACCCGGAATGTGCATAACTCCGTTGATTCCCTTTACTCGTCCATCAAGAAATTTGATAGTGACCCTTCCGTGTCCAACTATCTTTAGGTGAGAATCATCACCCAAGTACACCTTTCCACCATCAAACTCTTCATATTTTGAGAACCAGTTTCGATGAGAGGTCATGTGAAAAAATGCACCTGAGTCAACCAACCACACATCGTCAGATGCATGGGCTACCAAAGCTGCGATGAATGCATCACCATCTTCTTGAGATCTTTCTGAAGCTGAATCTGAACCTTTCTTCTTCTTCTTCAGCTCTTTACAATCTTTACGAAAGTGCCCAGATTTATCACAGTTCCAACATTTTGCCTTGGACTTATTGGAAGTCTTTGACTTCCCACGGGATTTGGATCTACCCTTATTGTCAGCCTTATTGTCATTTTTCTTCCCTCTTTCAGTGGATCTCCCACGAACAGCAAGGGCTTCTTTTTTCGAAACGGAAGCCTTTCTCCGCATCTCCTCTGATAGCAGCGAAGACACCACATCATCCATTTTGAAGGTGACTAAAGTGCTTCCGAGAGCCATCACAAGATGGTCCCATGAATCCGATAAAGAACACAAAAGTGTGTAGCAATGATCCTCCTCCTCTAACTTGACACCAGCTGATGTCAATTGTGCAGCCAGCAGATTAAATGCATTTAAATGATCCGTTAAGGATCCACGTTCCTCCATTCGCAGAGAGTAAAACTTCTTCCTCAGGAACAACTTGTTCACCAGAGATTTGGCCTGATACACAGCCGCAAGTCTTTCCCACAAACTATTTGTGATTTTCTCATCTAGAACATTCAGAAGGACTGCATTGGTTAAATAGAGTCTTATGAGACCCTTAGCTTTACGGTCTTTGATATCCCAATCTGCTTGAGCTATAGTTGCTGGTCTTGTAGCACTTGGAGTCACTTCCCATAGGTCACGATCTTCTAACATGTCTTCCATCTTGAGTTTCCACAATTCGAAATTAGTGCCATTAAATTTCTCCACCTCCATTCTTCCATATGATGAACTTGCCATCTCAATCTGCAAATAAGATTCAGAATGCTCTGCAAAAAAATCCCACTCAAATTTGAGATTAGCTCAAAAAACCCTACCCAACAACTAGGATCAAAAGTTGATCAAGCTCTGATACCACTAGTAAGGAAACTCAGGTGCGAAAACAGCTTCCTACGCTAATCTTTATAGGAGAGTATTGTGCAAATTTTTATAAATCTTTACAATTTCAGATTTGTTAACTACTTTAACAAAGATATTGCAACCACATACCATACATACATAAAAATATAGAATGACACAATGATATACCCTGGGGAAAACCTTTCGGTAAAAAACCCTAGCACTCCAAAACCTACACAATGTATTATCTTCAACACAAAGATTACAATACACTTGCAATGCAAGTTCTTTCAGGAAATGAGAGACAAAGCCAACAAGACTTAAATTTTGTTATATCTCTCCCATAGGAGCAGCATCATATATATAGACTCCTCTGGACCTAAAAATAGGCACAACCACCAAGACCCATGCACAAAGCCACATGTACACAGTTGTTACATGCAATCCCAAGAATAGGCGTCCATCCCTAGAATAGACTATGACAGCTTGTCATAGAATCCACCAAAAATAATGGTCACAAGAGAAGTGTAAGAGAATCTGTCATACCAACCTATTTTTGGCATATTCTCTTACACACACCAACCACTTCTTCTTGGGCGCCCAAATAGGCCCAAGTCATAAGATGCTCTTACACCTGTCATAGCACATTCCTTAAATAGTTCTTACGCGTCATAGGAATCCGTCATGACCGTTTCGGTCATGATCTCCTTATGCACAAGATGTCGACACATTAAGTGGAGTGACACATCAACATGTCAACTAGACATGTACACTCACACTTAATTACATTATTTGCAAAAAATACATTTACAAAATAAATAATAAGAATAGGAATTATCCAAGGTTGAGACACCTTATTCCTAACACCAATGAATTTAGTCAATTTTTCCTTAGTATTCTTTTTACAATGCATCAAATCAGTTAAGGATACTTGCAGACCAATGTTATTTTGAAATTGTTGAATAAATGCATTGGAAAGTTTTGGAAAGGAATAAATAGAATAAGGAGGCAAGCAACAATACCATTGCAAGGCCTTATCACAAAAAGTTCTAGCAAACAACTTGGCTAAAATCCTATGGTCATGAGCATAGTCACTACAAAGAATTTGAAATATTTTAACATGAGTAACAGGGTCTTCCTTACCATTGTAATTCTAAAGATGAGGCATATCGGCTTGCTGCGGAACATGAGCACGAATGATGTCTAGGGATAAAGGACTTCCCATGTCACATGTAGGAACACTAAACTTGGATTGAGTTAAGGATGAAAGTTGTTATTATAAAGAGGACACATTTTGAGCTAAACTAATGATTGTAGAATCATTAGAAGAAATAAGAGGCATAGAAACATTGGAAACACTAGGTAAAGTGTATGAAGTGGCAGGAATGGAAGTCAGAACTGGAGGAACAATTGGAACCACAGTTGGAAGACGATTGGAATAAGTAAAAGGAACATTATGATAAGAAGGTTGTGAAGTATGGAGGGACACAAGAGGAACACTCATAGGAAAAGAGGGAACTGTCGTAGTCACCAAAGGAGGAGTATAAGTAGGAATGCTAGGCAAAGGAATAGAAGAAGGTTCCACACTAGTGATAGGAGGAGTGAATCCTAAATATTGAGCTTCTTGAGCTAAAGGTTTAACATTTGAATGCACGAGATTAACACCTTGATCACTATCACGAAGGACTTTCTTAAGAGCCTCTATAGCTTGAATAGAATCTTGATTATGGTTTTCTTGAATAAGCCAATTACCCATTTTATCAAGTTCATTTGAAAGTTTTTGGACTTGTTTAGGAGGAACTCTTAAAGAATCATCCTCATCATGAGATGAGTGAGAAGAATTTTGCTCCATAGTAAGATTGGAATCATAAATAATCAAATTTTCATTCGGGATCCTAAGGAAAGGAGAGGAAGACTCAAGATCAAAGGCACCCATAAGTCTATGACTTCTTCTAACCAGAATATTATAAGTAGGACTAGAGGTAGTAAAGCTCATAAACCAATGCAATGCAAATGAACTAAACTAGGAAAACACAAAGTATGAACAAATGAATGTTTTTTAATTTTTCCTTTATATGAAATGCAAGCACATAAAATAAATTTAATACATGCAAGATCTAACACCATAAAAGAAAGAGTTGTCTATCGCGGGTTCACCAAAATGTAAGATATTAAAAAGGGGGATAGTGATCAAAGTGTAATAAGTGTGCAAGGGGTATGGGGGAATTTAAGATCTACTTCTTAATCCAAATTCCTAAAAGAAATATTCAAATTGATTAATCACAAGGAAGTGCTTAATACACAAATGAATCAATCGATGGAGAATATGAAGAAAAGAGAAAACCTTATATTCCGCTATGGAAAGTGTGTATTAAAATTTTAATTGAATTTGAAGACAAGTACTAACCTCAAAATATAATAGATCTGTAAAATGTTGTTTTCTGGTGTCTATACTCAATTTAGAGAAATTTTGCAATCGGATCTGGCCTGGAAACATAGAAATAGAGAAACCCTAGAAATATTTTGTTTTTCTGAGAAAGGTCAACCTTGACCCAAGACACGGGTAAGATCTTACCCCGGGGCACAATCGTACCCTTAAAAGTCGACCTTGACCTACACTGCTCCAACATAAATTCTATTCGCGGATCCTGAAAGTTTGTCGAAAAGGGCATTCAGATCTGGACTATAATTTGTCATCCCGCACTTGTACCTACAAGAAAAATGATTTTGTTTGTTAGATGAGGGGTTTGCCTTGGTCAAACCCTGATTTTGGAATTAACCTTGAAATATAATTGAAATTGCAGCAATAAACAAAGTAAATGAAACAATTCACCTTGCTTATGTTAACCCTTGTGGAGGATTTGAATCCTTGAATCCACAAGTATGGATTCTCCAAATGAAGGTAGAATTGTATGTAGGATGTCTCAAATCATTTGCATTAGATATTCAACACCAATATTGAATGGATCTTGTAATAGGAAGGGCTTGAATAAATGTGGATAGAGAAATCTTCGACAAAGGGGCTCCATAGAGATTGAATCCTTCAATGGCTACTAATGGATCTCCTTGAGGAATTGGATCTTGGATGCTTGAATGCTTGAGCATGAATGAATTATTGAATCCTTTCCTTCTCCTTTTTTCTTGTTTGATGATTTCTTGATCACTTGATTTCACTTGCTTGAATTCAATGGATAGTAGATGTAAAATGGATGTGAAAATGAGAGAAAAAGGATTCTTTTTATACAAGTTAGGGCACAAACTTCTAGAGAAGCTGACATAGGAGAATTACATTCCAATTAAGCCTTTACTCTTGGAAGTGGACCCAATTTAAATATCATTTAAGATTTTACCATTTTGAAACCCGAAACAACCGACTTGGAAACGAAAAATAAAACTTTCTGAAACTCAACATCCAGAAACCTCTAGGATTTAAAATTTGGACCCAGGGTCAGGGTTGAGGTCGACTCTGACCTAGGTCAAGGTCAAGGTCAACCTTAACCTAGGTCAAGATCGAGGTCAACCTTGACCCAAAAGTTCAACCTTGACCCTGAGGTCAAGAATCCCAAATCCTCACGATAAGGTTCCAGAAATAGGCTGGAAACAGGTGGAGAGAGAAGCAGAATAGGGGGAAAAGATAGATCCCAGTCAAAGACCCATTCAAGGTGTTTGACATTGTTGGTAATGAATGTTGAATATATTCTATGGGGAGTATTACTAGCCATTCTCTAGCAATTGTTGCATTCATGACTGTGATTGTCATTGATGTCAACATAGTGATCTACTGATAGCAAAGAAGCAAATAGTGTTTGAGTTAGCACACTTGGGCTATTGAAGATGAAGCTATGCAGATTTGGGGAATTACTCTATGATGTGTTATAAGATTGTGGTTAAGAGTGTAGACAATAATTAATTTATTCATGGAATTTATGAGGAAATCAGTGGAAGCAGTATTCAGGCAATGTTCCTGAGTAGCGGTTTGTGGAAATCGGATGATATCTCCTAATCAAGATGGAATATGGTTATGCGCAGTTAGAGAGAAGTTTAAGACATGTTGATAGTGACGTGGTTGACAGTGCAAGATCTGATCTCGCACGAGTGAAGAATTATATTGATTGGAAGCCGATAGTTTTGTGTAATTTTAATGTAACGCATGGAAAGTTTTATTTTGTAATTTGTATGCCGACTCATTTTTAATTACTTGAGTGTGGTATAAAGGAAGGAATGTATTCCTTGTTGTAATGTGAAATGTAATGAATGTAAGTGTATTGTGAAAGAGAAATTGTTGAAAGAGGATATGCGAAGTACTGAGATCTGGTATTGAGATTTGAGGAAGGAATTGGTGCAGTTTGGTATAGTCAGAGAAGGAGTATTGGATTGTTGAGGTCAATAATATTTTGGTATTATTCTGTTGAGTAATACAAAGATCAATTGGACAGTGAGTTCAGTGATCTTACCTTGAAGCTATTTGGGCAGTGGGTCCCTCTTTCTTCCATAACTTTTAACAGAGTTAGAATCTTTTAACAGGGATTCAAAATCTCCTAACAGGGATTCATATGTACTGAATGTATTTCATAAGACTCGTACGAGAGTCCATCCTTTCACAAGGAATATTCATATTAGTGCATCTTTTGTGGGCATCATTCCCACCGGGGTTTACTCTTTGATCAAGAGGTTCCCTAGTCAACATATCTTGTGTCATTGTGTTATTGTGCATGCATATCTTTCTATGGTTGTTTATTACATTGCTTACATGGTTAAAATCTATTAAGGTTGATAAAAGTTATATTTGTTTGATAACTGATTCACCCCCCCCCCCCCCTCTTGGTTATCTTGGTGGACTTTACTTTCTAACAATTGGTATTAGAGCATCAAGTCCTTGAAAGAAAAGTTTAACAGCTTAAGGAGATCCTTGGCTAATTTTAGGAAAGAAAGCCCTAAGTTTGGAGTAAATTTTGACAGTTGGAAAGAAAAGATGAAGACACATCTACTGTGTTTAGGACCAGGTTATTGGTTGATTACAAAGCATGAGAAGACTATCATTGCTGAGGATAACATTGAAACATGTACTAATGAGGAAAGAGATCTATTCACATGTAACATACTTTCTAGATAAGCACTCTTGTCAGCCCTTCTGGAGAATGAGTACAGTCAGGTAAAATATTTGAAAACATCTCATGAAATTTGGTTAGATTTACACTCTACTTTTGAAGGTGATGAACATGTAAAGAAAGTTAAATTAGATAATTGGATATGTGCATTTGAAGATATAAGAATGATGGAAGATGAATCTGTTAGAAGCTATATTGGTAGAATGTCAGAGATTGTTGTAGGTATAAAATCTTGTGGTGGAACAAAGATAGAGAATGAAGTGATATGGAAAATTTTGAGGACATTGACTCTTGCATTCAAGCAGACAACACAAATGATTGAACAAGTCATACCTTGTACTACAAACTTTACAAGAGAGACTCTTCTTGGAAGATTGGAAGTAGCAGAAATGAACATGAGGTTATCAGGAGACCTACCTAGAATGGAGACAACATTCAGTGCTCTTAGTGTTCACCCTACTTTGTCAAGAAGCATTAGTTTGAGTGGAGATTATGCTAGCAGCAACAGATCTAGAAATGAAGAAGACGAGAAGATTAAAGAAGGTATGACCTTGCTTGTGAAGAGAGAGCCAGGCGGTAAGAAATTTTTTAAATGTTGGACTTGTCAAGAATTTGGTCATTTTGCATCTAAATGTCCTAAGAGAGTTAATAAGTATAGGAAGAACTTTAATCCTAGAAGATCTAAAGAATGTTACTATGCAAATGATGAAGAAATTGAAGCTAGTTTGGAGAAATCTTTGAGTAAAAGTGATACTGAGAATAATGATGATATAGGATTTGTAGCAATTAAAAAAGAAAATCCTGAAACTGAAATTAAGGAAGAAAAAGATTTAGTTTCTCAAGTAGAAAAGAAAGCTAATTGGATTATAGAAAGTGGTTGTTCACATCATATGATTGGAGACATGAAAAAGTTCATAAAGTTTAACAATTATGATGGAGGAGTTGTTAGAGTTGGAAATAATGCACCTTGTTTGATTAAAGGTATAGGATCCATTACTCTTGATGGAAAGACTAATACTGATGATGTTTACTTTGTGGATGGTTTGAAACATAGTATTTTGAGTGTTGGATAGTTAGTTGATAAGGGATATCAAGTTTGGCTTACTGAGAAAACTTGTGTGATTAAAGACAAAGATGGAAATTTGATTAGTACTGGATCTAGAACCAGAGGTAATGTATTTTTGTTGAATCCTACTGAGATGACATGCTTGATTACTAAGATTGATGATAGTTGGTTATGGCACATAATATTTTGTCATATAAACTTTGATAACATTGTGAAAGTGAGTACTACACTTGTAGTAAGAGATTTGCCTAAAATTATGAAGCCTACTAACATGATTTGCAAGGAATGTATGATGGCTAAACAAAAGAGAAGCTCATTTCCCAACAAGAAGTTTCCAATGGTAGAGAAGTTGGAGATTGTTCATACAGACTTGAGCGGTCCTACAAGGACTAGAGGATTCTATGGAGAAAGGTATTTTATGATTCTTGTTGATGACTTTACAAGAATGATGTGGATTGCATTTCTTAAAGAAAAATATGAAGCATTTGATAGGTTTAAGATCATTAAGAATAAAGTTGAGAATGAATCTGGAATGAAGATTAAATGTTTGAGATCAGATAGATTTAACATCTTTTGTGAAGTGAATGGTATTAAGAGACAATTTTCAGCCCCTAGAACACCTGAACAAAATAGTATTGCAGAAAGGAGAAACAGATCAGTGACTGAAGCAATAAGAGCTATGTTATTTGAGAATGACTTAGGGAAGATATTTTGGAGAGAAGCAATGAACACATCGGTGTATATAATGAACATAGTACAAATCAGAGCAGACATAGACAAGACACCCTATGAACTATGGTTTGGACATGCACCGTCAGTTAAGTATTTTAGAATTTTTGGAAGCAAATGTTATATTAAGAGAGATGATGACATTGGAAAGTTTGATCCTAGAAGTGATGAAGCTATATTTCTTGGATATTCATTGAAGAGAAAAGCTTATAGATGATACAATAAGAGAACTAAGACTTGTTGAGAGCGCAAATGTAAAAGTTGATGAAAAGTTCAAAATTCAAGAAAGAATGCTTGATTATGAATCAAATGAAGGAACTAAGCCTAGACCTAACCTTGAGACTACTGAATTATTTTATGAAATTGACAGTGATTTGTTGAATGAAAGCCATAGTGAGGTCATTGAAGAACCGACACCTGAAGTAAGATCTGAGATAGTGACACCTAACAGGAATCTATCAAGGAATCATCCTTATGAGTTGATTATTGGAAGAATAGATAGAGGAGTGTAGACTCGAAATAAGGTACAAGAACAGTTATGTTTGATTTCTCAAATTGAGCCTAAATCTACTAGTAAACTTTGTGAAGATGAGCATTGGATTAAAGCTATGAAAGAATAACTAGATCAGATTGAAAATAACAAGACATGGGAATTGGTCCCTAGACCTAAAGATAAGAATGTTATAGGAACAAAATGGGTATTCAAAAAAAAGATGAATGAACAAGGAGAAGTGGTAAGGAAAAAAGCAAGATTGGTATGTAAAGGATACTCACAGCAAGAAGGGATTGACTATGAAGAAACTTTTGCACTAGTAGCAAGAATTAAAACAGTAAGAATGTTTTTGGCCTATGCAGCTTTTAAGAAATTCAAAGTATATCAAATGGATGTGAAGTCAACATTTCTGAATGGAGAATTGGAAGAAGAAGTTTACATTGAGCAGCCTGAAGGTTTTCCTTTAACTCAAGAAGGAGACATGGTATGTAAACTAAAGAAAGCTTTATATGGACTGAAAGCAAGCACCTAGAACTTGGTATGCGAGATTGGATAAGTATTTTTTGAAATTAGGATTTACAAAAGGCACAGCTGATAGCAACCTGTATACAAAATAAATTGAAAATAGTTTGTTGGTTGTAGTAATTTTTGTTGATGATATTATCTTTGGAGGAGAAGATGAAGCCAGTGATAAATTTGTAGATGAAATGAAGACTAAATCTAAAATGAGTATGATTGGTGAAATGAAATACTTTTTAGGATTGCAGATAATACAGAACAATGATGGTATCTTTGTAAGTCAAATAAAGTAATTGAATGCTTTACTGAAGAGATTTGGAATGGAGAACTGTAAACCAATTGGAACACCTATGGTAACTGGACACAAGTTATCTAGCACAGATGAGACTCCTACAGTAGAACAAAAGAAGTACATATCAATGATTGGAGGATTGCAGTATTTGAATCATACAAGACCTGATATAGCACATTCAGCTAGAATTGTAGCAAGATTTCAAGCTGAACCTAGAGAATCACATTATGCAGTAGTAAAGAGGCGAATAGGAGTAAAATGGATTCACCACTATTCAGATGTAAAGAGGGAAATATGAGATCTATTCTCAAAACCCAAATTCCCCAAAGAAGAGATCCGATTTGATCAACCAAGAAGTTAATACACAATCGAATCAATTTGTTGGTTAATATGGAAGAGAGAGAGAGAGAGAGAGAGAGAGAGAGAGAGAATCCAATATTTCCCTATGGAGGAGAATTATGTATATATTATGTTATACTTGGAATATTGAAATACAAATACTAACCTCAAATTAGGGCAGATCTAGAAAATGTTGAATTCTGATGTCTGTGTGTACTTTCAAGAAAATCTGAAACTTGTCCTAGACTGGAAATGCCGAGATAGAGAAAACCCATAAATCTTTTTTCAAGATAGCTCAGCTCGGGTTTGAACCTCATAAAAGGTCAAATACCACATTCTTTATTTGAAGTTTGATTCGAATTCTATTCACAAATTTCAGAAGTTTGTTGAAAAGGGTATCCAAATTCGCTCTTAGATCTAAAGTTTCGCACCTATACCTACAAGAAAATGAGGGTTTTTGTTGTATGGGGGGTTTGCCTTGGTCAAACCCCAATTTAGGAGTTAACCTTGAAATTGAATTGAAATGTAGTATGCATAAATAAAATAATTGGAACAAATCACCTTGCTTATGTTGAAGTCCTTGTAGAGGATTCAAATCCTCAAATCCATAAGTAGGAATGCTTCAATGGATGTAGGATGTTTCCAATTAATGATATTTGATCTTCAACACCAATCTTGATTTGATCTTTGCATATGAGAAGGCTTGAATGAATGGAGAAGGATGGATCATCAAAGGGGGCTCCAAAGAGATTGAATCCTTCAATAGCTAATAATGGATCTCCTTGATGGATGAATGCTTGAACACTTGAATGCTTGAAGACTTGTTTGAATGCTTGAATTCACTTAAGAGCTCTAGATGCTTGATTACCAAACTTGATGATGAGATATGCAACATGGATGTGAAAATGAGAGAGGAAGACCTCCTTTTATAGTGAACTAGGGCACAATCCTCTAGAGAGACCACCTTGGAAAATTAAATCCCAATTAGGTCCTAACCTTTAGAAAGTATACCTAGATTAAATGCAATTAAAGGATTTACCATCCCGAAGCCTGAAATGATTAACCTAGAGGAAGGAAACTAAATATCCCGAAGGCCCGAAGCCCAAAAATTATGGAAATTGCAATTTGGAGAAAGGGGTCAAAATTGAAGTTGGACCTGACCTAGTCAAGTTTAAGCTCAACCTTGACCTAGTCAGGTTCGACCTCGAATCTAACCTTGGTCTTGGATTGGCTCAAAAGCAAGTCAGGAGGTCCCAGGGATGCCCATAAACCTAAAATTGATGCCAGAACAGGATAGAATGTCAGGGATAGACATAAAATCCTATGATGAACATGATGGATTCCAGGAGGACCTATTTCTGAATCCTACCTAGAAAATGGAGCCATAGAAGAGGAAAATTAAGGAGAATCCTTGGGATCCTAACCCTAATTTTACCTAGAATGAAGGAATCAAGTGCCAGAAAGAAGTGGAAAGTGGGGAGAAAAGCTAAATACATGCAAAGACCCAATCAAGGCACTTAACATGACCTCAAACCACTTACTTAGAGGGCTAAATGCTCTTATCATGGAAGTGCTTACATTTTAAGATGATACATTAAGCCCCCACTTTAGCAAGAGTATGGACTCGATGCAAACTCTTGGTAAAGGAGATCAGAATAAAAAGATAATCTTATCATAATCCAAGGGACAAAGAGAAACCTTAAGTCCCCAGGGACTCAAGTCTTCATCAACTCCTAGATCACAATAAGAGAAACATCTTTAGAGAGAAAAAATAAGGTGTGATTACCTCGCCCAATGAGAACTTATGTCCCATTGTGAACCACACAGGAAAATGGTGCAATTGGAAAGATGAAATTGAACCACCTAGTGAATGTGGCTACTCACTAGTCAACCCATCAGGAATTTATCCTTAGGAATATTTTATTCCATAAGAATAAAACCAAAAATAAAAACAAAAGAGATCCAATCTTAAGGACACCTCCGACCTTAAGGGATCACAATATATGTGTATTTCAAACTTGGAGGGATCAAGAGATCCTAAAATATAAATATATGCTTTAAGGATTAGTTACTAATCCGAAAAGGGAAAAGAAGTATCTTGAAAAATATATGTGTATTGAAAAGTGTGTGTGTGTGCAACAGGTGAGCAGAGCGTATGCCCCCATGTTAAAGTCATTACTGACACTTTAACAGGAGCAATGGCTTTAACAGAAACATAAACAACTCCACTGATTACGTTTCCACATCGAGATGCCCCCAGACAAAGACAAATCAAGTGAAATATCATAGAAACATACAAAAAACACAGAAGGGATCTACCTACTATGGGGTCAATATGATCATAAGATAATAGATAAATGATATTATTGCAAATGAATTGACATCATTCCCCAAAGGAAGTAGAACTACAATCACAAAGGAGGAAAGATCACATAAGATTTACGAAGGAGAATCTTTTTGGACCATGACATGGAGACCAAAAATAATTAGTGCTACCATATCTCAAATCCAAGCAGATTACACAAGGAAACATTTATGAACAATAGCACAATTACAACATAACATTGAACAACGCATAGAAGAATAGAGATACATATAGAAGAATTTCAACAACAGTTTCAACTCCTTTATCACCTTGCACCAATTGAGTAACAAGGATCGTATAAAGGAATCTAACAACATTTAGCAAACACATTATAGGAGAAACATAGTACAGCAGACAAACACACAACAAAGCTACCACGGAGGACAAGCTGATCAAGCGTGCCACCTACTTTCCCCATCTCGTTGTATATCATTTAGGGAATGTGGGTAACTCACAAGAGGGACTATATCCAACATAGTAGGAATGATAGCCAGTTCCAAACAAGGATCCTCTTGAGAATCACTATGTTCGACACTAGGTGTAAGAGTTAATTGTGATGAAAGCATATTAGGTAAATCAATGTCAATGCCAATAGTTTCATATTCATCATTAACATCATCAATATCATTGAGAGTATCTTCCTCATCCAAATTAATCAAAATAGGATCTAAGATATGAATAGAATCATCATAATCATGCATGTGAACATCATTATTAGTAACAACATCTTTTAACACATTATGCATAGGTTTATCTGAAGAAGGTAGAGATCTTTTAGCTTTAGCATGAGCACGACGCTTTTTACGACATTCATTAGTAGATTTGTTACATTTTGATTAATTTGAAATAGGTTGAGAACTAGGAGGAACAATCATAGGATCCTTCACAGGTACTTTAGGAAGATCAATAGGATTATTAACCATTGGAGAAACAATCACAGGATCTTTGATAGGTTCAGTAGAAGGAACTTGATTAATAGAACTAGAGGTCATAGTTAAAGGAGGTAACGAAGGTTTAGGTAAAAGACCACGATTAAGATCCTTAGCAAGTAAAATTAATTCAAGAATTTTACGATGTTTATAAGCTTGATATGATTGAAAAAGATTATCAGGTCGAGGAGGACATGAATTAGGTACTGAAGGCCAAAAGAAATCCAGAGCAACGCAATCTCTAGGCCTGAAAGGTTGATATAAACTATGATTAATCATCTTCACTTCTTCATCATGAATGAACTTAAGACACTTATGAATAGGTGAAGCAACAGCATGCATGGCAGTCAACCAAGGAAAACCTAGCTTAACTTGAAATTGATCAGAAGTAGGAAGAACAACAAAGGTAGTGTTCACAATCTTTCCACAAAGTTCAACCGGTATAGTAATAGAACCAAATGATGGATAAAGAAAACCATTGCGAGTTTTAATCCACACATCCGATGTATCATAGAAATCACGTTGTAAATTTTTCATAAAAAGATTTTCTTCAGTGATAACATTGACTAAGGAGGTAGGATCAACAAGACAACCACAAGTAGGTATCTAAGCAATCCTAGCAGCAATGTAAAGGGGACCATCAGGAGCTTTAATAATCTCAGAGTCATCAAAGGTAATGAAAAGTTCCTGAGGTTGTTTATGCTTAGATTGTTGTCGAGGTTTTGGTTGAGTTTTCATTTTAGGTTTAGGTTTTGGTCGAGGTTGAGATTGAACTTGAGGTTGAATCTGAGGTTGAGGTTGAGGTTGAGGGTGAGGTGGAGATATAGACTGATCAACATGCTCCACTTGATTAACAACATGATTGAGATCATCCATCTTAGAATCATACATAATTTCCATAGTAGATAGTTGAGCAATGGTATTAGTATCATGCATAGGCAAAGGGTTCATATAGATTTGAAGGTTCTGATTAGGAGAGACAGATTGATTCCCACTACTATCCAGATTATCAATAGATAAAGCCTTAGAATCGATTAGATCTTGAACCTTATGTTTTAAAGAATAACATCTCTCAGTATCATGACCATTATGATGATGATATTGACAAAAGGCATTCTAATTGAAAGATTTAGATGCAACCATAGTAGGTAAAAGAGGTCGAATAGGAGGTAAAGTAATCATATTAGTAGCTAACAACCTATTCATAATAGCATGTAAAGTTTCAGAAAGAGGATTAAACGTATTATTTAATCGAAAAATAGTGGATGCAGAAGTGGCATTATGAGATGCAACAACAACTTGATTAGCAACTGCATTCGCTTGTTTGTTTATCTTGACATAGTTGTTGAATTTTTTAAATTTGTTTGGATTAGGAGCAGCATCACTCTTATCAACTGGAACAAGAGCCATTAGAGTGTTGCTCTCAAATTGACTCACTTGTAATTGATAATGATGAAGCGCTGCACAAAATTGTTGAAAAGAGGTAAATTCAGTAAGCAGAATCTTATCTCTAATATCCTTTTGCAAATTTGAAATAAACATACGTTGAATATCAATATTAGGAACATGATAGGAAATCTGAGCATGTAAATGCTTAAATCTACCAATAAATTCAGTTAATTTTTCTTTAGCACTTTGTTTACAATGCATTAAATCAGTCAAAGACACTTCGGGACCAATATTATTTTGAAATTGTTGAATAAAGGCATTAGCAAGTTGTGAAAAGGAATCAATTGAATAAGGAGGCAAAGAACAATACCATTGTAAAGCTTTGTCACGGAAAGTTCTAGCAAACAGTTTGGCTAAAATCCTATGGTCATGAGCATAATCACTACAAAGGATTTGGAATGTTTTAACATGATGAACAGGATCTCCTTTTCCATTATAATTCTCAAGATGAGGTATCTCACCTTGCTAAGGAGCAGGAGTACGAATAATATCCTGGGACAAGGGACTTCCCATGTCATGTGTAGGTATACTAAACTTGTTTTGAGTTAAGGAAGCAAGTTGTTGTTGTAAGGATGATATAGTTTGAGCCAAACTGATGATTGTTGAATCATTAGAGGAAATAAGAAGAGTAGCAACATTAGACACACTAGGTAAAGTGTAAGAAGCTGCAAGAATAGAAGACACAACTGGAGGAACACTAGGAACTACAGTTGGAAGTGGATTGGAATAAGTGAAAAGAACATTATGATATGAAGGTTTTGATGTAGGAAGGAACATAGGAGGAACACTCATAGGAACAGAGGGAACCGTCACAGTCACCAAAGGAGGAGTATAGATAGGAATACTAGGTAAAGGATTAGAAGGAGGTTCAACACTAGTGATAGGAGGAATCAACCCTAAATCTTGAGCTTCTTGAGCTAAAGGTTTAACATTTGAATGCACAAGATGAGTAATACCACACAAGAGGTTAACACCCTGATCATTTTCATGGAGAACCTTCTTAAGAGCCTCTATAGCTTGAATGGAATCTTGATTATGGTTCTCTTGTAGAAGCCAATTATCCATTTTATCAAGTTCAGTGGAAAGTTTTTGGATTTGTTCAGGAGGAACTCTTAAAGCATCATCCTCATCATGAGATGAGCGAGAAGAGTTTTTCTCCATAGGAGGATTGGAATCATGAAGAATCAAGTTATCATCCGGAATCCTAAGGAAAGGAGAGGAAGATTTAGGATCAAAGGCACCCATGAGTCTATGACTTCTTCGAACCAAAATTTTATAAGTAGGACTATTGGTAGTAAAGCTCATAAACCAATGTAATGCAAATGAACTAAACTAAAGACACATAAAGCATGAAATCTAATTAGCATGCCAGATCTAACACAAGGGAAAAATCTAATACTAACAAGATAAAAAGGATAGCACAATAAGACATCCAATTCCAAAATAAGAATAGAGAGGAATCTAACACCAAAAAGAGAAAGAGAGTAAGCTAGTCGGGTTCACCAAAATGAATAGGAGTAAAATGGATTCACCACTATTCAGATGTAAAGGGGGAAATATGAGATCTATTCTCAAAACCCAAATTCCCCAAAGAAGAGATCTGATTTGATCAACCAAGAAGTTAATACACAATCAAATCAATTTGTTGGTTAATATGGAAGAGAGAGAGAGAGAGAGAGAGAGAGAGAGAGAGAGAGAGAGAGAGTCCAATATTTCCCTATGGAGGAGAATTATGCATATATTATGTTATACTTGGAATATTGAAATACAAATACTAACCTCAAATTAGGGCAGATCTGGAAAATGTTGAATTCTGATGTCTGTGTGTACTTTCGAGAAAATCTAAAACTTGTCCCGGACTGGAAATGCCGAGATAGAGAAAACCTAAAAATCTTTCCTCAAGATAGCTCAGCTCGGGTTTGACCCTCATAAAAGGTCAAATACCACATTCTTTATTTGAAGTCCGATTTGAATTATGTTCGTAGATCTCGGAAGTTTACCGAAAAGGGTATCCAAATTTGCTCTCAGATCCAAAATTTTGCCCCTGTACCTACAAGAAAATGGGGGTTTTTGTTGTATGGGGGGTTTGCCTTGGTCAAACCCCACTTTAGGAATTAACCTTAAATTGAATTGAAATGTAGTATGCATAAACAAAATAAATGGAACAAATCACCTTGCTTATGCTGAAGTCCTTGTAGAGGATTCAAATCCTCAAATCCATAAGTAGGAATGCTTCAATGGATGTAGGATGTTTCCAATCAATGGTATTTGATCTTCAACACCAATCTTGATTTGATCTTTTCATATGAGAAGGCTTGAATGAATGGAGAAGGATGGATCATCAAAGGGGGCTCCAAAGAGATTGAATCTTTCAATAGCTAACAATGGATCTCCTTGATGGATGAATGCTTGAACACTTGAATGCTTGAAGACTTGCATGAATGCTTGAATTCACTTGAGAGCTATAGATGCTTGATTACCAAACTTGATGATGAGATATGAAAGATGGATGTGAAAATGAGAGAGGAAGGCCTCCTTTTATAGTGAACTAGGGCACAATCCTCTAGAGGGGCCACCTTGGAGAATTAAATCCCAATTAGGTCCTAACCTTTAGAAAATATACCTAGATTAAATGCAATTAAAGGATTTACCATCCTGAAGCCTAAAATGATTAACTTAGAGGCGGGAAACTAAATATCCCGAAGGCCCGAAGCCCAAAAATTTTGGAAATTGCAATTTGGAGAAGGGGTCAAAATCGAGGTTGGACCTAACCTAGTCAGGTTCGAGCTCAACCTTGACCTAGTCAGGTTCGACCTCGAATCTGACCCTAGTCCTGGATTGGCTCAGAACCAAGTCAGGAGGTCCTGGGAATGCCCATAAACCTAAAACTGATGCCAGAATAGGATAGAATGTCAGGGATAGACATAAAATCCTATGATGAACATGATGGATTCCAGGGGGACCTATTTCTAAATCCTACCTAGAAAATAGAGCCATATAAAAGGAAAGTTAAGGAGAATCCTTGGGATCCTAACCCTAATTTTACCTAGAATGAAGGAATCAAGTGCCAAGAAGAAGTGGAAAGAGGGGAGAAAAGCCAAATACATGCAAAGACATGATCAAGATGCTTAACATGACCCCAAACCACTTACTCGGAGGGCTAAATGCTCTTATCATGGAAGTGCTTCCATTTTAAGACGATACAAAAGGATACTGAGGTACTTAAGAGACACAATTGAATATGTATTGTGGTATGAAAAATCTGATGATTTTACCCTATGTGCATATACAAATGTTGATTGGGGAGGCAGTGTTGATGATAAAAAGAGCACCAGTGGTGGGGCATTTTTCCTTGGAGGAAGATTGGCTTCTTGGCTAAGCAAGAAGTAGAATTGTATTTCATAGAGCACAGCAGAAGCAGAGTATGTAGCAATAGTAAACAATTGTAATCATATAATTTGGATGAAGCAAATGTTGAAGGATATTGGAATAAAATTTGTTGATCCTGTTGTTATACATTGTGATAACACCAAGATAGTTAGTATGTTTAAGAACCATGTATTACATTCTAAGACAAAGCATATAGAGATAAAGTATCATGTAGTGAGAGATAAAGTAGCAGAGAAAGAAGTCAGACTTGAGTACATAAGCACAAAGGAGCAGATTGCAGACATATTTACAAAACCTTTTCCTAAGGATACATTTGAGTATTTGAGAGGTATGCTTGGGGTTATGCCCCAGCCTACTTTTGAGAAGTGATGCAGATTGTTGCATCTATCTAGTGGTATATGAGCCATATTTTTCTTCTGGACTGGATGTTAGTACTTCCTCTATGGGGGAGTATGTGTATTTGAGCTTAGTCATGAGGACTCTAGTGAATGTATTTTTCTGAACAATGTCTTTTGACATTGAAGTTGTTGTTCACATAATAATGAAATTTCTGACATTAATGTCAATGGGGGAGAAGTATACATGAAAAATGTTGGAGAGAACTGAATAGGAAAATGAAGCAAGATTTGATTGATGAAGAAGACTTGAGGCATTTTCAGAGCAGCAATGTTGCAGCGTTGGATTTATGGAACTTGGATGTTTTTTCATCTATGTTGCCATCAATGCCAATGGGGGAGATTTTTAGGAATGAATGCTAAATATATCCTATGGGGGAGTATTAGTAGCCATTATGTAGCAGTTGTTGTTGCATTCATGACTATGATTGTCATTAATGTCAACATAGTGATCTACTGAAGATTAGCAAAGAAGCAGATAGTGTTTGAGTTAGCGCACTTGGGATATTGAAGATGAAGCTATGTGGAGTTGGTAAATTACTCTATGATATGTTATAAGATCATGGTTAAGAGCATAGACAATAATTAATTTATTCATGGAAGTTATGAGGAAATCAGTGGAAGCAGTATTCAGGCAATCTTCCTGAGTAGTGGTTTGTGGAAATCAGATGATATCTCCTAATCGGGATGGAATTTGGTTATGCGTAGTTAGAGAGCAGTTGGAGACATGTTGATAGTGACATGGTTGACAGTGCAAGATCTGAGGTTTCACGAGTGAAGAATTATATTGATTGGAAGTCGACAGTTTTGTGTAATTTTGATGTAATGTGTGGAAAGTTTTATTTTGTAATTTGTATGCCGACTCATTTGTAATTAATTGAGTGTGGTGTAAAGGAAGGAATGTATTCCTTTTTGTAATGTGGAATTTAATGAATGTAAGTGTATTGTGAAAGTGAAATTATTGAAAGAGGATATGCAAAGTATTGAGATCTGAAGAAGGAATTGGTCCGGTTTGGCACATTCGGAGAAGGAGTATTGGATTGTTGAGGTAAGTGATATTTTGGTATTATTTTTTTGAGTAATACAAATATCAGTTGGATAGTAAGTTCAATGATCTTACCCTGAAGCTGTTTGGGCAGTGGGTCCTTTCTATCTTCCATAACTCCTAACAGAGTTAGAATCTTTTAATAGGGATTCAAAATCTCCTAACAGGGATTCATATGTACTGAATGTATTTCATAAGACTCCTAAGAGAGTCCATCCTTTCACAAGGAATATTCATATTAGTGCATCTTTTGTGGGCATCATTCCCACCAGGGTTTACTCTTTGATCAAGAGGTTCCCTAGTCAACATATCTTGTGTCATTGTGTTATTATGCATGTATATATTTCTATGGTTGTTGATTACATTTCTTACATGGTTAAAATATATTAAGGTTGATAAAAGTTATATTTGTCTGATAACTTATTCACGCCCCCCCCACCCCCGCCCCCCTCTCAGTTATTTTGGTGGACTTTACTTTCTAATAGACATGATCCCATACCACTTACTTAGAGGGCTAAACCTTTCCTAAATGGAAGTGCTTCCATTTTCTGATGATAAAATTATATTACTAGAAATATGGTTCATAATCACCTAAGGAGGAAGTGGGATATCCCATGTGGTTCCCCTTCCTTAACTCTTAAGCCTCCAAATTATGCACACGTCTCCTCAAAAACAACTGGTTAACAATTTGTTTATAATTACCAACTTGCATACCATTTCCTCTCCTTTCTCATCACCATCATTGAGTCATCAATAGGAGTTGAATACTTTAGCAAACTATTAGACCTGACAATCAATCCACCTCCTTTTCCATTTTATCTCCTTACCTTTTGATACCATCCAAAATTGAAGAGCCCCAAAGCATATTCAAAACCATAATTTCTGATGAAATTTTTTTCCACTACCACCATTAGCAACGATTTAGGAGAAGTGGAAATTTTTTTGTTTCATTAAAATGGTTTGCAACAAACACTCATATCAAATGAAATGATGTTAAGACTAGGGAGAGTTGATTGGAAGTCAACATTGGTGTTTGTCATATGTTCTAAAATGTACCATTGGACCTGATAGTCCAATATGGAAGCGAGAAAAAGTTGATTCAAATAAAGAGTACTCCACATTTTACATTTGAAAATGGTAAATGATCATTCATGGTTAAGATCATTGGTGTCATAACAAATTTCTTAAATCAGGATTTTACAAGGAAGTTTAGGTCAAATCTACAAACCGATTCTTATTAAAATGAAGGATAATTACAAATAATCACTTCGTTGTAATTACTCCTGAATTTAGGGAGTGGTCTTTAATGGTAGAATGACTATCCTAACGAACTATCACCTCAACTTCCACCTCTCCCACTTTTTTTTGCTTCAAAAAAGGAGAATGAATTCCATAATGAATATGGGGAGTGTTATCATTTAATTGGGAGAAAATCCATAAAAAAGATATAGAGTTGATTGCATAAGGAGGAGGGCTGGAGTATCAGGTAGAAAACTTTCTCCTTGGTGAATAATTTGGGGAAATGTGAATTGAAATCTTGAAATATATTTGGGAAAGAGATTCACTATGAAGTTTATGGATTTGAACTGCTTAGGGAGCTACGCCAGGATGGTTGGACATTCATACCCTAACTTTTTCATCTGCTTGAAATCGCCACGTAGGGAATTTATTTTATGGTTATGAATATTAAGAATCTCCATTGTTATAATGTAATGATTCCACATTTTTCCTGTTGAAAGTTACAGTTAAGAGATTGGACTTTCTATGTTGTACTTTTCTTGCTAGATCTCAACATGCACCACTAGGTGTTATGTGAATTCAATTGGCTGTGTGTAAAAACAAAATGTGTTGCCTGACATTAAGTTATAGCTCAGCTTACCAGTGATGATTCTTTCTAGTTTTTTTATATAAATTATGGGGATCTATGATAATATTGGTGTGCAGTTAAAGTGTGCTTTTTAATTTCTTGAATGTGTTGATTGACAGTTGTGAATCCCTTCAAAAACCATCCTTTGTTATTTTTTGTATGTAATGTGTGTAACTGTAGGCATATTATACTGATATGTTTTTGTTGTTTAATTTTATATCTCAATCTTGAACAATATAAACATCTAGGGGACTCTTAAGCCACATTTTTTTTTAACTCCTCATGTTACAACCGCTAGGCGATTTTTATGTTTCAACCTAAAATCCTATCAAGCATTTTGGGGAAACAATGGTGTTTTCTTTGATAGTGTATGGGGTGTCAATGACCATGTTTTGTTTCTTGATTCAATCAGCATCACTCCTGACACTGGCTTGCTACCCCTAATGATAGTATATAAATATTTCGCACCACGTATCCGTGTTTATAATGCCTCTAGATTTTTTATCCATATTTGGTTATCATCTACACCATTCTAACTCCTATTGTAATGTGTTCCTTTCCGGGGATTTTTTTGTAGTGGCTTTCATTATTGAAAGTACTACATGTTTTATCAAAGGTGATCTCTTCTTTCACCCTGTATCGTGCTTCTTGTATATTTTGTATTGTAGCATATCAATTCTTGAATTTAATAATTTGGTTTGGACATTTTTGTATAAGAGTTCCATAATCAAATCATATAGTAGTCTGAACACTTCATTTAACCTAACTTTCCTTACCTCTATTGTTTATTCAGCTCATGTTGGTTCTTTATAATACTTAGGAACCCCAATTGGAAATTAGGAAGTGTGCATCACATTGTATGAGTAATTATGTTTGCAAAGATGTCATCACCTTGGACTTCCTTTAATTATTCTATTTTTTTCCTTCTTATTTTTCCTCGCCATGCATACTGGAAATCCATATGATTGTTTTATTCTCTTGCCACTTTGTATGGTCTTCAGTTGAAATAGATAAAAGAAAATAACATGTTATTTTTTTGTGGTAATTAAACACTTTTGTTAGAGGCATAGTTTGACGCCTTACACTGTAGAACTATTGCAACTCTGAATTATTTATATTGGACAATTATTTGAATCAATTTAATTGTTAATTCTTTGTGAACCAAACATTTTCATAGTATCAAGTAAGGGAAGGGAGTTTTCTCTTTTGCTGGTTAAAATTTAGAGGATGGTAGTGAATCAATGCTCTAAATTAAAATTGTAATGCTCGATCACTAATATTGACAATAAGAATGGAGAATATTATTAAATGTGTAGTATGATTAATTATCACTACAAAAAGGTTTATGTTACTAGCATGAAGGAAATTCCTACTTGAGCATGTGATAATTGTAAATAATGATGTCTTTATCTTAATTAAACTAATGGTTAAGACAATGCATATTAATGAGATCTTCATGAAAGGCGTAAAAATAGCATGAATATAGGAAATGTAAACTAAATGAAGAATTCTATAGTTGATATCTTGGAAGTATAAAATAAAAGAATTTATTATTCTCATTGGAATTTATACTAACTATGTGTTTATGAAAATCAAGAAAAGTAGTTATGACTATTTGTATGGTTAAGATGTGTCATGAGTAATGAGCCTATTAAGGATATCTATTTTTCTTTACTTGTTCATTCCTACATGTGGATAGAGTTTAACTTTTTTTTTATGATGATCATTGCATGTATTGACAACTAATGGCTTCATTGAGAAAAGTACAAATTACCAATATGTTTTCCATGTTTAAGACGAAATCACAATCCTATGAAATAGTAATGAAAGAAAAAGTTTTTTTGCATCTATTTTCTTGATTAATATATAGGTATTGGTGTATTGGTGAGTTTATATATATATATATATATATATATATATATATATATATATATATATATATATATATATATATATAAAATAGAGCATAGATATATCTTGCCACACAATTCCATTACTTTTATCAATTTTTCTAGTTTAGATTACTTCAAGCTAGGCTGGGTATCCTTCATGTTAGGAAGGATTCCGGGGAAGTATTAATGCTTCATGGTAGGGTGGAAATGCACTCCCACAATATTCTTTCCCTGGCTGACTTTTGTGAACAGGTTTCTGAAGCTTCTTTCAGGAAGGACCTTCATTTACGATGCTATGCTTCTTTGTATTTGACACGGTGGTATTTGGTAATTTTGTTGTTTCTTTTTTCCATTAATATGGAAGTACATATTTTGATCTAATCTTTTTTTTTACTAATGTGATTCGATAGTTGGTTGAAAACTTTTTGGGTTGTTATCCTATCATGATAGTTTTGTACTTGCTTATATTTGATGTGACATCTCTTATTGTGACTCTATTAGGACATTCGACGGATGGTCAACTTTCTGATTATCTTTGAACATAGGTATGTTTTCTCATTTTGACAATTATGGTCATAATTGTATTTCTTTTATTCCTATATTGTAGGGAATATATTGATATCTTGTCAACTTAGCATTCGACCTTTGACTTGTTGACTAACTCCTAGATTATTGGGATATTTTTTTGATGTGGCATTTTGATGCAGGAGCATCTTGGGTCCTTGGCAATCCTGTGTCACCAAAAACATATATGATTTTGTCTATGTTTCTCGGTTCCTACTTTGACCGAGTTGGTTCGGTGTTGCTCGGTTTCCTTTGTTCACCGGTGTTGGTCAGTTATCTCTCTGGCACTCGGTGAATTTCTCTGGTGCTCGATGATGCATGTCTAGCACTTGGTTAGGTTTGATTACTGACAGGTTTTTTTGAGTTCTTGTTGAGGCTGACTTGTGCATTTATTATGGGTCATGGATTTAATGATGGTATCTACTATTGGGAAGCATGTGGACCTAGATCTAGTCATTCCTTCTGTTGATTTTGGATCTGAAGGCTGACTCAGTTTGGTAGCCTCTTGTATAAATGTAGTCTTTTGGTTAGAGTTTAGGGAGTGAGTTTAGATAGAAGATAGAAGATATAAGAATAGAGATTGTTTGCAGATCCTTGCATGTTTGAGGACTTTTGTACTTGATTGTAATATCTGGCCTAAATTGGGAAGGCCTTACAGCTCGGCATGTATGAATCAATTTGAAGATAATATATGAAAAGCATCTGTATTTCTCTCTCCCACTTGTGTTTTTTTTCTTCTGTGTGTTGTTGAGCAGGGTGGATCTGGTTAGGGTGTGTCATTGTTGGCCTCTCCTTTCCTCCTTTGCATCAAGTGGTATCAGAGCGAGGTGAGATCTAGATCTAGGTTTTTGAATCTATATTTGAAGGTTCCTTCTTGTGAATCCCTAATTGAATTATTTTAGGGTAGAAGATTGCGATCTGACCTGCAATTGCAGAGGGTTTTCAAGATGGTTCGTGGGAGGCGAGATGCGGATCCAAGATTGGCAGAAATGTTGAGACAACTTGCTGCTAGACTTGAAGATGTTGAAATAGCCCAGAGAAGAGGCATACATCTTGAAGATGTTAGTGATGATGAAGTTGAAGAAGAACAAGTGAATGTGGAACCTTGTTAGGAATGGGAACACTGAGAGGGGGGGGGTGAATCAGTGTTCACTATATAATTACTTTTTCTTAACTCTTGAAACTTAACTTGAATGCTTAAGTATTGAAATAAACATCAACATAAACAAGATACATAAACACAACAGATAACACCGATATGGTTACAGGGAAACCCAAATAGGTAAAAACCCCGATGGGAATTGATACCCACTAAGAGTTGCACTAGTGTCTTGTGATCCTTGTTAGAAGATTTGCAACCTTGTTAGGAGTTGTTCTTTATAATGCTTTTAGTACAGTGACCTTGTCAAGGGTCAGACCCTGTTAGGAGTCTTTTACAATAACCCTATTAGGGGTGGGGACACACTGTCCTAGAGCTCACTACTCAAGTGGTGAAGGCTACAACCTTCTGATCTTAGATACACACTATATCTGTTGGATGAACTAGTGCTATGACACTACTTGTCTGATCAGTTCCTTTGATGCGCTGATGCTTTGACCACTTGCAAAGCTCTAATACATTCTAACATCTCTTCGCATACTTCTTCTCTACTTATCTTGTCTCTATATCATCTGTGATGCATTATTACAAAGGCGCATCTTATATTTATATGCGCTAACAAAACAATTAACTAGGTCGGCCTATAACCGATTGCATACAATGCTTCCAAGTGAATTGGCTCAAGAGTGTTTACAAAAAAAGATTTTTACATGTCTACAACCTAATTAAAATAGGCGCATAGCATTTATAATACAATATTATAACCGCTAATCAAATTACTACCAGTCGGTTGCATACTTTGTTCTGTTCTAGAGTTCACTGGTTGTACCTCTTCAACTGTTTGTATCTTCATCACACTGCCTCATCTGGTCATGCGTGCTTAGACATAGCATGAATACACACTTACCATTTTAAATTCAAGGGTGCATACCATAACTCGGTCATACACATGTGCACTGATGCTTTGATCTACTGGTGCTCTACTAACTGTCCAATCTTCTATGTTTAGCCATATTCTGACCTCATGATAATATGCACTGACTCCAAAACTCCATATGACTTTGTTTCCATAATGAAAACACTATATCTATTCATATACAATAGTATAGTCAACTTGCGAACAATCTCCCCCTTTGTCATTAATGGCAACATATGAATATGGAAAAGTTACTAACTGTACCCTTATGCAAAATTCTTTCTAACTTATATCTCCCTTTATGCTCTATACTATAATTTTTCTATACATCATATATGATACTCCATATTCTATATGCAATACTTCCCCTTTGTTATTAATGACAAAGGTTCTCAAAAGATGTATCTATAAGTACTTACAATGTAAGGACATCTAGATATGATGTCTGTAAATTTTGGATCTCTTGTTTCCAAAATGCTAGCAGTGTATTTACAATTTGTATATGGGCGCATAAGGCATATTGTAGCTTCTCCATCTTCTCCAAGTTTGTACTCGAACCTTGATCATATGTCACCATAGTGGCATCGATCTCCTTGATGTTTATATTGAGTATATCTAGAGAGGGCGGAAGAGCATTTCTGAGCTGTGTTTGCCTTGCCCTTATTTTAGACATCTCTTTTTCAGCCTTTTCTATCTTGTCCACTTTTCCCTGATATACATTGTTACACATGTTAATGTCTTAAGTGGGTTCTTCTACTGATTTTCTGACTTGATCTATCATGGCCTCTGCTTCCTGGATTTTCTTGTAATGATCACCAATCAACTTATCCTGATTCATACAATCAAAAATGATCTTTCTTCCCTTGGCTGCAAACTCCTTCAAGGATGCTTGACCTATTTTTAATGAACTGAGGTCAAGTGCAAAGTTACCAATTAGTTCACTCAATATTTTTTTCTTGTACTTCTCTTCTGTAACTTGGGATGCAGATTTTACCAACCTAGAAAAGTTAGTCTTGAAGCTTGTCAAGATGTTGTTAACATCATCAACTAAATGAACCTTTTGTACCTTATTTTCTATTGGCAATAGACTATTCAGAATGTCTATTGACTCAAAAAATAGAGGGTTCCTCATGACCTGCTTCTCTTTTTCTTTTTCCATAGCTAGGACACTGATCTTAATCAAGTTTGCTTCTCCCCAAGATTCTAAGCTTGTGGTATTTGGTGTCAAACTTGACAACAATGATATTGAAGGTTTTGGGGTAAGGAGTGATCTTTGGCTGACATCCATTACCTCAGTCTTTGTAACCACATGTGCATCTTCCTTTTCTGTATCCTCTTCCTCCTTTTCTTCTTCCTTCTCCTCTTCATCTCCTTGGCTTGTTATATCTTCTATTAGTACTTCTTCTTGTAGCTTAGGTGAATTTTCACCGCATAGAGTTTCAATCTCTTGTGTGCTCACAAAGGCTTCCTCAAACTTATCCAAGTCAGTGTCTGTGGCCACTATTGCAATCTCTACATTATCAATGAAGATTGTATCATCTTTTTGTGTTTCTATCATAGGCGCAAATTTTAATGCCTCTGTAGGTGTTACTACTATAGGTGTTGAATCCTAAGGATCTGTCACTAGTATATTGGTGGTCTTTTTTGCTTTGTCTTGCTCACTAGATGCTTGAGTGATGGGCACAGATGGAGGTTGCATGCGCTGCTCTAAGAATACCTTCTCAAAGGCCTTCTCTATTTCCTTTGTTACCAGCTCATAGTCTTTGTTCATAATGTGTAGTGTTCTCATGTTTTTCCTTAAGTGCGGCTTCACTAAATTAAATAATAATGTCTTTTCTTCAACATAACATACTGGAAGATTTTAATCCAATGTTTTTTCCCTGATTCTGAAGTCTTCTTCAGTGGCTTGTCTCTTCAAAGTATCCATAATCTCCCATACTTTATCTGGGATAACTGTCTTCAGTTCAAGAACTGTCTTCTTGAATTTTATAATGTGTTTGATTAGCATCTCATGAATCTCTGACTTATCAATTTCATGATATTTATCATAAAACTTGGCTATCTGATCTAGCCTTCCTTCTTCTACTACTCTGGTTCTTAATACTTGAAGACTAGGTAGGAATCCTACCTCCGGAGGTGGCTGCACATTTTTCACTCTGCTTCTTGTGGCTCTAGCTGAAGGGTGGCTTGTGGCGGTTTGTTTTATCCTCTTAGGCATCTTAGGAGATGCATCTATGGACTCAACATCAACTGTAATAGTGGGCGCAGGACTGATATCATCAATTTTACCCTATTTATCCTTTGGATCATCAGACTTTACAATCTTTACCTTCTTCATCTTGGGATCATCAGACTTAGCTTCCACTATGGATGCACTCTCAATTTCCAAAGCAATCTTCTCTTCCCTTGCTTTGTCTAGGTCTGCTTTTTGTTACTCCATGAATTTTGAGTATCTCAGATGTAATCTTAGAGGCTTTCCTCTTAGTTGTTGCGTTGTTCAGAACTGCATCAACTTCCCTTGTCTTTTCTTCATAAGTACCCCACCTAGGTTCATGAGGGTCCTTAGGTGCTGAAAGTAGTACTTGTGCATATTCTTCCAAGATTGGTTCCTCAACTTCATATCCAAGTGGATGGATCCACTTTTTCCTAGGTTCAACTGCTTCCATACATGTTATATCAGTTTCTACCATAAATAAAATATTGTCTTTGTATTTCTCTACAATTTTTTCTAGTATCCTGTACCACATCTACATTTTGATTCTGAATGTCTTTAATTCCAGCTCCATGTAATCCTCCAATGTGCTCTCAATAGATGCCTTAAGAGATATTTGAGGCATTGTAGGTATACTTTTGTCTAGGTACAAATCTGAAACCTTTCCAAGTATATGGAAGTACATGTAAATGATTAAAGACCCAAACCTAAATATTTTGGTCTTATCATGTTTGATGGATCTAATGTTATCGATCAGCTATGCACTCAATATTTCACACAGATTGAACTCTTTATTTTCTTTAACAATTTTGATTGTTGCAAGTATAGTGGCTATGGACACACTATTCACCCTGTTGGTGTGCTGAAACATGTAACCTAGTATCATAGACATCAATTTGATGTCTTTCTCTTCAATAGGCTCAATCAAGTCATACCACGCCTATCACTTCCAAGCTTACATGCTTGTTCAACTTGTTTCCTTATATCCTTTCCCACTGGAAGAATGATGCCTGTCCTAGAAAGGCATGTCATCTCATGAATGAGATCTCCTATGATTCTTACTGGGACTTCACCTATCCAAAATAGGTCATCGTGGATTCTTCTTAAGAAGATCTTGATCCACTTGTATTTGTAGAACTCGTGAGCTATAGAAAACTCAACAATATGATGGTTTTGTAACTGCGCGAACTCATCTAGGAAGGTTTTGCATGTCTTTATGATAGTTTCAATGTGCACTCTAATCCTATGAAGTCAAACTAGTTCTTTCTTGCAGTAAATGTATGCACAGATGTCTTCAACATGCATGATGCCCATAAGGGTTCTTGAGAATGCACCTTCTAGGGAGGGTAGACTTCAAAGGGTTCCTTTTGAAAACATATATTTTCTTCTCTGCAACATCAAACATAATAGGTGTAGCCATAACTTGTTTTGTTTTCAAGAACTTTTGAACGGTCACGACAGATTAGGGCTTCACAATCAATCAATCACACTCTTTCGCTGGTGAATATAACTTCAATACTTCACAATCAACTGCTATAGCTTATGTGATCTCCAATTGCTCTAAATTGAATGTAATGAGTGATCTGCAAGTCTCTGTGTAATTTAAAGTGAAAATTCTACCATTAATGCTTGTCGCGTAAACCAGAATTTGACTAAGAATTTCCAACTTCCATCCTACAATCGATCAGGTAGTGCGCTCTTGCACATAGACTCAAATAATCTCCAAAAGGTTAAATCCAAAGGTGCATACTTTGAGGGTGAGTATACCGGACGCGCAGGGGTCTAGAGCTAAATTAGCTCCCCCTATGACCCTGATGGTCATTCATCCAAATGTAGAGGGTGTGTCCACTGTGGATGCATCCAATACATACTCATCAACATTATCCTTCTTTATTTCTGATGAAATCAAGCTCGCATCTTCTGAAGTTTTCACAAACTTGACTTCTCCTTCGGTATCCAATATTGATTCTTCTATCTTTTTAGGGCTTTCCTGACTTTGCGTTCTTGATCTACAAAACTTTGAGATGTGTCCAACCTTGTTACAAGAGTGACAAATAACTAGAGGCCTTAAATTCCTCGGTGCATTGATATGGGTTAACATTTTACACTGTCTAGCTGAGTGACCATTATAATTGGATATCTGACATGTGATACCCTGAGAACTTCTTGCATTTGTTTGATTCTGATTTCTCTAATTATGATGAGTTTTGTTCTTCTGACTTGTTCTACAATTCATAGCTCTATGACCAAATTTATTGCATGAATAACAGTAACCATTAAAAGGTCTTACCTCTTTACAATCCCTTGCAATATGTCCATGCTTGTTACATGCATAACAAGTTCGGTCTACTGACTTGCGCTCATCCTTGGATGGTTCAACATTGTCTTTAGTCTGATTTCTAGTCTCCTTAGCATCTGTGGTGTCTTCTAGTGCTTTCATCTTTGCTCGCATGTTATCGATCTGATTTTGTGCTTCATTGAATCCAATACAGATGGTATCACCTTTAAGCTTCCGTGCATATAGTTGTGACTCTATCAAATCAGAGAAAGTGTGTTATTTCTCAATGTGATTCTTTTCTTCTTTCAATTCAAATTCTAACTTTTTTTTGTTGTTTCTTAGCTCCAATATTTCCATGTTTGCTTGCCTCAATTCTTCATTCAGTTGAAGGTTCTCTTTGATCCGTTCATCATAAAATTTTTTATTGTTAGTTAGCTTATCATCTAATTCTTCAATATGATCTTTTAAAGATTTGTTCTCTTCATTCAGTTTCTTAACCATCTTCCCTAGATCACTGTTTGAACAATCTTTCAAATCTTTTCTTAGCTTCTTGATGAAAACTTGTGCACCACTGATTTTCAATTTCAGTTCTTCAACTTCTTTCTCAAATCTGTCAAGGTCTTCAAGAGCTGCCATAAGATTCTTCTTCAGATTCTTTTCTCCTTCTGAACCCATTGATCTCCTTAAGTGGTTAAAATTTTCTTCAGGAGACCAGAGCTCTGATACCAATTGTTAGGAATGGGAACACTAAGAGGGGGGGGGGGGTGAATCGATGTTCACTATATAATTACTTTTTCTTAGCTCTTGAAACTTAACTTGAATGCTTAAGTACTGAAATGAATGTCAACATAAACAAGATAGATAAACACAACACATAACACCAATATGGTAATGGGGAAACCCAAATAGGTAAAAACCCCATTGGGAATTGATACCTACTAAGAACTGCACTAGTGTCTTGTGATCCTTGTTAGAAGATTGGCAACCCTGTTAGGAGTTATTCTTTACAATGCTTTTAGTACAGTGACCCTATTAGGAGTCTTTTACAATAACCCTATTAGGGTTGGGGACACACTGTCCTAGAACTCACTACTCAAGTGGTGAATGCTACAACCTTTTGATCTCAGATACACACTATATCTGCTAGATGAAATGGTGTTGTGACACTGCTTGTCTAGTCAGTTCCTTTGATGCGTTGATGCTTTGACCTCTTGAAAAGATCTAATACATTCTAACAGCTCTTTTCATACTTCTTCTCTGCTTATCTTGTCTCTATATCATCTGTGACGCATTATTACAAAGGCGCATCTTATATTTATATGCGCTAACAAAATAATTAACTAGGTTAGCCTATAACCGATTGCACACAATGCTTCCAAGTGAATTGGTTCAAGCATGTTTACAAAAAAATATTTTACATGTCTACAACTTGATTACAATAGGTGCATAGCCTTTACAAAACAATATTATAACCGTTAATCAAATTACTACCAGTCAGCTACATACTCTGTTCTGTTCTGGTGTTCACTGGCTGTACCTCTTCAACTGTCTGTATCTTCGTCATACTAGCTCATATGATCATGCACACTTAGCCATAGCATGAATACACACTTACCATCTTAACTTCAAGGGCACATACCATAACTCGGTCATATACACGTGCGCTAATGCTCTGATCTACTAGTGCTCTACTAATTGTCTAGTCTTCTATACTTAGCCATATTCTAACCTCATGATAATATGCGCTGACTCCAAAACTCTATATGACTTTGTTTCCATAATGACAACACTATATCTAGTCATATACAATAATATAGTCAACTTTTCAACACCTACACCTGTGACGGATCAAGGTGAGGAAAGATTCTTGAAAGCTTTGATAAGTTTGAAGTCTACACCACATTTCAATCCTCCCGAGTATAGTGGAAAATTGGATTCTGATTAATTGGTGGATTGGATCACTGAGATGGAAAAGTATTTTGAGTATGAGAATATACCTAAGGAAAATAAGGTGAAAATTGCAAGCAAAATGTTGAAAAGTCATGCATCCTTGTGGTGGGAACATTTGCAGCTAGACAGAAAGAGGAAAGGCAAAGACAAAATCAAGATATGGAATAAAATGGTCATTAAATTGAAAGGAAAGTTCTTACCTTGTGATTATCAGATTATCCTAGTTAGGCGAATGCAAATTTTAAAGTGGAAAGATAGCTCGTAAAAGGATTATACTAAGGAATTTTATAGATTAGATATCAGATCTGGACATGATGAAGATGATGTGGAAAGAATTGCTAGGTACCTAAATGGTTTGAGGGTTTCCATCCAAGAAGAAACCAATTTGGTCAAATTGGAGAACATTGAAGAGGCTTATCAATTTGCTTTGAAAGCTGAGGAGAAATTGAACAAGAGATGTGAGCAAAGACAAAGAGGTAGAGGTGGTAGATTCCCTAGAGGAAGAGGTAGATCTAATGGTGAAAATAGTAGATCTGAACCTGAAAAGACCAATCTGGATAAAGGTAAGACTGAGTGGAAAGGTGAAAGTTCATATAGAGGCAGAGGCAATAGCTACCGAGGTGGCTAAAATAGAGGTGGTTTATGAGGAACAATATAATTGTGGAGAAGAAGGACATAGATCTTTTGAATGTACACATGCAAGTAAGAAGGCTCGTAGCAGTAGGAATGCTTTGGTGCAAGAAGAGTCACCGAATGAACCTGAGAAGGAAAATAACTTGATGGTAAGGAGAGCACTTTGGAATGAAGGTAAAAATGAAGATCCAGTAAGGAAAAGTTTGTTCAAGACCAGATGTAGAGTTTCTGACAAAGTTTGGAAGGTTATCATTGACAGTGGTAGCTCAGAGAATCTGGCATATGATGAAATAGTCAAAAAGTTGCAGTTGAAAATATTGGAACATTTGAAGCCCTATAAGATCTCATCGATCAAAGATGAGCACACACTCTTGGTAAGTGAAAAATGTTATGTGAATTTGAAAATTGGAAAATACTATGATAAGGTGTTGTGTGATATCATGCCTATGGATTGTTGTCATATTTTGTTGGGTAGACCTTGGCACTATGATAGACATGCTATATATGATGGGAGATTGCATAAATATACTATTTGGGTTGATGGGAGAAGATAGATCTTGTTACCTTTTCTTGAAGAACCTGTTAGTAATGTTTGCACATCTGTGAAAGTTTGATTGATGGAAGGAAAATTTTTTGTTAAGGATTTGAAGAAGAGTGATGTATGTTTTTCTATGATTCTTAACAAACCGAGTAAGAAAATAGAGGATAGTGTTCCTAAGGAGATTGACAAGTTACTCACCGAGTACAGTGATATCATTTCTGATAATGTACCTAATGGTTTTCCACCGAAGAGAAGCATTGATCATTGCATGGATCTTATCCTTGGAGCTAGTTTATCGAATAAGGCACCTCATCGATTAACACCTACCGAGAATCAGGAATTGAACTGACAGATTCAAGAGTTGTTGGAGAAAGGTTTGATCAGAGAAAGTTTGAGTCCTTGTGCACTACCTTATGTATTGGCACTGAAGAAAAATAGAGAATGGAGAATGTGTACTGATTCTAGAGCAATCAATAAAATAAGGGTGAAGTATAGGTTTCTAGTACCAAGAATGGATGACATAATGGATAATTTGACTAGAGAAAAGTATTTTACCAAAATTGATTTGAAAAGTAGGTATCATCGGATCAGAATCATAGAAGTTGATGAGTGGAAGACTGCTTTCAAGACAAAAGAAGGTTTGTATGATTGGTTGGTTATGCCATTTGGTTTAACTAATGCACCAAGTACTTTTATGAGGTTGATGAATGAAGTTTTGAAGAAATTTTTGGGTAAGTTTGTGATTGTATATCTTGATGATATTCTAATATTTAGTAAGACCAGAGAAGAACATTTGTTGCATGTTAGACAAGTTTTGCAGATATTGAAAGAGGAAAATTTGTTGATAAATTTGAAAAAGTGTTAATTCATGAAAGAGGCGATTGTGTATTTGGGATTTTTTATTTTAGCTAATGATTTGGAAATGGATCCTAGCTATTTTGAATTGGCCTACACCTATGAATGCTAGTGAGGTAAGATCGTTTCATGTTTTGGCAATTTTTTACCGAAAGTTCATAAGGAATTTTAGTTCAATTTGTAATGCTATGACTGAAACTATGAGAGGAGACAAAAGAGAATTCAAGTGGACACATGTAGCTGACAAAATTTTTGAGACTCTAAAGAAGAAGGTTTCTTAATTTCCTGTTCTAGCATTTCCTGATTTCAATAAGGTATTTCAAGTGGAATGTGAGGCAAGTGGAAGTGCAATTGGAGCTGTGTTGAGTCAAGAAGGTAAACCTGTTGCTTTCTTTAGTGAAAAATTGAATGATGCAAGGAGAAAATATTCTATGTATGATCAATAATTATATGCTATTGTTCAAGCACTGAATAAATGGAGACATTATTTGATACCGAGTGAATTTGTGTTGTATACCGATCATAAGGATTTACAGTATTTGGGTAGTCAGAATAAGTTGAATCAGAGACATATGAAATAGGTTGAGTATTTACAGAGTTATACATTTGTGATAAAACATAAGAGTGGAATCACTAATTGAGTTGTTGATGCATTGAGTAGAAGAAGATCTTTGATGAGTGAGATGAAAATTGAAGTTCTTGGCTTTGATGAGATGAGAGATTTGTATGAGACTGATCCTGATTTTGAGTCGTGGAGAAAGTGCAGAGCACCTATTCAAGATCAACCGAGTACAAAATGGGAAGAATATTTCATTCAAGAAGGTATGTTGTTTAAAGGTATTCAGTTGTGTATAACAAGAGGACCAATGAGAACTAATTTGATAAAGGAGAAACATAGTAGTGGTTTGGTTAGACATTTTGGTATTGATAAAACATTGAATTTTCTCAAGGAGAAATACTTTTGGCCATAGTTGTGGAAAGATGTTCAAAAATTTGTGAAACGTTGTGAAATTTGTCAAGTTGCAAAATGAGTAAGTCAAAATACTAGATTATATATACTAATTGTTGTATCTGAGAAACCTTGGATTGACATCAGTATGGATTTTGTTCTTGGCTTACCGAAGACAGTAAGAGGTAATGATTCTATATTTGTTGTTGTGGATAGATTTTCTAAAATGGCACATTTTATACCTTGTAGAAAGACATCAGATGCAGTACATGTAGTAGATCTTTTCTTTAAGGAAATTGTCAGATTGCATGGATTACCGAGGAGTATTATCTCTAATCGAGATAGTAAATTTGTTGGATACTTTTAGAAGACTCTTTGGAAAAATTTTGGTATTGGGTTGAAATATAGTTCTACATTTCACCCACAAACTGATGGATAGACAAAAGTTGTGAATAGAAGTTTGGGAAATCTTTTGAGATGTTTAGTTGGAGACACACCAAGTAATTGGGATTTTGTGTTGGCACAAGCAGAGTTTTCATACAATAATTCAGTGAATAGGACTACTGGAAAAACACTTTTTGAGATTGTAAATGGCTTACAACCCAGAGGTATATTAGATTTGAGAGACATTGCTGATGAAAGAAAGATAAGTGTTGAAGGAGTAAACTTTGTTGATTACATGAAGACATTGCATGAAGATGTGAAGTTTAAGCTGGAAAAGAGTAATAAAAAATACAAAGACAGAGCTGATAGATCAAGGAGACATAAGACTTTTAATGTTGGTGATGAAGTGATGGTTCATTTGAAGAAAGGTCGATTTACTATTGGAACATATGGAAAGCTGAAAATGAAGAAGTTTGGACCTTGCAAAATTTTGAAGAAATTTGACAGTGGAAATACATATGAGATTGAGTTACCTGATGATATGGATATATCACCTATTTTCAACATTGCTGATTTGTATGAGTATCATGAGTTAGATGAAGAAATGATAGTGCAAAATGATTATCCTAAGAAATAGATAGAAGACATTGAGTATATTTTGGAGCAAAGAATTGGAAGAAGTACAAGAGGAAAACAATATTTGGAATATCTGGTAAAGTGGAAGAATAGACCGATCGAAGACAGTTCATGAATTTCAAAGTCTGAGTTGGATGCAACGCCAATCATATCTACTGAATGATTTAGAGAATCATTTTCAAATAACCCCAAGTGTCTGATGTAGGAGCATCTTGGGTCCTTGGAAATCCTGTGTCACCAAAAATATATATGAGTTTGTCTGTGTTGCTTGGTTACTGCTTTGACTGAGTTGGTTTGGTGTTGCTCAATTTCCTTTGTTCACCGATGTTGGTCGGTTATCTTTCTGGCACTCGATGAATTTCCCTGGCACTCGGTGATGCTTGTCTGACGTTCGGTTGGCTTTTCTTACCAATGGGTTTCTTTGAGTTCTTGTTGAGGCCGACTTGTGCATTTATTATGGGTCACAGATTTAATGCTTGTATCTATTATTGGGAAGCATGTGGACCTAGATCTAGTCATTCCTTCCATTGATTGTGGATCTGAAGGTCGACTCAGTTCGGTAGCCTCTTGTATAAATGTATTCTTTTGGTTAGAGTTTAGGGAGTGAGTTTAGATAGAAGATAGAAGATTAGAGATTATTCGCAGATCCTCACATGTTTGAGGACTTATGTACTTGATTGTAATATCTAGCCTAAATCGAGAAGGCCTTATAGCCCGACATGTATGAATCAATTTGAAGACAAGATATGAAAAGCATATGCATTTCTCTCTCCCACTTGTGTTGATGTTGCTTCTGTGTGTTTTTTAGCAGGGTGGATCTGGTTAGGGTGTGCCATTGTTGGCCCCTCCTTTCCTCTTTTGCATCACATTTGTGTCATAAGTTCAGTCTTTACATATGGTATCAGAGCTCTGGGTTCTATACTAGGGCCTTCAGTTCACTATGCTTATTTGTAACCCTTAGTCGCACAAATTGTGAGTAGTCGCATAAATTGTGAGTTGATTAATGCTGGCCTATGAATGTAACTGTGGTTCCTTGGATTGACTAGAGTGTCTTCCAATTTCAATTTATCTTGATAGGAAAGCATAGAATGTTCCTTGTATTATGGGAAATAGACATTCGAGGGGACAATATTTCTTATGCATGTGAAATTTTATGAATGTCCTTGGTTGCTCTTAAAACTATGAAAGTTTGAAACAGTTATGTGAGCCTGGCAACTATTTACCTTGAGTGGTGTGATTGCTTCCTATTCCATGTTGCAAAATGTTAGAACAAGTAAAAAAATTATGAGGTACTTTCTATGTGGGATACACTTTAAAATTTAATGCATTTTTCTCTACATTAGTATAGCAAAGAAATAAGATAGAATTTTATGAGATATTGTGTAGATTAAATAACGATGGATATGCAATAAGGTAAGAGAGCTTGCCAGAATTTAGGACTTGGCTTGTGATAAATGAAGGAAATATGTACTATTGTAAGATATATTTGCAAATTTTATGAAATAATTTTAATACTATAACCTTATGAAATTCTTAGGGAAGAACAATTCAACATGTTTTATATGAAACATAAATTTGTACAAAATTGTGAAAATATGTTTATATGTCTTATTACCTTGCATGGCATGAGATTTCAAAAGAAAAGAGAGAATTAACAATTCATGTGGGTTGGCTTTATTGGATAGAGCAATGTTGTTCAAGGTAATTGAATGTGTTATTACATGATGATGTAAACTTTGAGATTTATGTTCTAGAATTATCATCATGTTCTTTAGTATACCTTGGATGCAAGGTGACATGTAGTTTTTATTCCCTCTTTGTGGCTAGTGTTAGTCACTCTATACATGTGATTTGGTTTCAATTTATGTTTTATTTTTTAACTTTGTTAAACTTTGAAAGAGGTGAAGGACTAGCTTGAAAGTTTAAGTTCTCTTGTGACCATCTAGCCACCAATTTTGAGTTTTTCAATCAACTGAGATTTTGTTCACACTTACTTCTTGATTTTTTTTTCTTTTGACCATTGAGGGTCTCAATTAAGATTTGCAACTTGAAATATAATAATATTAGGGTAGGTGGAACATGGGTTTTATGTTTCTAGTCTTGTGATGTGAAGTAATGTCATCTATCATGTTCAACATATAACATTGATAGATTGTGAAAGGGAGTAAATTGCGAAGAACACACCAATCCTAATCTTGTATTCATATTGTAGACACCTAAAAATCTTTTAGAAAATAAAAGTATTTTTATTTTCCAAAAACCCCTAATGACATCATCATTTGTTAATTAATTAATTATTTTATTTATTTATTTATTATTATTCCATTAAATCCCTTTATCTTAATTAAAAATATTTAATTAAGTAATCCCCTCCAAAAATATTTAAATCTTATTTAAACATCATTTCCTCCAATATTTATTAATTATTTAATAAATTGACAAAGAATTCTTTAAATAAATAAAATATTTATTTAAATCCTAAACCTTAGAAATGTTCTAGAAATCCCTAACCTCTTCTAGAATTTCCTAATCTCACCCTAAATCTAATTAAAAAGTGATTCCTACATTTCTTAGCCTAAACCCTTCAAACTTTGACTTTGAGTCAAAACCCCTCATAAATGCTTCTTACATCCTCATTAATGACTCTTACAAGCCATTAATGTAGCCCATGTCTCTTCTTCCACTCTTATACCTTTTGCACACTTCCCTAGTGTTGTTCACACATGTGTGAGCAACCTTGACCATGGTTAATCTAACCTTACCCCGAACCATACCCCAAACTCTACCCCAAACCTTACCTCTGACCCTAACTCTCCTTCTAACCCAAGTCCTTCCTCAAATCCTATAAATACCCTACTCTTCCAAGAGCAAAATACCAATTCATATCTTTTACATTGATCAGTGTTATAATGTTAGATTAATTCTAAATCATCTAAATATTTTTATCATATTTGTTAGATTTCATGGTTTTTAACACATCTTAGAATAAGCTTAATAGATTGAACTTAGTTTTTATTCAAGCTTTTCTAATCATTTGTGCATCATATCATACTTTCATTTGGATTAAAATGAATCTAGCTTAATCATTCTTAGCATCATTAGGATCTTTGAAGCCTTAGGGGAAAATTAGGTGTTCTATACTCGAAATTGTGCCATCAATGGGGTTATCATAGATCTCAATCCTTCCTTAAATGTATTGGGGACAAGCTCCAAGTGCTTAGAGAGCACACCCACATCCCTCCTATCAGATAAAACCAAACAGTGCTTAGATGCATCTATTTTGGCTCAATCTGAAGTGGCTTGGTTTTGTATGTTTATGTTTTGGACTAATATAAATGCTAGATTTAAATCTATCGTTTGCCTTGTTTACGCTTGTTCCAAATAGATATAGATAAACCATAGCTTACACATATGTTATTTGAAATATGTTTTCAACTGAATTGACATGCAAAGGGTTGTGTATATTAGAAATGCATTTTATCAAATAATTATCAATGATTGATATTCTTTGATGTGATTTTTTATGCTATGAGGAGAATTGCATGGATATTCACGGAATGATGGAATCTAGGAAAAATACATCTTTTTTATATTAATATGATATTACTATCACATGGGTGATTATATTTGAGACTTGCATGAAATTATTATGAGGTGATTCAAATAGATGTAACATTTGATGCATTTGATGATCAACGAGTAGGTCGACATTTTTTTATGGAAATGAAATAGAGTTATTTGGAACTATGATGCATAATTGGTGTTTTTGGAAGAATGGTCAACACCCCTTATTTGCATGTTTATGTTTATTTGACTAGATGATTCAAACTGTGATTACTTATGATGAATGAGATATTTCATGATGAAGGGCATAATTCTTTTGGATTAGTTAATTGTTGTATGACTTGCATGCTCTTGCTAAGTGTATTATTGCATGAAAGGTAATTATATGAAATGCATGAATTGTATCTTTTTTCTTACTTTATATGAGTATTGGAAAGGTTACCTTTTGGTGAGGGTGCTAATGTGGAAGAAGTAAACATGAAAGGGTAGAAAAGGATGTTTCTCTACCTACCAGTTTTCATTCCTGGTGATAAAAAGATGCTTTGGCCAAAGCTTGTTCGCATATGTTTTCATAAATATGCTGCCCATGTTTCATCTCCCTGCCACATTCATGAACAATAGGAAGTTTCATGGCTGCACTAGATACCCCTGCCTTGTATCCCTTTTGGGCATTGCAGGGTTGAGAATTCTGAAGGGTGATAGAATCCCAAGGAAGTGTAAGGCTTTGTGGATAGAATGGACAAGCATCCAAATAGAATGGACAATCGTCCGAGCCATGCTCTTGTCTCAAGATTTGCAGATGGACGACTGACTGTCTAATGGAATAGGAGACATGGACTTGTTTCATGATTGACCTTTATGGATATGTTTTTGGATGCTTGGTTATAGATGTATGATATACATTGATGTGCTGATTTTATATGGTGATGAATTATTATGATTAATTAGGATGTTTATGTTTAGATGAAGCACACTAGAATTATATTGATGAAAATGTGAATGCTTGTTCATATTAAGATGTGAGACTTGTAGGACTTATATTGTTTTAGAGATGAAATATAAATGCTATGATGAAATGAGTTAAAATTTCTTTGAAATATTATTGTGACAAGATAGGCATGAGGGCCTAGGTCACATAAATGGAAAAATGGATTCACTAACTTTTTCAGGTGATTTTTGAAATGGACGGGTGACTTTGTCACCTAGTAAGTACCACATATTAGATGGTACATATGAATGATTTATTTACTTGTAATCAATTTGTTATTTAAGGAATATTTTAGTTGAAATTTTGCAATTTTCAAATGACTCTTTTCTCTTGAATTTTCAAATGACTCTTTTGGTATAGTAAGTATAGGTATGTGGGTATTTTATTGCTACTTGAGAGTATCATGTAAGTTATTTCTGAAAGCATTATTAATATAATTTAGAACAACAGAGAGGGGGGTGAATCAGTTGTTCTTAGGTCCACATGTACCAATTGAACTTTTAAACACTTCAAAAATCTCAAATCTAATCACCAACACAACTCAGTCTCTAAAGAATATATATACCCGAAACATATAATAGGCAGTCTACTGTCCAACAGTATTTATCTTACAAAATATAAAAACATACCCATCAAAACATTTACACAAGTATAACACCAAGATTTATAGTGGAAAACCAACTTGGGAAAAACCACTTTGTAACATGTTACTAATATTTTTATTATTCTGAAGTGAGCTCTGTTAAAATCCAACCTTGTTAAAGGTTTACAAACACATTGCTAGGTGTGACCCTGTTAAAGGATTTCAATCACCTTGTTAGGAGTGGCCTTGTTAGAGGGCTTAAATGCATTCCATTAGAATGCCACCTTGATTAAAGGATTTAAAAAATGACTGTTAGGTAAACCTTGATTAAAGGATTAAGACTGATACAATGGTTAGAAAGTAGTACTAGTAGTATCTGATCTGAAAAACATACAACTCACTTTGAAAATAACAGATCCAATTCACACATATATGTTGATTTACTAACTGAGTTCCATTTCCATCTGCATCTTTGATCTACTCAAAATTTGCTTCAAGCAATCACAACTCTGATCAACTCCTTCAGCCTTCTTCTTAGACTTATCATTCAATAACATCAACATCTCCAGCATACTTTGGCATCCTCACACTTAGGTTTTCCTTTATACCTCCTCAATAGGTAGATCCTTCTTTTGTCATTTAATCTCCTCTGTAGATCTTAGGTTATGTTAGATTCATCGAATCCTTCCATCATTTAAGTTCTTCATCCTTCCTTCTAGAAACATCTTCTGTTATGAATAGTCCCAAGAGATAACTGAGAGGGGGGGGGGGGGGTTAATCAGTTATCTACAAGTTTCAATTCTTTGTCCAATTAAGTATACTTAAAATTTAAGCATAAACACAATGAAAGAATACTTGAACACAACACCAATATTTTGGTTACGGGTAAACCCAAATAGGTAAAAACCCCAATGGGAATTAACACCCACTAATAAACTGAACTAGTGTATAATGATCCTTGTTAGAAGATCTTACAACCCTGTTAGGAGTTGATCTTTACAATGCTTTAGTAAAGTAAACTAGTCAAAGGTTGGACCCTATTAGGAGTCTTTTATGATTGACCCTATTAGGGGTGAGGACGCACTATCCGAGAGCTCACTGCTCAAAGGTGTGAAGGTTGTAACCTTCTGAATAACAGATATACACTATATCTGGATCTTGGTGAACTACGAGGTAGACCTGTTGTCTTGATCAGTTCCAATTATTAACACACTATATCTTCTCTATCACATAGACCTCTTCTTGATGGCACAATACTTCACACTCTCTACTCTGCTCTAATATTTCATATTCTCCATGCCATACTTCTAGCAATCACAAGTGACTGGCTATAAGTATCTTTCATCTAAATGATATAATCTAGTCGGCCTGTTAGAACCACCTTAAAATCATATTAGAGAAATAGTAAAAATCTCCAATAACAACTCAGTCGGCTCTACTAAGCACACAACACAAACTGGGACCTATCCAAATCAATAAGTGTAGACGCATGCTACACACTGTCTGCTCTACCAAATTAACTAATACTTTCTCCTCAAGCTGAATTACATCATGCACTCTTAACCAAACATTCTTAACTCTTCTCTAATCACTAATCCAAGCATGCATACCGAAATGATAGGCACAACTCTTGTACCAATATAATCTATGTCGGCTCTTCTGAATAAACACGGGAAACTGCAATTGGTGAATAGTGACTGCATAACTTCAATTCTACTGCACATCTAAATCTACATCCATGAATGTAACAACACTAACATATCTCCATCACATATCCAAATGTGCAAGGCTCCATGATAACTGTACATACAATCACTCACAGAACACTGCCTGTAACTCTGTCAGGAACACTGCTGACACAAGCTACTACATAATTGTCTGTACTAACAATTAACCTTTGCATCCATGATATCATGTTGATAACATGTCCATGCTACATATACTCAAAGCTTACTACATAAGTCTTCCATGCATGCTACTTACCATATGTTGTCATCAATGACAAACATACAGTCAGCACTCGCTTGCTAGCAAATTGCCAATAATCTCCCCCTTTGGCATTGATGGAAACATATGGAATGAAAAACAACACCAATCCAAATGAACAATTCTTTTATAACATTCTCCACTTCCTCATCAAAAATCCCCCAAGGATGAATCCTCCATCTGCTGCAATATTCTTCAATATTCTTCATTTCCTCAACTGAACTGCTTCCATGACTGAATACTACTCCCCCTTGCTGCTATATATTACTCCTTAATTATGCATCTACTCCCCCTTTAATACTATTTTTCATGACTATATACTACTCCCCCTTTGACATCAATGGAAAAGGGTGCCAAACATTTAAGCACCGGTATTACTCCTGAAGTAGATTAGTCAACCATCCACCAATCACTGAGGACAAATGCTTTCTTCACTTTCTCTAATCGAAATCAGGGAAGGGAATTACTCTGAGCTTCTCCCTGAGATACTCAAAAGTATCCTTCGGTAAAGGATTTGTGAATATATCTTCTAGTTGTTCCTTGGTACTCACATAATCCAATTTGACTTCTTTCTCTACCACTTTCTCTCTTAGGAAGTGATACTTAATCTCTATGTGTTTTGTCTTTGCATGCATCACAGGGTTTTTTGACATGTTGATAGTGCTAGTGTTATCACAATGAATAACAATAGGATAATCAATCTGAATTCTAAAATCTTTTATCATCTGCTTGATCCAAACAATTGTAGAATAATTCAAAGTTGTTGCAACATACTTTGGTTCTACTTTTGACTAAGAAATACAATTCTGCTTCTTACTTGTCCAAGTGACTAGTCTACCACCAAGAAATATTGCTCCTCCTTATGTACTCTTTCTATCATCCATGCATCCTACCCAATCTACATCTGTATATACATGAAGCTCAACATTCTCTGAATTAGGATACCATAGACCATAATCTATAGTGCCCTTCAAATATATGAATATTCTCTTTACTACTATGAGGTGACTTTGTTTAGGCTCTACTGCAAATCTTCCAACTATGCCAACTGCATTATAAATATCAGGTGTATATTGAATAAGATATGAGCTTACCAATCAAAGACTTGTACAATGCTATTTCTACTGCTGGAGAATCATCTTCTTTTGTAAGCTTGCATCATGTCATCATAGGTGTACCCACTGGCTTGCAATCATCCATCTTGAACTTCTTCAATATCTCTTTCACATACTTAGATTGATTAATGAAAATACCTTTCTTTGTCTGCTGCACGTTTAATCCCAAAAAGTATTTGATAGGTCCAATCATGCTCATCTCAAACTCACTCTGCATTTCCTTATCGAATTCTGCACTAAATTTGTCATTACCCCCAAAGATAATGTCATCAAAAAATATAGCTACAAGTAGTAAACCTTCAGATGTCTCTCTTATAAATAGATTACAATCTATTGCTCCTTTCTTGAATCCAATTTTTGTTAGATATCCATCAAGTCTCTCATACCAAGATCTAGGGGCTTTCTTAAGTCCATAGAGGGCTTTCTTCAATCCGCATACCATATCAGGCCTGTCTAATAAGGTGAATCATTCTGGTTGCTCAATGTATACTTCTTCCTTTAACTCTCTATTCAAGAATGTTGACTAAACATCCATCTAATAAACTTTAAAGTTTTTGAATGTCGAATAAGCTAGAAATAACTTAATGGCTTCGAATCTGCTCACAGGTGCAAATGTGTTTGAATAATCAATACCTTCTCTTTGTGCATATCCCTTACATACTAACCTTACTTTATTCCTTACTACTGTACCATCTTCATTCATCTTGTTTCTGAATATCCACTTGGTTCCAATCACATTCTTATTACTAGGTCTTGGGACCAATTCCCAAGTATCATTCTTAATAATCTGATATAGTTCTTTCATAGCATCATTTCAATCTAAATCATTACATGCATCTTTAACACTTAAAGGTTCAATCTGAGATAGTAAACATAATGCTTCATTGCCTGCTAAACTCTTTTCTTTTGATCTTTTTGTGACCTTGCCACTCTGATCTCCAATGATGTTATCCTTAGAGTGATATATAGATGTAAACTTTGGAACTTTAGGTGATACCGTCTCATCTACCTTCTGAGTTTCTTCTTTACTTGTTTTAGGGTCATTGAATAATACATCAATACTATCAAACATCTCTTCAATAACTGTCTCACTAGTGGAAGGACTGGGTTCTTCTTCAATCATAGGTGCATAATCATGATATCTTTCTTGAACCATAAACTTTTCATTAATCTTAACATGAGAACTTTCAATGATCTTCTTCAATCTCAAATTAAAACATCTATAAGATTTTATTTTAGTATAGTAACCAAGGAAAATACCTTCATTGCTTATAGAATCAAACTTGTCTATTGCTTCATCCCTCTTGATGTAGCACTTGCTTCCAAAAATTTTAAAGTATTTCACTATGGGAACATTACCCAACCATATCTCATAAGGTGTCTTGTCTGCACCGAGCCTCAATTGTATTCTATTAACAGTGTAGACTGTTGTATTGACCGCATCTCTCCAATAGGTATGTGTAAATTTTCCTTCAATCATGATGGTGCATGATGTATCAAGGATGATCCTATTCCTTCTCTCTGCAATCTCATTCTGTTGAGGGGTTCTAGGTTCACTCAATTGTCTCTTTATGCCATGTTCTTTGCAATACTCATAGAATCTGTCAAAGGTGAATTCTCCTCATCTATCTGATCTTAGACACTTTATCTTTAGTCCAGATTCATTCTCAACCTTACCTTGGAATATTTTGAACTTCTCAAATGCTTCTGAATTATCTTTCAAGAATGCAAACCACATCATTCTAGAATAATAATCAACAAACAAAATGAAACACCTTTCACCATAGTATGATCTTGTTTGAGTTGGTCCACATAGGTCTGTATGAATCAGATCCAACTTGGTCTCTGCTGAATTATGCTTTCTTCTGAATGAATTCCTCACATGATTTCTCATCACATATTCCATGTAAATAGTATCAACTAGTTTTTCTATGCTAGGTAGATCTCTTACTGCCTTTACATTGCTTATCTTTACTATGTTATCAAAATTGATGTGACATAGTCTTTTATGCCATAGCCAATTGTCATCTATTTTAGCAAAAAAAAAACTTACTTCTAAATTAAGCTGAAAAACATTACCTTTACTCTTTGAGCCTGATGAAATCATTACACCATCTTTGTTGTTAATGATGCACTTATTGTCTTTGAACTCCAATTGATAACCTTTGTCAAGCAACTGCTCAACACTAAGAAGGTTATGCTTCAAACCATCTACATAAAGAACATCATCAATGTTGTTCTTTCCATCCAATGTGATAGCTCCTCTACCAATGATAGGTTTAAGAGTGTTATCTCCAAATCTAACCATGCCACCTTTGTATTTGTCCAAATGAACAAATCTATCTTTATCACCTGTCATGTGATGTGAACAACTGCTATCTATAATCAAGTCTGTTCTTATGTCTGCTTATGAAATCAATGCTAACTCTTGTTCCTTTTTCTCATCTTCACGATCCATCTCATCAAACATCTTCTCCATAATAGAAATGAATCCAATTTCATCTTCAATTGAATCATTATCATAAACTCCATCACCAGCATAGTAACATTCTTTTATATACTTAGGCTTGTAGTTAGTTCTGAACTTCTTAACTCTTGTAGGACACTTAGATGCAAAATGACCAATCTTATTACATGAGAAACATTTGAATGGTAACTGACCTTCATACTTTTCTTTTCCTTTTCTTTCTTTCTTAGCAATCATAGAAATAATATCATCTATCTCTTTATCTTCATCTTCATCATCAAAATTACCAGAAGTGTTTGAAGATTTCTTACCATGGACTGATGCTTTGAAGGTTGTCTCACTTTTAGGCTCTATCTTCAATATTGAAATATCAAAAGCTAAAATTTTGTTGATCAAGGTCTCTCTCTTTAAATTTTTTGTAAGCTACATGGTCTCATCAAGGATGTTGATTTTGTTTTCATACTCTACTATAAGAGTAGTCATCAACTTATACATAATGTCTTCCTCTGAGATCTCTCCACCATTGTTCCTGATTCCAACAAGTGTTTCATTAATCCTTTGGTTGTAAGCTCTGATGTCTTCTTCAAGTAGCATCTATAATGCATTTTATCTTTTCTTCCATGTCTTTATGCATGCATTCTTTTCTTGTATATCTCCTTCAAACATGTCTTCTAGGTGCTTCCATATCTTGTAAGTTGTGTCTACTTTCTTTATCTCTGAAAATGCACTATCAGATAGGGCAATAATAAGGGCTTCTTTGGCTATTGCATTCTGATGGAACAAATCTTTTTTCTTGCTAGTAGCATCTTCCTTTTCAAGATCTTCTAGAGAGGGGATCTTAACTTCTTTGATAGCCACTTCAAAAACTTCAAAAGCAATGCACTGCAAATGTGTCACCATTTTGTTCTTCCAATCAAGATAGTTCTCTCCAGCAAACTTGGGACTATTTTTTCTAAAGAAGGTCATCTGATCAACCTCAAGCTATTAAACTTTCTCTCTGAGGCACTTGGCTCTATTACCAATTTTTAGGAATAGTCCCAAGAGATAACTAAGAGGGGGGGTGAATCATTTATCTACAAGTTTCAATTATTTGTCCAATTAAGTATACTTAAACTTTAAGCATAAACACAATGAAAGAACACTTGAACATAACACAAATATTTTGGTTACGGGTAAACCCAAATAGGTAAAAACCCGGTGGGAATTAACACCCACTAATAAACTGAACTAGTGTATAATGATCCTTGTTAGAAGATCTTACAACCCTGTTAGGAGTTGATCTTTACAATGCTTTAGTACAGTGACTTGGTCAAAGGTCTGACCCTGTTAGGAGTCTTTTATGATTGACCCTGTTAGGGGTGAGGATGCACTTTTTGAGAGCTCACTGCTCAAAGGGGTGAAGGCTGCAACCTTCTGAATAACAAATATACACTATATCTGGATCTTGGTGAACTGCGAGGTAGACCTTTTGTCTTGATCAGTTTCAATGAATAGCACACTCTATCTTCTCTATCACATAGACCTCTTCTTGATGGCACAATACTTCGCACTCTCTGCTCTGCTCTAATCTTTCAGCTCCATGCCATACTTCTAGCGATCACAAGTGACCGGCTATAAGTATCTTTCCTCTAAATGATATAATCAAGTTGGCCTATTAGAACCACCTTGAAATCATATTAGAGAAACATTAACACTCTCCAATAACAACTCAGTTGGCTCTACTAAGCACGCAACACAAACTAGGACCTATCCAAATCAATAAGTTTAGATGCACGCTACACACTATCGACTCTACCAAATTAACTGATACTTTTTCCTCAAGCTGAATTAAATCATGCAATCTTAACCAAACATTATTAACTCTTCTCCAATCACTAATCCAAGCACGCTTATCAAAATGATAGGCACAACTCTTGTACCAATATAATCTCTGTCGGTTCTTCTGGATAAATACAGGAAACTGCAACTAGTGAATAGCGACTGCATAACTTTACTTCTACTGCACATCAGATTCTACCTCAATGAATGTAACAACACTAACATGTCTCCATCACATATCAAAATGTGCAAGGCTCCATGATAATTGTACAAACAATCACTCACAAAACACTGTCTATAACTCTGTCAAGAACACTGCTGACACAAGCTGCTACATAACTGTCTATACTAACAATTAACCTCTATGTCTATGATATCATGTTGATAACATGTCCATGCTATATCTAATCAAATCTTATTGCATAAGTCTTCCACACATCCTACTTACCATATGTTGTCATCAATGACAAACATATAGTCAACACTAGCTTGCTAGAAAATCTCCAACATCTTCAATCTCCTTATTGAATCCATAATAAAATGATTTACCATGCATTAAATTCTCCATACAATTAATTAATAAAGTCAACATGATTTACATAACCCAAGAATTCAACTATGTCGGCTAGCAATCTGAATTCTTCCTCCAAATATAAATTACTGACGCTCAGTCAATACTGTGTTCATCTCCTCGGTCATCACTGCGTAACTCGATCATCTCTAAAAACTATCTTCCTCGGCTAACATTTTCTTGCTCGATAATTTCTTGTCTCTTGGCATAAACTGATGTTCGGTCAACACTAAAGTTACTTGGCATATACTGGCGCTCGATCGACACTAACATCACTTGGCTTAAACTAGATTTCTTCACTTTTGCTCGGTTAAGCCTACTTCTTCAGTCTTTCTTCTTACGTAGATAAGCAATGCATTATCTTATCATTGTGCCAAATAATCAAGTACTCATTGAAGTATCAAATAATTCAACCTTTCCCTAGGTTCTATTATTATCTCCCTTGCCCTAATCCTTTTCATCAATCAATAGATATAGTACTTTCTTAGATAGTAATTGTCTTACCAGTTAAGGTTTGACATCAATGACAATACAACAATTACTTCAATTGTAGTTTCCAACAATCTCCCTCTTTGGCATTGATGGCAATATCATATAAATAACACATGATTTACCATCAAATCCAAAACTTTGTCATTGCATCAAAAATATTTATAATATCCTTAGATTCATTCTGATTCTTAACATCTAAGCCTTGCTTGACCATTCACACAATTACTCCCTCTGAATCTTTTTTGTCTCTCTCCCTCTTATTCTTTGAATCTTCTCAGTGTTCTTTATGTTTGTATTTTCTCCGAATCTCTCCCTCTTTGACAATAATGCCAAAGTAGTATCTAGTACTTACATATTTCATATGTAGATGTCATCTTGTCAGCTCAGTATTAATATTTCTCCCTCTGTCATCTTGCTTATAATTGTTTATCATCTTTCTTGTTCTTTTCACAACTCTAGGAAGCTCCTAAAGTGTGACCTATCCTACATCAGTTTTTCATATATTTTAAGTAGCACATTTGATGCATTAATCCTAGCTTGACTAGGCAGCCTCAGTTAGGGAAAGCACCCCTAATTTACAACAAAGATATTCATGAGCATCCTTAGGTAAAGCTTTTGTGAATATGTCTACTAGTTGTTCCTTTGTGTTCACATATTTCATTCTCATTTTTTTATCTTGTACCAATTCCCTCAAGTAATGATACTTGATAGCAATATGTTTGGTCTTTGTGTGCATCACTAGATTTTTTGATATGTTGATGGCACTTGTGTAATCATAGAATATAACAACCGATTCAGTGATCTCTTCTTTCAGACCTTTCAACAATTTCTTGATCCATACTAGATTTGAACAGTTCACTGCAGCTGCTACATACTCAGCTTCTATTGTAGATTGGGAAATGCAATTTTGTTTCTTTCTTGTCCAGGAGACTAACCTCTATCCAAGAAAGAAATCTCCACCACTTGTACTTTTCCTGTCATCAACATTTCCTGCCCAATCTCCATCACTGTAGACTCTCAGTTCAAATTTATTATTCTTCTTGTAGTAAAATCCATACTATTGTGTCCCTTTCAAATATCTCAGTATTCTCTTCACAACCATCATATGATTTTCCTTAGGATTGGCAAAGAATATTGACACAATCCCAACTGCTAGGGCTATATCTGGTCTGATGTGAACAACATATTGTAGCTTTCCAATCATGGATCTATACAGGGTTTGATTTACTTCAACAGTATCATCAGTTTAAGATAGTTTCTATCCAGTAGCCATAGGATTACTCACTAGCCTTAAATCCTCCATTCCAAAAGTTTTCAGTATCTCTTTAACATATTTAGATTGTGTGATAAAGATACCTTTCTCCATCTGATAGACTTTTAAACCAATAAATTTTTTTATCTCACCAAACATAGACATTTCAAACTCAATTTGCATCTCATTTAAAAATTTCTGACATAGGGAATCTTGTCCTCCAAATATGATATCATCTACAAAAATTTCAGCTAACAAAATTTCTTTACCTTCTTCAGTTTTCATGTACTGATTGTTGTTGTCATTTGTCCTTGAAAAGACAATTTTATCAAGTAATTATGAAGCCTCTCATACCATGCTCTTGGGGCTTGCTTCAATCCATATAGCACTTTGTTCAGTTTGCAAACCATATTTTTCTTGTGATATTGCTATCAAGATTTAACTATGTAGTTTTTAAGTCAAACACATTGACCACTATTTCATGAGTAGTGGTTCACATGAACCCATCTCTCATGAGAATGAATGAGTGCTAAGTCTTCCATTCATTCTCATGAGAGATGAGTTCATGTGAAATACTACTCATGAAATAGTGGTCAATGTGTTTGACTTAAAAACTACACAGTTAAATCCTGATAGCAATATCACAATTTGACTTGCTGTGGAAAATATCTCCTACTTACATATTTTTCTTTTTTGGATCAACAAATTCTTCAGGTTGTTCAATGTATACTTCTTCTAATATACATTAAAAAATATAGATTTAACATCCATTTTATATACCTTGAAATCTCTGTAAGTAGCATATGCAAGTAGAGTTCTCACTCCTTCTAATCTTGCTACAAGGGAAAATGTTTCCCCATAGTCTATTCCTTCTTCTTGTGCATACCCCTTGCATACCAGTCTTGCCTTATTCCTTGTAACTTGTCCATGTTCATTAAGCTTGTTTCTGAATACCCATTTTGTTCCAATAACATTCTTATTTTATGGTCTCGGCACTAGAGTCCAGGTATCATTCTTTTTTATTTGATCTATTTCTTCATTCATAGCTTGAATATAGTCTTCATTTTCCAAAGCATCTTTTACTGTCTTAGGCTCAAACTCACGTAATAAATATGTAGGGTCTTTCAACTTACTTCGCATCAAGACTCTAGTTTCCTTGTCTCCAATAATTTGTTTAGGCTTATGATGTCTTCTTACATACTGTGCCAATGTAGGTTCAAATTTATTTTCTCCTTTCTCTTCAGGTTCATCATGAAAAATATCAAATTATGCTTATGATTGCTTGGCAGCATCCTCTTGATGCTCAATAACATCCTCCTAATGTTCGATATTGCTTACTCGTGACTTTGCATCTGGTGTAGGTGTGTTACTTGCCTCTTCTTCTTCTATATAGAAAAAATATCTATAGTCATCAGGTTCTCTGTTGCCTTCTTGTTCATTTTTTTCTGCATATTCATCAACTCTCACATTTGCACTTTCTACAATTTTGTTATTGTTAGAATTCAAACACTTATAAGCTTTACTCTTTGAGGAATAGCCTAGGAATATACCTTCATCACTTTTTGCATAAAACTTTCTATTTCTATTGTCCTTCAGTATATAGAATTTACTCCCAAAGATTCTAAAGTATTTCACATTAGGTGCATATCCATGCTATAACTCATAAGGTGTAGCATTTGTACCTTTCTTGATTTGTACTCGGTTTAAGGTATAAATAGTTGTACTTACAGCTTCTCTCCATTATTTTTGTGTGAGATTCTTCTCAATCATTAGTGTCCTTTCACAATCCATAATAGATCTTTTTCTCCTCTCAACTATACCATTCTATGGAGGTGTTCTAGGTGCAGACATATGTCTCTTGATTCCTCTATCATTGCAGAACAGATTGAACTCATTTGATATAAATTATCCACCTCGATCAGATCTCAAACATTTTAGGCTTCTACCTATTTCTTTTTCAACCTTTCCCAAATACCACTTAAACAACTGAAATGCATCAGGTTTTTAAAAAAAAAAATTACAATCATCATCCTAGTGTAGTCATCAACAAACAGAATAAAATATTTAGAACCACAGTAACTTTGTACACCCATAGGTCCACAAAGGTTAGTATGAACCAAATCCAAAATATTCTCAAAAGTAAATGTCTTGCTCTTGAAACTAGACTTAGTCATTTTATCCAACTGACATTGTTTACACATTACATTATCAAGTTTCTTCAATCTCGTCAAACCTCTAACTTTCTTCTTTTTACTAATACTCACCAGATTGTCAAAGTTAACATGACAGCCTCTTATGCCATAACCAAACATCATCAAATTGTGCAAACAAGCATATCTCTTCAGATAGATCTAGATAGAATAAATTACCTCTAGTATGCTCTCAACTTCCAATTAGTTCACCGGTAGCATCAAATATTTTAGCCTTTCTGTGATGAAATTCCACTCGGTAACCAATTCTATTAAGTTGTGCAACACTTAGAAAATTATAGTTAAGACCTTCAACCCAATAGGAATTTTCACATGTGATCTTATCAGTTAACTTAATTGATCCTTTACCTCTTATGGGACATGGTGCATCATTATCAAACTTAACACTTCTACCTTTGTAATGATCTAAGGTTTCAAATTTACTTTTATCACCAATCATGTGATGTAAGCAACCACTATCAATAATCCATTTATCACCTTTACTCACATAAGAAATAAGTGCAGTTTTCTCATCCTCATCAGAATCATCTTTGATAGCAACATAGACTACTTCAATATCAAAATCATCACTAGCACTATCAGTTTCCTCTTCTGCAATATAACAAGATTTCTTACCTTTATCCTTTTCATCTTTGTACCTTTTGTAATCTTTTTTATCTCTCTTATCCTTATACTTGCTTTCTCTTTTTTCATCCTTGTCATTCCTGTCAAGACACCTTGCAGCAATATGGTCAACTTTGTTACATGAGAAGCAGATTATAGGAAGTTTACCTTTATATTTGCCTTTTCCTCTCTTCAATCTTCTAGCCATGAGTGCCTCAAGATCATCCTGTTCCTTATCAGAAGTGTCATTGTCACTTTCATTATCACTTTCACTTTTCACACATTTTTTTTCTCTTTTAGTTTTATGTAAAACCATTTGTGACTTGAATGCAGATTCAACATTAGGAATAATGTAGTTATCATAGTTAGAAAGTTCAAAAGTAGTAAGCTTACCAACAAGGCTTTCCAGAGTTAAAACATTACCAGGGTTACATCTTGATTCTTGAATTTCTAAAATTCTGATGGCATATATAGGAAACAAAGTTCTTAATACCTTTCCAATGACAGTATCATCATCAATGATTCCATTAGCTCCTCTAATAGCATTCACTATCTCCTTAATTCTTCCACAATATTGAGAAATATTCTCACCTTCTTGCATTTTCATCTCATCAAAATTACCTCTCAAGCTTTCATCTTTTGCTCTGAGTACATTTGTATCACCACCATAGATAGTTTCAAGAGTATCCAACATTTTCTTTGTAGTAGTACAATCCTTGATGTCTTCAAATTCAGGATAGCTTAGGGCAGATGCAATCTCTAACATTGCTTGATTGTGCTCTTGTTTTGCTTTCATCTTCTTGGCAGTCAAAGGTGGAGCAAGTATAACATAGTCATGTTCAACATAATATTTTGTCGAATCTCTAATACTAGCTAGATGTAGTTTCATCAAACTCTACCATGCAGGAAAGTTCTCCTTGTTTAATTTCAGTACCTCCTGTATCTTCTTAAAATGGAAGCACTTCCATGATAAGAGCGTTTATCCCTCTGATTAAGTGGTATGGGGTCATGTCAAGGGCTTTGATTGGGTCTTTGCATGGATCTAGCTATTTCTCCCCCATTCTACTTCTCTCTCCTTGTTTCCAACCTCATTTATGGTAACTTCCTCTAAGAATATGGAGTTTTTCAACTCGTGGGTCAAGGACGACCTAGTCCCTGACCTAGGTCAGGGATGACCTCATCCTTAACCTAGGGTAGAGACTACCTTGTCCCTAACCTAGGTCAGGGACAACCTCATCCCTGACCTAGGGCAAAGACTACCTCATCCCTGACCCCAGTTCCAAATTTTAGTTTCTGAAAGTTTTAGGATATCGGGTTTCGGAAAGTTTTATTTTCCCTCTTAAGGGTCAGTTGTTTTGGGTTTTGAAATGGTAAACTCTTAAATTGCATTTAATCTAGGTCCATTTCTAAGGGTTAAGGTTAATTGGGATTTAATTCTCCAATGTCGGCCTCTTTAGAAGTTTGTGCCCTAAATCACTATAAAAGGAAGCCTTCCTCTCTCATTTTCTACATCACGAAATCAAGTAATCAAGAATCCATAATCTCTCAAGCTCTCAAGTGCAAGCAAGAAAGAAGGAGAATGAAATAAAGAAATCATTCATTTGTCTTCAAGCCAAGCATTCAAGCATTCAAGCATTCATCAAGGAGATCCATTGTTATTTATTGAAGGATTCAATCTCTTTGGAGCCCCTTTGAAGATTTCTCTATCCACATTCATCCAAGCCTCTTCCTATGCAAAGATACATTCAAGATTGGTGTTGAAGATCTAATGCCATTGATTTGAGACATCCTACATATTTCTACATTCATTTGGAGTATCCCTACTTGTGGATTCAAGGATTTGAATCCTCCACAAGGGTTTCAACATAAGCAAGGTGAATAGTTTCATTTATTTTGTTTATTCATATTGAAATTTCAATTCAATTTCAAGGTTAATTCCTAAATTGGGGTTTTACCAAGGCAAACCCCCCATCCAAACAACAATAACCATTTTTCTTGTAGGTATAGGTACAGGACAACAAATTGAAGTACAAATCTGGATACCCTTTTCGGTGAACTTCTGAGATCTGCAAACAAAATTTCCGTCGAAGCTGTGAGGGGTAGGATCCTACCCTGGGGTAAGGCCTTGCCCCACTATTTGGGTTAAGGATGACCTGCTTCCAAAAAGACAAAATTTTTCTAGGTTTTCTCTATCTCAAAATTTCCAGTCCGAAATAGGTTGCAGAATTTCTCAAAACTGTGCACAGACATCAGAAATCAACATTTTCTAAATTTGTCCTATTTTTGAGGCTAGTATTTTCTTTCCATTCATTTAAGATTTCAAGTACATACTTTCTATAGTAGATTATAGGATTTTTCTCCTTTCTTCATATTCTCCATTGTTTGATTCATTTGTGCATTGATCACCTCATTGTGATTAATCCATTTGGATCTTTCCTTTTTCGAATTTTGATTAAGGATAGGTCCTATATTCCTCCTTTTCATATCATATTATCTTATTTATCACTATTCAACTCCATACCCCATAATTACCCTATCCATAAAGGTGAATCCAATTTTAGCTTTATTCATTTTGGTGAACCCGACGAGCTTACTCTCTTTCTTTTCGCTGTTAGATTTCCCTTTGTATTACCTTGTGTGTTCACCTTCATCATTCATTTTGGTGAACTCGACATAATTACCCTCTTCTCTTTTGTGGAATTGGATTCCCTATTGTATTTTGTGGTGTTAGATTTCCCTTTATATTATCTCATTGGTATTAGGTTTGTCTTTTACATTAAATCTTGCATGCTAATTAGATTTCTTGTATTTATATTTCAAAAATACAAAAAAATTATAAAATTTCTTTCAAAATACAAAAAAATTCATGCTTTATGTGTTCTTAGTTTAGTTCATTTGCATTGTATTGGTTTATGAGCTTTACTACTTCTAGACCTTCTTATAATATTCCGGTTAGACGAAGTCGTAGACTTATGGGTACCTTTGATCTTGAGTCTTCCTCTCCTTTCCTTAGGATCCTGGATGATAATTTGATTCTTCATTATTCCAATCCTATTATGGAGAAAAAGTCTTCTCACTCATCTCATGATGAGGATGATTCTTTAAGAGTTCCTCCTGAACAATTTCAAAAACTTTCAACTAAACTTGATAAAATGGGTAATTGGCTTATTCAAGAAAACCATAATGAAGATTCTATTCAAGCTATAGAGGCTCTTAAGAAAGTTCTTTGTGATAGTGATCAAGGTGTTAACCTCTTGCGTGGTATTACTCACCTCCTGCATTCAAATGTTAAACCTTTAGCTCAAGAAGCTCAAGATTTAGGGTTGATTCCTCCTGTCACTAGTGTAGAACCTTCTTCTATTTCTTTACCTAGTGTTCCTACCTATAATCCTCCTTTGTTGATGGTGATGGTTCCCTCTGTTCCTATGAGTGTTCCTCCTATGTCCCTTCGTACATCACAACCTTCTTATCATAATGTTCCTTCTACCTATTCCAATCCTCTTCCAACGGTAGTTCCAAGTGTTCCTCCGATTGTGTCTTCTATTCCTACAACTTCATACACTTTACCTAGTGTTTATAATGTTTCTATTCCTCCTATTTCCTCTAATGATTCAACAATCATCAATTTGGCTCAAACTGTGTCATCCTTACAACAACAACTTGCATCCTTGACTCAAAACAAGATTAGTATTCCTACATGTGACATGGGAAGTCCTTTGTCCTTAGATATCATTTGTACTCCTGTTCCTCAGCAAGTTGATATGCCTCATCTCAAGAATTACAATGGAAAAGGAGACCTTGTTCATCATGTTAAGACATTTCAAATCCTTTGTAGTGATTATGCTCATGACCATAGGATTTTAGCCAAGTTTTTTTCTAGAACGTTTCGTGACAAGGCCTTACAGTGGTATTTTTCCTTGCCTCCTTATTCTATTGATTCATTTCCAAAACTTTCCAATTCTTTTATTCAACAATTTCAAAACAAAATTGGCCCACAAGTGTCTTTGACTGATTTAATGCATTGTAAACAAAGTGCTAAGGAAAAATTGACTCAATTTATTGGTAGATTTAAGCATTTACATGCTTAGATTTCCTATCCTGTTCCTGATATTGATATTCAATGTATGTTTATTTCAAATTTGCAAAAGGATACTAGAGATAAGATTCTACTTATTGAATTTACCTCTTTTCAACAATTGTGTGGTGCTTCATCATTATCAATTACAAGTGAGTCAATTTGAGAGCAACACTCCAATGGCTCCTGTTCTGGTTGATAAAAGTGTTGCTACTCCTAATCCAAACAAATTTCAAAAATTCAACAACTATGTCAAGATAAACAAACAAGTGAATGTAGTTACTGATCAAGTTGTTGTTGCATCACACAATGCCACTTCTGCATCCACTACTTTTCGATTAAAGCATACATTTACTCCTCTTTCTGAATCTTTACATTCTATTATGAATAGGTTTTTAACTACTAATATGATTACCTTACCTCCTATTCGACCTCTTTTACCTACTATGATTGTATCTAAATCTTTTGATCCTAAAGCTTTTTGTCAATATCATCGTCAAAATGGTCATGATATTGAGAAATGTTATTCTTTAAAACATAAGATTCAAGACTTAATTGATTCTAATGCCTTATCTGTTGATAATCTTGATGGTAGTGGGAACAAATCTGTCTCTCCTCCTAATCAAAATCTTCAAATATATAGGAATCCTTTACCCATGCATGATACTAATACCATTGCTCAGCCATCTTCTATGGAGATTGTGTATGATTCAAAGATGGATGATCTTAATCACATTGTTAATCAAGTGGAGCATGTTGTTCAATCTGTATCTCCACCTCAGCCTCAACCTCAGCTTCAAACTATACCTCAAGTTCCATCTCAATCTCAACCAAAACCTAAGCCTAAATTGAAAACTCAACCTAAATCTCGACAACAACCTAAGAATAAAAGACCTCAGGAACTTTTGATTACCTTTGATGATTTTGAGACCATTAAATCTCATGATGGTCCCCTTTATAATTATGCTAGGATTTCTCATATACCTACTCATGGTTGTCTTGTTGATCCTACATCCTTAGTCAATGCTATTACTAAAGAAAAGCTTTTTATGAAAAATTTGCAATGTGATTCTTATGATACATCTGATGTGTGGATTCAAACTTGTGATGGTTTTCTTTATCCATCATTTGGTTCTATTAACTTGTTGGTTGAAATTTGTGGTAAAATTGTGAACACTACCTTTATTGTTGTTCCTACTTTTGATCAGTTTCAAGTTAAGCTTGGTTTTCCATGGTTGAATGCCATGCATGTTGTTGCTTCACCTATCCATAAATGTCTTAAAAATTTTCATGATGAAGAAGTCAATATGGTTAATCATAGTTTATATCAACCTTCTAGGCCTAGAGATTGTGCTACCCTTGACTTCCTTTGGCCTTCTTTACCTACTTCATGTCCTTTGTGACCTGATAATTTTTTCCATTCATATCAAACCTATAAGCATCATAAGATTCTTGAATTAAGTCTACCTCCGATGGATCTTAATCATGGTCTTTTTCTTACACCTTCTATACCTCCTTTATCTATGGCTTCTACATCTATTAATCAAGTTCCTAGTGTTTCTTGTCAGTCTGCTGAGAATCCTATTAATCCTCCTATAGAACCTGTGAAGGATCCGATAGTTGTTCCTCCTAGTTCTCAATATATTTCAAAAAAATAAAAACATAATCGATATGGTAATGAACATTTTAAAAAGCATCATGCTCAAGCTAAAGCTCGTAATTCTGTTCTTCAAAATTCTTTACTTTCTTTTGATAAGCCTATGAATGATGTTGTTACTAATAATGATGTTAAGATGCATGATTATGATGATTCTATTCGTATCTTAGATCGTATTTTGATTAATTTGGATGAAGAAGATACTCTTGATGAAATTAATGATGAATATTCAAGACTATTGACATTAACATTGATTTACCTAAAATGCTTTCATTACAATTAACACTTACACCTAGTATCAAACATTGTGATTCTCAAGAGGATCCTTGTTTGGAACTGGCTATCATTCCTATTGTGTTGGATGTAGTCCCTCTTGCGAGTTACCCACCTTCCCTAAATGATATAGAATGAGATGGGGAGAGTAGACAGCAGGCTTGATCGGCTTGTCCTTTATGGTAGCTTTGTTGTGTGATTGCTTGTTGTACTGTGCTTCTCCCATGATGTGTTTGCTAAATGTTGTTAGATTCTTTTATACGACCCTTGTTACATAGTTTGTGCAAGCTGATAAAGGAATCAAACCCATTGTATCTTTCCTCTATATGTATCTCTATTCTTCTATATGTTGTTTCATGTTATGTTGTACCTGTGTTATTATTCGTAAATGTTTCCTTGTGTAATCTACTTGGATTCAAGACTTTGTAGCACTGATTCTTTTTGGTCTCCAGGTCATGGTCCAAAAATATTCTTCTTTGTATATCTTATGTGATCTTTCCTCCTTTGTGATTGTAGTTCTACTTTCTTTGGAGAATGATGTCAATTCATTTGCAATAATATCATATATATATTATTTTATGATCATACTGACCCCATGACAGGTAGATCCCTTCTGTGTTCTATGTATGTTTATGTGGTATTTCCCTTGATTTGTCTTTGTCTGGGGGCATCTCATAGTGGAAACGTAATCAGTGGAGTTTTTTATGTTTCTATTAAATCCATTGCTCTTGTTAAAGTGTTAGCAATGCCTTTAACATGGGGGCATACACTCTGCTCACCTATTGCACACACACACTTTTCGATACACATATATTATTTTTTTTTCAAGATACTTTTCTCCCTTTCTAGATTAGTGACTAATCCTTAAAGCGTGGATTTATATTTTAGGATCTCTTGATCCCTCTAGTTTTAAATTTTTGATCCCTTAAGGTTGAAGGTGTCCTTAAGACTGGATCTCTCTTTTGCTTTTGGTTTTACTCTTATGGAATAGAATATTCCTAAGGGTGAATCTTTGGTGGGTTGACTAGTGAGTAGCCACATTCACTAGGCGGTTCAATTCCATCTTTCCAGTTGTGTCATTTCCTTGTGTGATTCACAATGGAACATAAGTTCTCATTGGGTGAGATAATCACACCCTCTCTCTCTCTCCAGAGATGTCTCTCTTATTGTGATCTTGGAGTTGGCGAAGACTTGAGTCCCTGGGGGCTTAAGGTTTCCTTTGTCCCTTTGATTATGATAAGATTATCTTTTCATTTTGATCTTCTTTACCAAGAGTTTGCATTGAGTCCATGCTCTTGCTAAAGTGGGGGCTTAATGTATCATCTTAAAATGGAAGCACTTCCATGATAAGAGCATTTAGCCCTCCGATTAAGTTGTCTGGAGTCATGTCAAGTGCCTTGATTGGGTCTTTGCATGGATCTAGTTGTTTCCCCATGTTCTTCTTCTCTCTCCTTGTTTCCAACCTCATTTTTGGCAACTTCCTCTGAGAATCTAGAGTTTTTGACCTCCTGGGTCAAGGATGACTTAGAGGGTCAAGGATGACCTAGTCCCTGACCTAGGTCAGGGATGACCTTGTCTCTGACCTAGGGAAGAGACTACCTTGTCCCTACCTAGGTTAGGGATGACCTCATCCTTGACCTAGGGTAGAGACTACCTCATCCCTGACCCCAGTTCCAAATTTTAGTTTTCAAAAGTTTCGGGATATCAAATTTCAGAAAGTTTTATTTTCCCACTTCCAAGTCGGCTGTTTCGGGTTTCAGAATGATAAACTCTTAAATTTCATTTAATATAGGTCCATTTCTAAGGGTTAAGGTTAATTGAGATTTAATTCTCCAATGTCGGCCTCTTTAGAAGTTTGTGCCCTAGATCACTATAAAAGAAAGTCTTCCTCTCTTATTTGCTACATCATGAAATCAAGTAATCAAGCATCCATAATCTCTCAAGCTCTCAAGTGAAAGAAAGAAAGAAAGAGAAGGAAAGAAAGCAAGCATTCATTCATCTTCAAGCCAAGCATTCAAGCATTCAAGTATTCATCAAGGAGATCCATTGTTAGTTATTGAAGGATTCAATCTCTTTGGAGCCCCTTTGAAGATTTCTCTATCCACATTCATCCAAGCCTCTTCCTATGCAAAGATACATTCAAGATTGGTGTTGAAGATCTAATGCCATTGATTTGAGACATCCTACATATTTCTACATTCATTTGGAGCATCCCTACTTGTGGATTCAAGGATTCGAATCCTCCACAAGGGTTTCAACATAAGCAAGGTGAATAGTTCCATTTACTTTGTTTATTCATATGCAATTTCAATTAAATTTTAAGGTTAATTCCTAAATTGGGGTTTGACCAAGGCAAACCCCCCATCCAAACAACAATAACCATTTTTCTTGTAGGTACAAGTACAAGATAATGAATTGAAGTATAGAACTGGATACCCTTTTCGGTGAACTTTCAAGATCTACGAACATAATTTTTATCGAAACCGTGAGGGGTAGGATCCTGCCCTGAGGTGGGACCTTGCCCCGCTATCTAGGTCAAGGATGACCTACTTCCAAAAAGACAAAAGTTTTCTGGGTTTTCTCTATCTCAGCATTTCCAGTCTAGAACAGGTTGTAGAATTTCTTGAAACTATCCACAAACATAAAAAATTAGCATTTTCTAGATTTTCCCTATTTTTTAGGCTAGTATTTGCCTTCCATTCATTTAAGATTTCAAGTACATACTTTCTATAGTAGATTATAGGATTTTTCTCCTTTCTTCATATTCTCCATTGTTTGATTCATTTGTGCATTGATCACCTCATTGTGATCAATCTATTTGGATCTTTCCTTTTGGTAATTTGGATTAAGGATAGGTCCTATATTCCTCCTTTTCATATCATATTATCTTATCTACCACTATTGAACTCCATACCCCATAATTACCCTATCAATAAAGGTGAATCCAATTTTATCTTTATTCACCTCCTTTTTATACATCTTGATCATTTGCTTCAAGTACCTTTAAACTTGTTCTTTGTAAGCACCAACAGCTCTGATACCAATTGTTAATATAATTTAGACCAACAAAGAGGGGGGGTGAATCAATTGTTCTCAAATCCAGATGTACCAATTGAACTTTTAAACACTTCAACAATCTCATATCTAATCACCAACACAACTCAGTCTCTAAAGATTATATATACCAGAAACATATAACATGCAGTCTACTATCCAACAATATTTGTCTTACAAAATATAAAAACATACCCATCAAAACATTCACACAAGTATAACACCAGGATTTATAGTGGAAACCCAACTTGGAAAAAATCACTTTGTAACATGTTACTAATATTTTTCACTCTTCTGAAGTGAGCTTTGTTAAAAGCCAACCTTGTTAAAGGTTTATAAACACACTGCTAGGTGTGAACCTATTAAGGGATTTCAATCACCTTGTTAGAAGTGGTCTTATTAGAGGGCTTAAGTACATTACATTAGAATGCCACCTTGACTAAAGGATTTAAACAATGACTGTTAGGTCAACCTTGATTAAAGGATTTAGACTGATACAATATTTAGAAAGTAGCAGTCATATCTGATCTAAAAAATATATAACTTACTTTGAAAATAACAAATCCAATTCGCACATATATGTTGATTTACTGACTGAGTTTCATTTCCATCTCCATCTCTGATCTTCTCAGAATTTGCTTCAAACAATCAAAACTTTGATCAACTCCTTCATCCTTCTGCTTAGACTTATCAGTTAATAACATCAACAACTCTAGCATACTATGGCATCCTCACACTTAAGTTTTCCTTTATACCTCCTCAATAGGTAGATCCATCTTTTGCCGTTTAATCTCCTCTGTAGATCTTAGGCTAGGTTAGATTCATCGAATCCTTCCATCATTTAAGTTCTTCATCCTTCCTTCTAGAAACATCTTCAATCTCCTCATTGAATCCATAATAAAATGATTTACCATGCATTAAATTCTCCATACAATTAATTAATAAAGTCAACATGATTTACGTAACCTAAGAATTCAACTATGTCAGCTGGAAATCTGAATTCTTCCTTCAAATGTAAATTACTAACACTCGGTCAATATTGTGTTCATCTCCTCAGTCATCACTATGTAACTCGGTCATCTCTTCAAACTATCTTCCTCGGCTAACACTGTCTTGCTTGGTAATTTCCTGTCACTCGGCATAAACTGATGTTTGGTCAACACTAAAGTTACTCGACATATACTGGCGCTCGGTCGACACTAACATCACTCGGCTTAAACTATATTTCTTCACTATTGCTCGGTTAAGCCTACTTGTTCAGTATTTCTTCTTACTTAGATAAATAATACATTATCTTATCATTGTGCCAAATAATCAAGTACTCATTGAAGTATCAAATAACTCAACCTTTCCCTAGGTTCTATGGTTATCTCCCTTACCCTAATCCTTTTCATCAATCAATAGATATAGTACTTTCTTCGATAGCAACTATCTTACCAGTTAAGGTTTGACATCAATGACAATACAACAATTGCTTCAATTGTAGTTTCCAACAAGCATTGAGTATGAGAATATTAGGTTTTCAATTTTGATTATGATAGCAACATGAACTGATGCTTTGATGTTGTTCCTATTGTAAGATGAAAAATATGGATGGGGTCCTAGAACAATGGTTTGCACATAAAAGAGACCCCAAAACCAATATTTTACACATACATTTGAATTCTAAGGGGATGGAATGTAAATTTGGAAATGCTAGTGTTGAAATGAAGAAATGAAAGTACTTACCTCCGAAAAAGAACTTGCTGAAAACCCTTTCAAATTATCTCAGAAACTTTTGATTTTTTTCATGTTGGGTTGAAACTGCGAGATCTACAAAACTCAGAAATATTTTTCTTTTCTGAGGGAGATCTACTTTGACCCAGATAGCAGGGCACAATCTTACCCCCCACTGAAGGTTGACCTTAACCTGAAACAGCTCCGATGGAAATTCTATTCGCAAGTCCTAAAAGTTCAGCAAAAAGGGTATCCAAATTTGCACTTTAATTCTCTTTCCCGCACCTGTACCTACAAGAAAAATAGTTTTGTTTTTTTGTATGAGGGGTTTTCTTTGGTCAAACCCCAATTTGGAATCAACCTTAATACTAGAATTGAAATAGAGAATGCTATCAAGTAGTAGAAGTAGATCTAACAATGAAACTATGATATTCAATAGATATGCAATTTTATTTGAAATGTAAATCCAAAACCTCCATGATTGTATGCTTGGACTCCACTTTGAAAGGAGAATGAATGGATCTTGAAAATGAACAAAGGATCTTGAATGAAGATCACACCACCATGATGGATAGATCTAGGGTTTGAATGATGAATCTTGAATGCTTGAACCAAATCCCTTCAAAGGCTTGAATGCTTGAATCCTTGATCTTCAATGAAGAACTTGAATGCTTGAATGGATGATTTCTTGAATGCTTGCTCACTTGATTTGCTTGGGAGAAGACTTGATCTCAAAACTTGATGCCAAAACTTGATGGATCCTCATGAATAATTGATGGAGAAAATGAGAGAGGAAGGCTTCCTTTTATAGTGATCTAGGGCACAAACTTCTAGAGAGGATGAAATTGGAGAATTGAATTCTAATTAACCTTAACCCCTAGAAATGGACCTAGATTAAATGCAATTTAAGATTTTACCATTCTGAAATCCGAAACAACTAACCTGGAAGCGGAAAAATAAAACTTTTCGAAGCCTGATATCCCAAAACCTCTGAAACTTGAAAATTGGACCTAGGGTCAGGGGTGAGGTCAACTTTGACCTAGGTCAGAGTTGAAATTGACCTCGACCTAGGAGGTTAACTTTGACCCTGAGGTGACATATTTCAAATTCTCAGGACTAGGTGCCAGAAAAAGGCTGGAAATATGTGGAGAGAGAAGCAGAATAGGGGGAAAAATCCAAATCCATGTAGAGACCAATTCAAGGTGCTTGACATGACCCTAGACCACTTACTCAGAGGGCTAAATGCTCTTAACATGGAAGTGCTTCCATTTTAAGATGATACATTAAGCCCCCACTTTAGCAAGAGTATGGACTCGATGCAAACTCTTGGTAAAGGAGAAGAAAGAAGAGATCCAAGTGGATTCACAATGAGATAAAATAACCCTTAGCTAAGGACACAAGCCCCTAGGCTAAGGATTCTAACTCAACATACATGCACGAGGGTGCGAAAACAAAGAGAAAACCAAAAAATAGGGATTAGTACTAAAACCAACCCAAATCAACTAGTAGAGGAAACCTTGCTAAGAAATATTTCCTATACTAATATCATGTTTGGAAAGCTATCATAAAAGCATAAATGATTACATAAGAAAGACAAGAGCAATACTATAAATAAAATAGCTTCATGATCCAATCCTACTAGCATGAAAGTGAAAAGAGAGAAAAGAGAAAGTGATTACCTTGCCCAATAAGATGCCCACCTTACTGTGAATCACCCTGGAGCGAGAGCCCAATGGGTAGAAATACCTGATAGTTCACCCAAAAACTATGCTTTGTAATTGTAATGCATCTTCTGACGGCTTCTGGAATATCCATAGATCCACCTTCTTGTATCACTATGAATATGAAATGTGTATCTCCTCAGGATTTAGCAACTTATGTGTGTTACCTTTGGAAGATTTAGCATATTTGAAAATTGAAAAATGTGCATCTCTTTAGGATTTAGCAACTTATGTGCGTTACCAACGAAGTATTTAGCATATTGAAAATTTAAAAATGTGTGTCTCTTCAGGATTTAGCAACTTATGTGTGTTACCTTTCGAGATTTAGCATGCTGCAAAACAAAAGGTTAGAACAAAAATGCATAATATAGAATGAGGGAGGCCGTATATATGCCCCCCTCATTAAGATGGCAAAAACATACTATTTTTGACATGTTAAGGAAAGAAAAGAACAAGGATAAAGCCTTCTTCAATATCAAGACAATATCCATAGACAAGACCCAGTCCAAGCCAAGAAGGTCATAGCTCGTATGAGGTCATGGAAGGGACAAATGCAAAGAGATATCATGCAAGAAGTGAAAAAATAACCCTTGTGAGGGATAGCACATTGTTCAGCTTCCAAGGTGAGAGATTTGTTAATATGATTGAGAACAATAGAGAGGGGGGGTTAATCAGTTGTTCTCAGGTCCAGATGTATAAAACAAACTTCAAAAAAATTTCCTTAAATCAAATCTAACAACCAAAACCAACTCGGTAATCACTGATTCAATAATAGAAACATATAACATTTCAGACCACTACCCAGCTATATCTAACTTGTAAAACATAGAAATGTCTAAACCAAAACATTCACACAATCATTGACACTAGGATTTATAGTGGAAACCCAATCTAGGAAAAATCACTTTGTAGCATGCTACTATTATTTTCACTCTTCTGAAGTGAGCTCAGTTAAAAGTCAACCCTGTCAAAGGTTACAATACACACTGTTAGGTGTGACCCGGTTAAAATATTTCAATCACCCTGTTAAAAGTGAGCCTTGTTATAGGACTTACATACATTCCATTAGAATGCAACCTTGTTCAAAGGATTTAAACATATGACTGTTAGGTCAACCTCTGTTAAAAGGATTCTGACTATTACAATGGTTAGAAAGTAGCAGCAGTATTGATCTGAAAAACATACAACTCACTTTGCAAATATCAAATCCAATTCCGTATGCAAATGCTAGTTTATTGACTTTGAAACTTTTCCATCTCCATCTTTGATCTGCTCGAAACTTTTCTTCAAGCAATCACCACACTTCTCCTTTAGCCTTTTCTTCTTATATAGTCAATAACATCTACTGATCTTTCAACATCCTCTGTTCACCCATGCACACACATACCTAATGCTTAGGTTCCCTTAATACTTCCTCAATTAGGTTAACTCATCTTTTGTCACTCAATCTCCTTCATAGATCTTAGGGTTAGGTCACATTCATTGAATCTACCCACTTTATGTTCTTTGGCTCCTTTTCTAGAAACATCTCAAATCTGTTAAAGATTTACAATAAAACATTTTTCAGTGCATTAAATGCTTCCAAATAATCAATAAATAAATTCAACACATTTTACATAATCCAAGAATTCAACAATGTCGGCTCCAAATCTTAATTCTCTTCAAATATAAAAATACTGATGCTCGGTCAATACTGTGATCAACTACTCGATCTTCATGTAGAAAGCTCTGTTATTACTAAAAATGTTTCCTCAGGCTTAAACTGTCTTACTCGGCAATTAACTGATGTTCGGTCGACACTAGAATTTTTCTCGATATATACTGACTCAGTCGACACTAACATCACTCGGCTTGAACATGATTTCTCTATTTTTTCTCGGTCAATCCTACCAGTTTAGTCTTCAATCTTACTAATATAAATAATGCATTGTCTCATCATTGTACAATGTAGTCAAGTACACTTTGTAGTATCAAGATAACTCAACCTTTCCTTAGGTGCTATTATTACCAACCTTGCCTACCCACTTAGCAACACTCAAATAGATATAGTACTTTCCTAAGTAGAAACAGTCTTATCAGTTAAGATTTGACATCAATGACAACGCAACAATTATTTCAATTGTAGTTTCCAACAATCTCCCTCTTTGGCATTGATGACAACACCATATGATATCACCTGAATAACACATGGATTACCAACCAATCCAAAACTTATCTGTCCATCAGAAGAAAAAAAATTTAATATCCTTAGCTTCATTCTAATTCAAAATCTATAAGCCTCACTTTTGTGACCATCAAAAATATCCATATCTCCCTCTATCCTGATTCTTAATTTCAGTTCATCATCTCCTTACTTTTCCTTTCAATTTCATGTGTTATTATATCATCTCAATTCATCTCCCTCTTTGACAAAAATGCCAAAGCAGAAACTAAAACATACATCCATCAAATGTAGATATTATCTGTGCATCTCAGTGTTTCTCCCTCTGTCATCTTACTTATGATTGATTCTTTGTCTTTGCTCTTCTTCACAACTCTAGGCCAGTCCTAAAGTGTGACAATCTTCTACATCAATCTGTCAGATATTCTACTGTAGCATATTTGATGAAGTGCTCCTAGCTTAACTAAGTAGCCTCAGTTAGGGGAAGGACCCCTAATTGACTTCTCAAATACTCATGTTCTTCTTTAGCTAAAGCTTTAGTGAATATGTCTACTAATTGTTCCTTTGTATTCACATATTCCATTCGGACTTCTTTGTCTTGTACCAATTCTCTCAAGTAGTGATACTTGATTGCTATGTGCTTGGTCTTAGTATGCATCACTGGATTCTTAGAAATGTTGATAGCACTTGTGTTGTCACAGAAAATAACAATAGGTTTAGTGATTTCTTCTTTCATGCCTACCAACAATTATTTTATCCATACCAAGTTTGAACAGTTTACTGCAGCAACAACATGCTCGACTTCAACAGTAGATTGGGAAATGAAATTTTGTTTCTTGCTCATCTAAGAGACTAATCTCTGTCCAAGAAAGAAATCTCCACCACTAGTACTCTTTATGTCATCTACATTTTCTGCCCAATCAGCATCTGTATATACTCTTAGTTCAAATCTTTCATCCTTCTTGTAATATAGCCCATAGTCAGAAGTTCCTTTCAAGTATTTCATAATTCTTTTTACTGTCATCATGTGTGTTTCCTTAGGATTGGCAGAGAATCTTGCCACAATCCCAACGACTAGTGCAATATCTGGTCTACTATGTACAACATACTACAATTTTCCAATCATGGATCTGTGCAAAGTCTGGTTCACTTCTGTAACATCATCATTCTTAGATAAATTTTGTCCAGTAGCCATAGGAGTACTTATTGGTCTAGAATCTTCCATCCCAAAAGTTTTCAGTATTTTATTAACATACTTAGACTATGTAATGAAAATTCTTTTCTTCATCTAATATACTTGTAAACCAACAAAGAATTTGATCTCACCAAACATGCTCATTTCAAATTCAGTTTGCATTTCATTTGAAAATCTTTTACACAAAGCATCTTGTCCGCCAAAAATAATATCATCCACAAAATTTTTTGCCAACATGATACCTTTACCTTCGTCATCTTTCATGTACAAATTGCTTGTGTCATTTGTTCTTGAAAATCCAATCTGTATCAAGTAGTTATGCAATCTCTCATACCATGCTCTGGGAGTTTGTTTTAATCCATATAGTGCTTTATTCAATTTGCATACCATGTGTCTTCTTTTTGGATCAATAAAACTTTTTGGTTGTTCTATGTAAACTTCTTCTTCTAGTATACCATTTAAGAATGCAGACTTGACATCCATTTGATAAACCTTTAAATCTTTATAAGAAGCATATGCGAGCAGAGTTCTTACTCCTTCCAATCTAGCTACAGGGGAAAATGTCTCCACATAATCTATTCCTTCTTCTTATGCATAGCCTTTGCATACCAGCCTAGCTTTATTCCTAGTTATTTCCCCTTTTTCATTCAACTTATTCCAGAACACCCACTTTGTTCCTATAACATTTTTGTTTTCAGGTCTCGGCACCAGAGTCCAAGTATCATTCTTCTCTACCTAGTCTATTTCTTTATTCATTGCTTGTATCTAGTCTTCATTGTCTAATGCCTCTCTAGTTGACTTAGGTTCAAATTCACATAGTAAACATGTTGGATCCATTGTTTTACTTCTGGTCAGAATTTCAGTATGTTTGTCTCCAATTATCTGTTCAGGCTTGTGATGTCTTCTTACATATTTTGCCAAAACAGGTTCAACTCTTCTCTCCTCTATTTCATCAGGTTCCTCAACAAGATTTTCAAATTCAGCTTCTGAATGCTCGACAACCTCTTCCTGATACTCGGCAGCATTACCTTGTCGCTCAGCATGTTCTTGTTCTATTTAAGCACTATTTTCCTGATGCTCGGCAACCTCTTCCTGTCGCTCAACATTGCTTACCTGAGACTCGGCATCAGGTGCAAGTTTTTTACTTGCCTCTTCTTCTTCTTCAATAGACACAAAACATCTATAATCTTCTGGTTCTCTTTTGCTATCAACTTCATTTCTTTCTGCATACTCGTCAACTTTTACATTCACACTTTCCACAATTTTGTTAGTGTTAGAGTTCAAACACTTATAAGCTTTACTTTTTGTGGAATACCCTAGGAATATGTCTTCATCACTTTTAGCATCAAACTTTCCATTCCTATTGTCTTTTAATATGTAGAACTTGCTTCTAAAGATTCTAAAGTATTTAACACTCGGTGCATGCCCATACCATAATTCATAGGGTGTCAGATTTGTACCTTTCTTGATCTATACTCAGTTAAGAGTGTAGACAGCTATACTTATAGCTTCTTTCCAGTATTTCTGTGCCACATTCTTTTCAATCAACAATGTCCTTGCACAATCCAAGATAGATATGTTTCTTCTCTTTGTAATACCATTCTATGGAGGTGTTCTAGGTGCAGACATTTGTCTTTTGATTCCTCTTTCATTGCAAAATAGATTGAATTCATTTGATGTAAATTCTCCACCTCGGTTAGATCTAAGACATTTCAGGTTCCTACCTGTCTCCTTCTCAACCTTAGCCAAATACCACTTAAAGAATTGAAAAGCGTCAAATTTTTCTTTTAGAAACATTACATGCATCATCCCGGTATGATCATCAACAAACAAGATAAAATATCTAGCACCACAGTAACTTTGTACACCCATAGGTCCACAAAGGTCAGTATGAACTAAATCTAAAATGTTATCAGAAGTAAAGGATTTTCTCTTAAAACTTGACTTTGTCATTTTTCCTAACTGACATTCCTTGCACATCACATTCTCAGGTTTCTTCAATCTAGGTAGACCTCTTACTTTCTTCTTCTTACTTATTTCTACCAGATTATCAAAGTTAACATGACATAGCCTCTTATGCCATAACCAAATGTCATCAAGTTGTGCAACCATACATGATTCTTCAGATAGGTCAAGATAGAACAAATTACCTCTAGTCTATTCTCCACTTCCAATCAGTTCATTAGTAGCATCAAATATTTTAGCTTTCTTGTGATGAAATTCCACTCGGTAACCAGTGTTGTTGAGTTGAGCAACATTAGCAGATTATAATTTAGACCTTCAACCCAATATGCATTTTCACAAGAGATCTTATCAGTCAGTTTAATCAAACCTTTTCCTCTAACAAGACATGGTGCATCATTACCAAATTTTACACTTTTACCTCTATAATGATGTAAGGTCTCAAACTTACTCTTGTCACCAGTCATGTGATGTGAACAACCACTATCAATAATCCATTTTTCATTCTTGTTCACATAGGAGATCAATGCAGTTTTCTCATCCTCATCAAATTCATCTTTCATTGCAACATAGACTACCTCAATTTCAAAACAATCACTATCAATGTCAGTTTCTTCTTCAACAATGTAACAAGATTTCTTACATTTTCCTTTGTAGTCTTTGTACCCTTGGTAGCTTTTGTCATCTCTTTTGTCTTTGTGTTTGCCTTTTCTTTCTTCAACTTTATAATTCATGTCAGGACATCTAGCAGCTATATGACCAACTTTGTTACATGTAAAACATATAATAGGGAGTTTACCTTTATATTTTCTTTTTCCCCTTCTCAGTCTTCTAGCCATAAGAGCTTCTAGATCTTCAAGTTCTTCATTAGAAGTGTCACTATCACTTTCACTTTCACTGATGCATCTTTCTTTCTCTTTTTTTGGCTTGTTCAGAACTAATTTTGACTTAAAAGTAGATTCAACATTACCAATACTACCAACAGTGAAGTTATCATAGTTAGAGAGTTCAAAAGTAGTCAGCTTGCCAACCAAACTTTCCAAAGTAAGCACATTTGTAGAGTTACATCTAGATTCCTGAATAGCTGATATCTTAATAGCATATATAGGATGCAGAGTTCTTAGTACTTTACCAATTATAGTTTCATCCTCAATAATCCCACTTTCTCCTCTAATAGCATTTGCAACTTCTTTTATTCTACCACAATATTGTGCAATGTTATCACCTTCTTGCATTCTCATTTCATCAAACTTACCTCTGAGACTCTCAGCCTTAGCTTTTAGTACATTTATGTCACCACCATAGATCTTTGCAAGAGTGTCCCACATCTCCTTAGAACTTGTGCAATCCTTAATGTCCTCAAATTCTGGATAGCTTAGGGTAGATGTAATTTATAACATTTCCTGATTATGTTCTTGCTTAGCTCTCATTTCTTCGACAATCAAAGGTGCGATAGGTGAGACATAGTCATTCTCAATGTAGTACTTTGCAGAATCACCAATACCGACCAGATGCAACTTCATCAAACTTTGCCATGCAAGGAAATTTTCCTTATTCAACTTCGGTACCTCCTTCTTATAAATCCTGATCATTTGCTTCAAGCCCCTTTAAACTTGATTTATGTAAACACCAATAATAAGCAACACAACTTTGATACCAATTGTTAATATAATTTAGAACAACAGAGAGGGGGGCTGAATCAGTTGTTCTCAAGTGCATATGTATAAAACAAACTTCAAAATTTTTTCCTTAAATCAGATCTAACAACCAAAACCAACTCGGTCATCACTGATTCAATAATAGAAACATATAACATTGCAGACCACTACCCAGCTGTATCTAACTTGTAAAACATAGAAATGTCTAAACCAAAACATTCACACAAGCATTGACACTAGGATTTATAGTGGAAACCCAATTTGGAAAAAACCACTTTGTAACATGCTACTATTATTTTCACTCTTCTGAAGTGAGCTCGGTTAAAAGCCAACCCTATCAAAGGTTACAATACACACTATTAGGTGTGACCCGGTTAAAGAATTTCAATCACCCTATTAAAAGTGAGCCTTGTTATAGGACTTACATACATTCCATTAGAATGCAACCTTGTTCAAAGGATTTAAACATATGACTGTTAGGTCAACCTCTATTAAAAGGATTTTGACTGTTACAATGGTTAGAAAGTAGCATCAATATTGATCTGAAAAACATACAACTCACTTTGTAAATATCATATCCAATTCCGTACACAAATGTTGGTTTACTGACTTTGAAACTTTGCCATCTCCATCTCTGATCTACTAAGAACTTTTCTTCAAGCAATCACCACACTTCTCCTTCAACCTTTTCTACTTATACAGTCAATAACATGTATTGATCTTCCAACATCCTCTATTCACCCATGCACACACATACCTAATGCTCAGGTTCCCTTAATACTTCCTCAATTAGGTTAACTCTTTTGCCGCTCAATCTCCTTCGTAGATCTTAGGGTTAGGTCAGATTCATTGAATCTACCCACTTTATGTTCTTCAGCTCCTTTTCTAGAAACATCTCAAATCTCTTAAAGATTTACAATAAAATATTTTCCAGTGCATTAAATGCTTCCAAACAATCAATAAATAAAGGCAACATGTTTTACATAATCCAAGAATTCAACAATGTCGGCTCCAAATCTTAATTCTCTTCAAATATAAAAATATTGATGCTCGGTCCATACTGTGATCAACTACTCGGTCTTCATGTAGAAAGCTCGGTCATTACTAAAAATGTTTCATTGCCTTAAACTATCTTACTCGGCAATTAACTGATGCTCGGTCGACACTAGAATTTTTCTCAGCATATACTGACTCGGTCGACACTAACATCACTCGGCTTGAACATGATTTCTCTATTTTTGCTCGGTCAAGCCTACCAGTTTAGTCTTCAATATTACTAAGATAAATAATACATTGTATCATCATTGTACAACATAGTCAAGTACACTTTGTAGTATCAAGATAACTCAACCTTTCCTTAGGTGCTATTATTACCAACCTTGCCTACCCCCTTAGCAACACTCAAATAGATATAGTACTTTCCTAAGTAGCAATAGCCTTATCAGTTAAGATTTGACATCAATGACAACACAACAATTGTTTCAATTGCAGTTTCAAACAAGATTTATCAACCATGGAAAGCCAATGTCAAACAATGAAAGAGGTTGTGATCAAGGATAGAAATCCTCAATGCAAACCAAAATTTCTATGTATGATTGGATATCACATAATAGATAGATACTACTTTACCAAGGAAAGAGTGGATCCCGGAAAGACAGAAAAGAAGAAGATGACATCCTTGCCCCCCAAGCGTAGGAACAAGGATGGAAGGGGATCTATTATATCTCTCACAACACTATGCAAGACAACAAGCCCCCAAGAATTAGGCTAACATTTTTTACATAATGTGGAGCTCTATAATAGGAACATAAATGTTATTTAGAGAAAACATGGTTGAAATACAACTCATTGCCACATGATATATAAATAACCTTACTATCAATGAGCTGCCTAATCTTATAATGTAAAGCTTGACATTCATTAGTAGAGTGGTCATGAAATATATGATACAAACAAAAAGGAAGAGTCTTCATGTGTGGACTATGTTTCTTTTTGCGTTTAGGTCTAGTAATGATCTTAGCACGAAGGAGTTTAGGCAAAATCACTTCTTTGTCAAATTTCTTCATAGGTTCATCATTTTTTGAAGTGTTATTTGAGATGTTGTTAACATTGATTTTTTGTTGAGGATTAAATCCCAATCCATAAGAATGCTCATGCCCCCCATTCTATAAGGGCATTTGAATTCCCTGTTTATGCTTACCACATCCTTGACCATTAAATCCTTGTTTAACTAGGAAATGATAACCAGGACCATAGCAAGAGGCCATATCAGGAGTCAATGGAACTTCAGTAGTGGCTATGTCATCATTAGTAGGCTTGATAGATTCATTGTGGGTAGAAGTAGCGAAAAAGTTGTTACAAAGGGCATTAGAAGTAGAAGAAAAAACACGTTGTTCAAACTCTCTTTGTGTCTTCATTAAGTCAAGATCAGAAACCTTATACTCTCCAATAAAGGTAGGATTAAAATCCAAGGTTCCCCAATCATCGCTAGGAAGAGTATTAGAGGAAGAAGGATTACTATTAGGAACAAGAGTATTGTAAGTTTGAATATTCAAACAAGGATTAGGCTCATCATCCACATGAAGTGTATACATCATGTTGTTATGTATAAACTTGACTTTACGGTGAAGGGTGGAAGGAACATCATGCATCTCATGCAACCAAGATCTACCCAAAAGAAGGTTATAATTGAGAGGTCCAGGCATAACATGAATAGGTATATTCAGGATGACCGGACCTACTTTGATAGGTAAGGTAATGATTCCCAAAGTGTGCTTAGCAATGTTATCAAAGCCACGTATATGAACATTGTCAGGTTGAATAGTTGAAAGATCGGCTTTAATCGCTTTGAGCATGTCCATGATACAAACATTAAGCCTAGATCTATTATCAATCAAGCTCCTACAAATAATACTTTTATTGATAGTAACAACAACCATAAGAGCATCATATTGATTCTGAACTTCTTTAGAAGGTAAATCCTTTTGAATAAATACAATGTCAGGATCACCCGGGGTAGTATGCATGCACTGTAAGAAGTTATTGATGTTCTCTTGATTAGGAGGTGGAGTAGGAAGAGTTGCTATAGATTTTTGCAAGGCTTCATAGTAGGTAGGTGAAGTTTGAAGAAGCTCCCATAAAGAAATTTTGGCAGGGGTATTTTGCAATTGGTTTATCAAATCATACTCCTTGCTAGGAAGACAGGGTGGAGGAGGAAGAATGGGTTGATAAGGTGGCAAAGAAGTAGAAACCACCGGATTAGGTTGAGGGTTACTCCTTGTATGATATGTGTGAGCTATCAAATCTTGATCATTGAAAGGCTCTAAAGACTCCATAGGTTTACGTTTGATAGTAATGCGAGGAAATCCTTTGACAGTCAACAAGGGTCTCAAAAAAACCATGTTAGTTGTCTCAACACTACAAATAGATTCACAAGAAGACATCCTAGGAGGAGATGAGATAGGATCTTGATTCTCCATAAGATCAGCACTAAGAGGGAGAGTATTAGAGGAATTCATATCATTCTCCGCTAATGCCTCATCACTAGAAGGAATCCTAAATGGAGGTAAAGCATCTATAATATCATCTTCTTTCGCTAAAATGTTTGCATAAGGGAAGTGTGGTTTAGAAAAAGAGTCACCATCATGTATTAATATGTCATCCATTAATAAATCACCCTCTTGTATCAAAGATTCTTCATGAAGAGGGGATAAGTCAATGTCTTTATCCAAGGGGTCATCCATAATGGTTTTATAAGGAAGAGAGTAATCAACGTCCAAATCCAAAGGTTCATCCCAAATAGGAGGATTATCATCCCTATCAATAAAGAACGTGGTAGGAGTGCCATGAATCACTAAACTTGATCCCTAAAGGGGAAAGAAGGTAAATTCTATTCTAAAGTAGGCTCATAGAAAGGACATATATTAGGAGAAGAATTAACATCAATCCTCAACTCATCTCCATAAAGAGAAATATGATGGAGAGATAGATTAAAATCATCTTCTTGCTCTAATATATCCCTACAAGGTAATTCAAAAGAGGACAAAGCAACATGACACACACTAGATAAAGTCTTTCTAGGTGTAACACCATGCAATGGTAAGGTAAGAGGAGTATGTTGTGTAATCCCAAAAGTTATAGAAGAATGTTTGGATAACATTTGAAACAACTTGTGCAACATGATAACAAATAAAGAAATGCATATAAAATAGATCTAGATATATCCAAATGCATTAGAATGAAAAGGAAATTGAACACCACAAACACAATAGGGAATCTAATTCCACAAAAGAGAGGGGGTAAGCTTTTCAGGTTCACCAAAATGTAAGATGAAGGTGAACAGACAAGGTAATACAAAGGGAGATCTAACACAATAGGGCATCTAAATCCATAAAAGATAGGGGGTAAGCTTTTTGAGTTCACCAAAATGTATGATGAAGGTGAACACACAAGGTACAACAAACACAATAGGGCATCTAATTCCACAAAAGAAAGGGGTAAGTTCATTGGGTTCACTAAAATGTAGGATGAAAAATATGGATGGGGTCCTAGAACAATGGTTTTCACATAAAAGAGACCCCAAAACCAATATTTTACACATACATTTGAATTCTAAGGGGATGGAATGTAAATTTGGAAATTCTAGTGTTGAAATGAAGAAATAAAAGTACTTACATCCGAAAAAGAACCTACTGAAAACCTTGTCAAATGGTCTAAAAAACTGTTGCTTTTCGCTAGCTTAAACCGAAACTGCGAGATCTACAAAACCCAGAAATATTTTCTTTTTTGAGGGAGATCAACTTTGACCTAGATAGCGGGGCACAATCTTACCCCCCATTGAAGGTCGACCTTGACCCAAAACAACTCTGACAGAAATTATGTTCATGAATCCTGAAAGTTCGGTGAAAAGGGTATCCAGATCTGCACTTTAATTCGTTGCCCCGCACATGTACCTGCAAGAAAAATGGTTTTGTTTATTTGGATGAGGGGTTTACATTGGTCAAACCCCGGTTTGGACTCAACCTTAATAATGAAATTGAAATAGAGAATGCTAGCAAGTAGTAGAAGTAGATCTAACACCAAAGCTATGATATTCAATAGATATGCAATTGTATTTGAAATGTAAATAAGTATATTGATACAAAAGCTTGGACTCAATAATGGAAATCAAAACTATAAATGTAAATCCAAAACCTCCATGATTTTATTCTTGGAATCCACCTTGAAAGGAGAATGAATGGATCTTGAAGATTAACAAAGGATCCTGAAGGAAGATCACACCACCATGATGGATAGATCTAGGGTTTGAATGATGAATCTTGAATGCTTGAACCAAATCCCTTCAAAGGCTTGAATGCTTGAATCCTTGATCTTCAATGGAGAACTTGAATGCTTGAATGGATGATTTCTTGAATTCTTTCCCACTTGATTTTCTTGGGAGAAGACTTGATGCCAAAACTTGATGGATCCTCATGAATAATTGATGGAGAAAATGAGGGAGGAAGGCTTCCTTTTATAGTGATCTAGGGCACAAACTTCTAGAGAGGCTGACATTGGAGAATTAAATCCCAATTAACCTTAACCCCTAGAAATGGACCTAGATTAAATACAATTTAAGAGTTTACCATTCTGAAATTCGAAATAGACGACCCAGAAGTGGGAAAATAAAACTTTCTGAAGCCTGATATCCCGGAACCTATAGAACTTAAAAATTGGACCCAGGGTCAGGGGTGAGGTCGACTCTGACCTAGGTCAGAGTCGAGTTCGACCTTGACCCAGGAGGTTGACTTTGACCCTGAGGTGACATATTTCAATATCTCAGGACCAGGTGCCAGAAAAAGGCTAGAAATATGTGGAGAGAGAAGCAGAACAGGGGAAAAAGCCAGATCCATGCAAAGACCAATTCAAGGCACTTGACATGACCCCAGACCACTTACTTGGAGGGCTAAACACTCTTAACATGGAAGCGCTTCCATTTTAAGACGATACACCTATATATGCACAGATAAAACAACACGTTATAATAGAGGGGGAATATTGTCGGAGAGAGGTAACTCTAACCTTGTAAAACTGAAGGTTAGTAATGGAATTCACACACTCACATAGAAAATGTTATTGAAATAATTATGATTCAAGTGTTTTTTTTTTTCCTCCAAATGTGTTTGTTTTCGGTGTGTGTACTTACTACAATGCATAACTGATAAAAATTTGACTTTATGTAAGCAAATGAAATTGAATTTTGTTGATTTTATGCTAGAATCTAAAAGTGTATACATGTGTTACCTTACAAAATTTGAGTAATGGAAGATGATTTATAAATCATGTCAAGAGTGAATTATTTGATTTATGTTTAATATGTTTGTAATTATGATCAATGCATCGAGACATGCATTCTTTAAGGGGGGGAGGATGTCATAACCCATTTCTTAAACCCAGATTTTACAGGGAAGTTTGAGTCAAATATGCAGACTGAGTCTTATTAAAATGAAGGATAATTACAAATAATCACTTAGTGGTCTTTAACGGTAGAATGAATATCCTAACAAACTATCACCTCAACTTCCACCTCTCTCACTTTTTTCTGCTTCAAAAAAGGAGAACGAAGTGTGTAATGAATATGGGGAGTGTTATCATTTAATTGGGGGAAAAATCCATAAAAAAGATACGGAGATGATTGCGTAAGGAGGAGGGCTGGAATATCAAGTAGAAAACATTCTCCTCAATGAAGAATTTGGGGAAATGTGAATTGAAATCTTGAAATGTATTTGGGAAAGAGATCGACTATGAAGTTTATGGATTTGAACTACTTAAGGAGTTGTGTCAGGATGGTTGGACATTCATACCCTAACTTTTTCATCTACTTGAAATCTCCAAGTAGGGCATTTATTTTATGGTTATGAGCATTAAGAATCTCCATTGTTATAATGTAAAGATTCCACATTTTTCCTGTTGAAAGTTATGGTTAAGAAATTGCAGTTTCTATGTTGTACTTTTCTTGCTAGATGTCAACATGGACCGATGGGTGTTATGTGAATTCAATTGGCTATGTGTAAAAACAAAATGTGTTGCCTAAGATTAAGTTATAGATCGGCTTACCAGTGATGATTCTTTCTAGTTTTCGTATATAAATTATGGGGATTTATGATAATATTGGAGTGTAGTTAAAGTGTGCTTTTTAATTTCTTGAATGTGTTGATTGACAGTTGTGAATCTCTTCAAATACCATCCTTTATTATTTTTGGTATGTAATGTGTGTAACCGTAGGAATATTATACTGATATGTTTTTTTTGTTTATTTTTATATCTCAATCTTGAACAATATAAACATCTAGGGGACTATTAAGCCACGTTTTTTTTAACTCCTCATGTTACAACCACTAGAAGACTTTTATGTTCCAACCTAAAATCCTATCGAGCATTTTGGGGAAACAATCAAGTGTTTCCTTTGATAGCATATGGGGTGTCAGTTACCATGTTTTGTTTTGTGGAGTCAGTCAACATCACTCTTGACACTGGCTTGCTACCCCTAATGATAGTATATAAATATTTTGCACTACGTATTCATGTTTATAATGGCTCTAAATTTTTTATCCATATTTGGTTATCATCTGCACCATTCAAAATCCTATTGTAATGTGTTCCTTGCTATGGATTTTGTTGTAGTGGATTTCATTATTGAAAGTACAACATGTTTTTATCAAAGGTGCTCGCTTCTTACACCCTGTATCACACTTCTTGTATATTTTGTATTGCAGCATATCAATTCTTGAATTTAATAATTTGGTTTGGACCTTGTTGTATAATAGTTCCATAATCAAATCATATAGTAGTGTGAACACTTCATTTAACCCAAATTTCCTTACCTCTAGGGTGTATTCAGCTCATGCCAGTTCTTTATAATACTTAGGAACCCCAATTGGAAATTAGGAAGTGTGCATCACATTGTATGAGTAATTATGTTTGCAATGATGTCATCACCTTGGACTTCCTTTAATTATTCTATTTTTTTCCTTCTTCTTTTTCCTTGCCATGCGTACTGGAAATCCATATGATTGTTTTTTTCTCTTGCCACTTTGTATGATCTTCAAGTGAAATAGATAAAATAAAAGAACATGTTATTTTGTTGTAGTAATTAAACACTTTTGTTAGAGGCATAGTTTGATGCCTTACACTGTAGAACTGTTGCAAAACTGATTTATTTATATTGGACAATTATTTGAATCAGTTTAATTGTTAATTCTCTATGAACCAAACATTTTCATAGTATCAAGTAAGGGAAGGGAGTTTTCTCTTTTGCTGGTTAAAATTTAGAGAATGGTAGTGAATCAATGCTCTAAATTAAAATTGTAATGTTTGATCACTAATATTGACAATTAGAATGGAGAATATTATTAAACGTGTAGTATGATTAATTGACACTACAAAAAGGTTTATGTTACTAGCATGAAGGAAATTCCTACTTGAGCATGTGATAATTGTAAATAATGATGTCTTTATCCCAATTAAACTAATGGTTAACACAATGCATATTAATGAGATCTTCATGAAAGAGGTAAAAATAGCATGAATATAGGAAATGTAAACTAAATGAAGAATTCTATAGTTGATATCTTGGAAGTATAAAATTAAAAGAATTTATTATTCGCATTGGAATTTATACTAACTATGTGTTTATGAAAATCAAGAAAAGTAGTTATGACTATTTGCATGGTTAAGATGTGTCATGAGTTTCCAGAAAATCAGTACAGACACAAGAAAATAGCATTTTCCAGATCTATTATACTTTGAGGTTAGTATTTGTCTTCAATTCAATTAATATTTTAATACTCTTTTCTATAACGAAATATAAGGTTTTCATCTTTCTTCATATTCTTCATCGATTGATTCATTTATGTATTGACCATTTTCTTGTGGTTAATCTATTTGGATCTTTCCTTTGGGAATTTGGGGTTAAGAAGAAGATCTTACCTTCCCTAATCCTATCTATTCATAGAGATCATTCATGCCACACAACATTTACACACATTTTTGGTAAATTACATTTTGGTGAACTCCTTTTTTTATCCTTTACAAAAATTAACAAAGATAATATCTTCAAATTTCTAAAATAGTAAATAAATAATGGATGTCACCTATGGAGATAGGGCATGGGTGGGCAGAAAACTTAAATTTCATGGTCACAAGTTTTGATACAGAGATCATCAGCAAGACCTTCATAGTGATAGATCTAACTAGCACAACAACCTTTTCTCAAACTCATGGAAAACTTTTGGTAAAACCACAAATAGAGATAATTTTTTGTCTTTTCGTAGTCAGGTCAGGCTAAAGGAAAAACCCTTTCGATATAAAGTTTCCAGGTCAAACTAGATCCCCCGCAACCCTCTTAGACATTTGAAAAAAGAAAAACATAAGGTTTTTGACATTTGTGAAGATCATGGTCCTTCAGATGTTCAGAACAAGGCTTTTCAATACATACGTCCAGAAGAAAACATAGATTTTTTGAACACTTTCCTCAAGGATTCTAGCCTAGACTACATATCTTCTCACAAGAAGAGTCACTTAGATAAATTGAATGAAGAAGTGGTGAGGGCTTCATCTATCAAAGAAGGTTTGAATCAAAATCAAAATATACTATGTTCTCTAGAAAACATGATGATCAGAAGGCTAGACAAAAAATGACTTCCTCTGAGTCTCAAATTTCTTTTCCCAACAATATTCCTCTTCCCACACTGAGTTTCCCAAACAACATCCCTCTTGAGAACAAGAATATCAATAGGAACATCCTTTTCTAGAAGGATTTTAGGAAAATAGGTTCTACTTTCAACTTTTATCTGCAATAGGGGACTATAAAAAAGAATGACATCAAGATTTGGGTCCGCAAACATCCTTAAGAGCATATCAAGGGGGCCAAATGAGATATTTTTCTAAATGTTGGGAGAGGAGATAAACAAGGTTGCTTCAAAATTACACTTCCAAAATCAAATCTTGAAGATCAAATTTCTCATATGTGAGATAAAATCTATTAAAGAAAAAAATATGACTGAACGCTCTGTAAACTCAAAGGAAAAGAGGTCATGTTTGATGAATATTCCAACTTGGTTAGCAAAAGTCTGAATAAGATCTGGATCTCTATACTCTAGGGGAAGAGCATGGAGGAGAAACCAAAAGGGGGTAAATTTCAGGACTTTTGAGAATGGATAAAAGTTTGACACCCATGGTAAAGTATAAATGTCAAGCACTTAATAGAACCAACCCTTAAACTTATGCACTATATCATGCTCTAGTTTTGATTTAAAAATGATAGTAAAAAATCCATTCCCATCATCAATATAAAAAACTTCATAAAAACCCTTCCAATTTGAGTACACCAAATCTTTAAGTACAATAGGTGAGCAAGAAGATTTTCAGCAAGAGCTGGAAATCTTCTTCCTCGCCTATTGTACTTAAAGATTGGGAGTACTCAAATTGGAAGCGTTTTTATGAAGTTTTTTATATTGATGATGGGAATGGATTTTTTACTGTCATTTTTAACTCAAAACTAGAGCATGATATAGTGCATAAGTTTAAGGGTTGGTTCTATTAAGCGATTGACATTTATACTTTACCATGGGTGTCAAACTTTTATCCATTCTCAACAGTCATGAAATTTACCCCCTTTTGGTTTCTCCTCCATGCTCTTCCCCTAGAGTATAGGGATCCAGATCTTATTCATACTTTTGCTAACCAAGTTGGAATATTCATCAAACATTACCTCTTTTCCTTTGAGTTTACAGAGCGTTCAGTCAAATTTTGTGCTTTAATAGATTTGACAAAGCCTTTCCCAATAAAATTGATCATAAATTCAAAATACAAGGTCTAGAACCAATCTTTAGTTGTTCAAGACTTGAAATCAATCCTCAAGTCCATGGACTCTTTGGGTCATTTCACCTCAAATTGTCAGGGTCCCTCTGCCCCTGAGGTCCGGGTTTGTGATGATCATGTTTCAAACTTTCATAAATGGAGCTTGAGACCTGAAAACAAAGACAAACTACCTTCTTCACTGTTGTGGGTCTTCAATTCTTGCATGGGAAAAAATAAATCAGATTTTCAGCCTATTAGATTGGTGGATCAAGCTACTTCTCATGTGATAGAAACACATTTTGAAAAGCACAATGCCCTCCATTGCGGATCACAAAATTTTGTGCCATGGATATAAACTTGTATAAACCCTTTGATCAAGATGATATTAAGTAATGTCTGGATTTAGATTTGTAGCTCTGACTCTAGTAAATCCACCTCTTTGATCATTATTAAGATCCCAGCTATGTTAAAGAAAGTGTTTCCAGAGAAGCTAATCATTTTATAGTAGAATAAGGAGTTTTCATATGAATTCAGATCTTCTTTTGTAGTTGGTGAATTGAACCAAGTAATTCGAGATCAACTCATCAAGGCTTTTCATCAATTTATTGATGAAGAAGTTGATAAGGTGTGGCCAAATCTATCTTTGAAACTATAACAGAAGCAAGGCATTTCATTTTTTCCCTATTTGTTACTAACTGATGGAGATCCTAATCGTGGACCATTGGTTGCTAATCATTTTGAAGCCCATCCCTTGTTTAATCTGACGAAAACAACCTCAAACATGCAACTGATAATGGATCAAGAAGATTATAATCTTGATCCTCTCTTAGTCTCACCTCTTAATACTACAAGACAAGATATTTCAGCACATGTGGTGAGCCCCTTAATTGATCATGAAGATCAAAAGATGTTTCCTCATAACAAAAACCAAAGAGACAAGCCAAATTCCACTATGAAAAATCTTTGTAAAGCTTCTTTTTATCAGACAAGGTCCAAGAAACTAGTGGCTACTCCTAAAACTAAAGGAAAAGTAGGGATACCACCGAGAGAAAGTGATTGATTAAGAAAACTAAGGAGGAAGTTCAAGCAGGAATTCAGTCCACATTGGATGACAAGTTGAGCCTGAGGAGAGTGGATAAGTCTTCAAGAACTCAATGAAGACACTTACATGGAATGTTAAGGGCATTAATGCCCTCAAAAAAAGATGCCTCATTAAATCCCAAATTCATGGGTGCAGTGAAGATATCTTAATGTTACAAGAAACAAAATTTTTAGAAGTTTCGAAGCTACAACCATAAAAAACTTGGAAAAATTGGAAGTATATTGCATCTCCATCTATTGGTTCATTTTGGGGACTTCTTGTCTTGTGGAAAGACTCAACGATTAAAGTTCAATTCATAGAAATCAAGGCAAAATATATTCAGATTTAGGTCAGTTTATCACAAATTGATTTATAATTGATATCAATTTATGGGCCCACTTCCACCATGGAGAAGAAGTATCTATGGGGCTCTTTATCAATTATTTTGGCTAATGCCCCACTTCCACCATGGGGAAGAAGTATCTATGGGACTCTTTATTAATTATTTTGGCTAATTATCCAGACTCAACTGTCTTAATTAGAGGTGATTTTAATGTTGTATTATCAAAAAAGGACCAAGTGGGAGGTATCATCCCTCTAACTAACACAATGCTAGATTTTAATGACTTCATTCACAATAATGGTCTTAAAAATTGTTTATCCCTCAATGGAAATACTACTTGGTCAAACAAAAGGAAGGGTTTTTACCACGTTACGGAAAGGCTAGATAGGTTTTTTGTTAATCCTATTTGGTCTCAAAATTTTGGTATCCAAAATTCTCTCATCCTTCCCTTATCTGGTTTAGACCATTTTTCTCTTCAAATGGATATCCCTATCTCTCCCATGCAAATTAGATTTACTGCCTCTTTTAGATTTCAACATATGTGGTTCTGGGACATTACTTTCCTTCCTCAATTGCAATTTTGGTGGTCTAATTCTCCCTTCTTTAAAGGATCCAAGACATTTCAATTTTGTAAGAAGCTTCAATGGCTCAAGCGACAAATCAAGCAATGGAATTCCAAAGTCTTCAAGACTATCTTTAAGATGAAAGAGGAGTTTCAGATCCAAATTAAGGAGCTAAACAAGGAGATTATCAAGAATGGTTTGTAGGATTTCTCATACCATTAGTAGATGTCACTAAAATCTCAACTACAAGAAATCTTGGCTAGGGAGGAAGTATTTTGAAAATAAAAATCAAGAGAACGATGACTTCAAGAGGGTGATAAAAATATGAGATATTTTTACTCCTCAACTAAAATGAAGAGATTTGATAAATCAATTTCACACATTAAAAATGTTGCAGGAGATAAACTAATTGATGTTGGGAAAATTCAAGAGGAAGTTATTTCCTTTTTCTCTTCTCTTCTTTTAGAAGCTAAAATTAGAGGATTCAATGATGAACAATTAACTTAGGAGGTTCTTCAACATATTCCCTTGTTGGTCACTAATCAAGATAATTCCTTTTTGTTGAGACCTTTTTCCTTGGATGAGATAAGACAAGTGGTTTTTTCTATGCCTCTAGATAATGCACTAGAACCAGATGGATACACAACCCTCGTCTTTCAAAAATGTTGGCATTTTATGCACACAAATATTTGGAGAGTGGAAGAGGAGTCATGTAAAAGAGGTAAAATTCTAAAACAATTTAATACCACGTTGTTAGCTCTTATATTGAAGATCTCATCCCATTTTTCTTTTGTAGATTTGAGACCTATCTCTTTGTGTAACATAATATACAAAATTATTTCCAAGGCAATAGCTTTGAGATTAAAAAAATATTTTTCCTAGAATTATTTCAGATTAGAAGGGAGGCTTTGTTCTAGGCAAGGATACGTTGGAAGGAGCTATGGTTTCTCATGAAGTAATTCATTCCCTAGTGTCCCATAGAATGGAATCCATGATTATTAATCTTGACATGATGAAGGCATTTGATAGGGCTAGATGGTATTTCCTTTATCAAATCCTTCTTAAATTTGATTTTTCCAAGAAGTGGTGCAATTAGATCTTGTCATGTTTCTCAAGTGTGAAATTTTACAATTTTAGTGAAAGGTAAGCATGTGGATTTCTTTTCTTCTTATAGAGGTATTCATCAAGTGGATCCAATTTCCCCTTTCCTTTTTATAATTATGGTAGAGGCTCTTAGCAGGATAATTTTAGCATATCACTTGATTGGAAATTGGAAGGGTATCCTCATTCCCAACACAGCTAATTATTACACATACTTTATTTGTGGATGTCACGTTTCTTTTTGGAGAGGCCTCAATTAAGGAAGCCAAGTAGATGTTGAAAATATTGGATCAATATTGTGAAGTGTCTTGAAAAAAGGTAAATTAAGTTAAATCAAAGGTCTTATTTCATTGCCCTCCTTCTATCACTAGATGACTATCTTCAATGCTTGGCTTCAAAGAGGCAATACTTCTACACAAATAAATTGGTATTTCGCTATTCTTGGGATCTAACAAAGGAATATTTTTGGAAACTAAAAAATAAGAAAAAGATTCAATCTTGGAAAAACTCTTAGCTTAGTCTGGCAAGCAAAATTCTCTTGATTAAATCAATCCTAGCTGCTATCCCAAACTATATCATGTCAGTGCTTCCAATGCCCGAGACATGAACAAGAGAGAATTTGGAATCAATCTTTAAAAACAATATTGGAAAGGAGTGAAGGATCCTAAAACTAAAATATATTTATTGGCATGGGAGAAAGTTTGTTGGCCTAAGGACTGTGGAGGTGCAGGTATTCATGACACAAGCCATATAAATTTGGCTTCAAGTGCTAAGCTATTCTGGAAAGGTGTACAACTCAAAAAAAACCTTGTGGTATTCCATCGCAAGAGCCAAATATTTAGATTTAGATGATTTGGAAAGAATATTCACAATTCTTGATCCTCCTTTGGGGTCTCAGATGTAGAACTTCTTGCTAAAGTGTAGAGAGCTATTTTTACCAAATATTTCGTGGGTAGTACATAAAGGCAGCTTGATAAGAATTTGGGAAGACTCCTAGAATGGTCTACCCTTGTTGGGAGATAGGTAGATCTACATGAAATCAAAGTTATTTGTAAATCTAAGTCGGGGGAGATGGTTAAATATTATTTCATGAAAGTTTTGGTCAATGGAATATGGAAAGTACAATGGAAAAATCCTTATATAGTGAAGGCCCCTCCTAATCAACAAAAATCCTCCTAGAAGAGTTCAAGAAAAGAGTTATTCACTTTACTAGTTCCAAAGATAAACTTGTTTGGCTTCCTTCCCCAACCGGTTCCTATTCAATCAAGAAATGATACAAATTCTTCACTAAATTAGATGCGGTAGATCAGAGTAGAAGATTCTCTTTCTATTGGTTAGATGATGGGCTCCAAAATGCTAGGGCTTTCACTTGGCTAGTAGTGAAAGGGTGAATTTTAAGTAGTGAAAGGCTATCATCCTCGGGTCTTGTCCATCCTTTTAATTGTGAGCTTTGCAGTGAGGAAACATAATCCATAGATCATCTTCTTTTAAATTGCCCCTTTTCTTTTAAATGTTGGAGTTGGATTAAACATAAATTAAATTGGCATTCCCCTTTGCAAAATAACATCTCCTCGGTATTTGAATCATGGCCAAAATTATTTTTAGAATCTTTTTTTTCAATAGTATGATCTGTTGCTCCTACTATCCTCATTTGGAACATTTGGTGGGAGAGAAATAGAAGAATTTTTAGATATGAAGCCCATGGAGTTGATTCAGTGTGCAAGAAAATCGAGTAAGGCATTTTTTAATCAGTCAATGCTTATGTACTCAAATCAAAAAATCTTGATTGAACTTTCACATCCTTGGACAATGACATTCAAAAATCTTTGAAGTTGTTTAAACTTCCTTTTAAAGGTAACCTAATGTTTAATTCTAAAACTAAGGTCAATAAGAAGGAAATCAGGTGGAAGGCACCCCCTCCCAATTTTCATAAGCTCAACTTTGGCGAAGCCTCTAAAGGGAATCCATGTGTATCTGGTATTGGCTATGCTATTGGAGATCTTTTTGGAAAAATTATCTTAGTAGGGTATGGGAGAATCCCAAATGATACTAACAACATGGCAAAACTGGGTTCTCTTCTTTTTGGAATCAAATTGGCAATGAAGAACAATATTTCAAATCTAATTGTAGAAGGTGACTTGATGAAGATTATTCAGACTTTAAGTGGCATTGAAATCTCCACCTGGAAAATTAAGTACATAATTCAAGAGATTAAACTTATCATGGCTCAATTTCGCAACTTTTCAATGTCTAATTGCTATAGAGAATTGAACAAATTAGCATACACTCTTCCTAATTTGGGGTGCACCATAAATGAAGGGGAAGTTATTCTAAACACAAATGATTTTAATCAAATTACAAATCTTCATAATATTTCTTTAGAAGATTTAAAATCTTAACGCTTCTCTTTTGTTGTACAACCCTTGAGTAAGATTCGCAGGCCTTAAAAAGGTAAAAAAATGTATTTTTTTTTTTTCCTCAATTCACATTTTCCCTTAGATCCAACTATTTCCCTCTTTCAAGTGGAAAGAAAAATGGGTGGAGAAGCAAAATCAAAACTCAACTTTACATGGATTGTGCAACAAACTACACCAGGAAGCTCCTTTTGTCCACCAATTACACTCTACTCATGGAAACATTTGCATCCATAGTTGCAATTCTTCTGATAAAGCCAAGCCCATTTGGTGGGGTTGGGTTGTGTTAACCATAGATGGACTCACAGTGGTCTCTGATATAGCTGGTTGCATTTCCTACATCCAACCAGGATGCTACACCTTTCACATTGCCATGACTGTAGTAACTACAATTTTATAGGGCATTTTGCCACTTGTATTGTTTACAAATGTTGGGGGTTTCTGCAACATTTGAAGAAGCCATATTCGTTTGATGAGGGAGCTAGTTTGGTGAAGCGTAAAGAAGGGCTTTCTCTTTTGATCTTTTGTGTTTAGTGCATTGAATAAGCTTTTATTTGGAGAGGATAAAGAATAATAGAGCTAGGGTTGGGGAGGAGCCCTTAGGGGCACATATGGTTTGTGATATTAAGGAGAAGGGTGACAATTATAATAGCAATGATGATGATGTTGCTAAGAAGAAGAAACATTGCCACAAGCGAGGGCCTTAATGGATGTTATCAATATATCACCTGCATATTAATCCCATCGATGGTAGGCAAATGAACTAACCTCCCAGTTAATTTTGAACTATGACTTTACATGCACAATTCTAAATTCCTAATCCTAATTTTAAATTCTGCTATGAAAACCTAAACAATTAACTATCATTACTAGGATTTACATACTCTTTCAGTAATTTCAAGATAAAAAAAGTCCTACTAAGCGAAAGTGAAAGTATCCTCTCAATGCCTCAACTTTTTGAAAGGCTTCTCATATCACTATTAAAGCTACACGATATTTATTGAAATAGACTCTTTCTACCAGGTCTAAGATAAGGGCATGCTACATAAGTTGTTTAGTGCAGAACACTTGAAGTAACCCCCTTTTTTGAATACCATGTGTAAAATTTGAAAAAATAGGCAATAAAAAATAAAAGAGTAAGATTGAGTCTCAACAGGCAATTCATGGGAGTCTTAGGACATGATATCACTGCAGATGCCTAGAGTTATTAGAATGTGTCATTAAATATCACATATCATGCATTATGGGTTAGTAAATTGTAAAATAAAGCAACATGGTTCAAACTGAAGAGATATAAAAAAGCCATTGAGGAAGGAGGTCACTAAGACAGAGTTATAAGAAAACCTATTTTGTTTTCAATCTTGGCTCTCTCTAGTTATTTCTGTTGCAATCTACTTTATCATTGTCTTCTATTCCAAAAAAGAAATTAGAGATTTGCAGGCCTTTTTTGCACCACACAAGGACAAGGTTGTGTCTAAGAATAACACTTACAACCTATGAAATTCCCAATCACAATATGCAAAGATAGTCATGGAGAATTCCATGATTTAGTTACAGTGGATACTAGTCTATCCAGAATGTGTTGTCTTGAAAGTGCATTATAGAGATAAAATCAAAATACTATGTGGAAACCATAAGAACCACCAATCACCCAAGTATATGGATTTCAAGATAAATGCTTGAGAAAACAAAGAAATACATTTGTTGTGGAAGTATAAACATGTCTCTTTGATTACTTTCCACTGATGGCCCTTATTGAAAGCCAATTTGTTTGCTTGCACGAAGGTCTCTCCCCATCATTGGACACACTTGATAACATACAAGTTCTGGATTGCATTTAAGAAGCATCTCATGAGGGACTGATGTGTGTTTACTCTAGTTAGATCTCGATGATCATTGAGGCTGGGGTATTTCTCGAAGAGGTGTTGGGTACACATTTGATCAGCACATAGCTACACAATTCATTCATTCTAATGATCTTAGTTTTGGTTGCAAGGTAACGCCAATTAGCTATGGAGGTTCTCACCTGGATAAGCACGTGGTAACAATATTCAGTGTTCGAAATTGCTGCTCTCGCTTTGGAAATATGGCTGCAATCAGGGAGACTAGTGTGATGATGGAACATGATTTCTTTAGTTTGACCCTGCTCCCCATAAAAGTGTACTTGATGCCACTCATAAGACTCGTGGCTCTTTCTTGTAGAATTATTTGATGGCAACATTATAGTTCTATATGCTTCTTTAAAACTTTGGAAAATCTAATTGTGAGAAATTATGGGCAGCCTCTTGTTTGGGCTTGGCTCTAGCTTATCTTGTTTCTGCCATTAATAGTTGTAGCTTATTTCTGTATCTAATATTATTATGTTGAAGCTCCTCAATACCCTAGTTGGGTGGTTGTTTTCTTTGGCTTTTCTGTGGGAATGACATTTGATTCCCCAAAATTTTATTGCATACCTTTTCTTTTTTACTTATTTATATTAATATAATATAGGCCTTTGGTCTTTGACATTTTACTTTAAAAAAAATAAAAATTAAAATTAAAAAAAAAATCACCATCTTTTTTATTAAGCAAATGAATACAAAAATAAAATTGAGAATATAATATCATCAAATATTTACAATAATAAATAAATAAATTATCTTTAACTAATTTCATTAGATTTAAACTTGGAAATTTAATATATTTAAAATAAACTTTATAAAAAATTCTTTTAATTTAATAAAAAGAATAAAAAATAAAAAATAAAAAATTATTTGAAAAATATAAAAATTTTAAATTAAATAAATTTTAAATAAGATAAAATATGGAAGATAGGGATAATGGGAAAAAAGAAAGAGAAAATTTTGGAAACAATAAATAAGAAATAGCATCCAATCTAAAAGAATGATAGGAAAAAGTACAAAAATCTTAAATAAATTAAATAAGTTTCTAAATTCATATATTTTATTTTAAAAGAATTCTAAATTAATATAAGTATATAATAATAAAAATATTCTATTAAATCATGTATTCTATTTTTAAAACATTCTAAATTAATATGAATATATAATAATAAAAATAAAAACATATATATTATAAAATAACATAATTTATCATACACATATATTATACGTACAGTCTAATAATTTTTCAGTCTCATATACGACGGCTAAAATTTTCTCTTTCTTTTCATTTTCTGGTTGGCAAGGTTTGATACTGGTTCGAAACACCTCAGCAAGCAATCGTAACAGAAGAAGGAATACCTTTATGCGTCCAGAGGCTTATCTACTCTACGAAAAATCTGTGGGACTTGAGCTCAAATCTCGTAGACTATGGGATAAGGAACGATTCAACAGTGACAATGGTTGTTCCTCTAAGCGGAGGTATGCAGGCGCCTGTCCAGCCGCGGCCCAGGCTGGAGTTTCTCAATACGAAGCCCCCTGCGAATTACGTGGCCGGTCTAGGGCGAGGAGCCACGGGTTTCACTACAAGGTCTGATATTGGGCCGGCTAGAGCAGCACCCGATTTGCCTGACAGGTCTGCCACTACAATTGGCGGTGCCGCGGCATACCAGGTTGCTGGCAGAGGGCGTGGCAAGGGCACTTCTGGGGCCGAGGAGGAGGAAGAATGTGATGATGAGAAGGGCTACGACGAGAACCAGAAGTTTGATGAATTTGAAGGTAACGACGTGGGCCTTTTTGCTTCTGGGGAATATGATGAAGATGATAAGAAGGCCGATGCTGTGTGGGAGAGTATTGATAAGAGAATGGATTCTCGTCGGAAGGATCGCAGGGAAGCGAGGCTTAAGCAAGAGATTGAGAAGTACAGGGCTTCCAATCCTAAGATTGCAGAGCAATTTGCGGATTTGAAGAGAAAATTGTATACTCTTTCCAGTGAAGAGTGGGATAGTATACCGGAAATTGGGGATTATTCGTTGAGGAATAAGAAGAAGAGGTTTGAGAGTTTTTTGCCTGTGCCGGATACTTTGCTGGAGAAGGCACGGCAGGAGCAGGCACATGTCACTGCGCTGGACCCCAAGAGTAGTGCGGCTGGTGGAACTGAGACACCAGAGTCGCATACACCTGTGACTGATCTGACCGCTGTCGGACAGGGGAGGTAAACTGTGCTTAGTCGTAAGCTTGATAGGTTGTCTGATTCGATCTCTGGTTTGACTGTTGTGGATCCAAAAGGATATTTGGCCGATTTGAAAAGTATGAAGATAACTAGCGATGTAGAGATTTCCGATATTAAGAAGGCCAAATTGCTTTTGAAGTCAGTGACACAGACCAATCCAAAGCATCCGCGGGGCTGGATTGCAGCTGCCAGGCTGGAGGAGGTTGCGGGGAAGATTCAAGCTGCAAGGTATGCCGAATTTTTTATTTTCAAGTGATTATTAGTGAAAACTTCTAATTTATTATTAATTATATTATGTTTTTACTATTAATCATATTGTATTTAGATGGTATTGTCGCTTTAACTAATTTCAAATATTTTATTATGATGACAGGCAGTTAATACAGAAGGGGTGTGAGAAGTGCCCAAAGAATGAAGATGTCTGGGTAGAAGCTTGCCGATTGGCCAGCCCAGATGAGGCCAAGGCTGTTATTGCACAGGGCATGAAAGCAAATCCGAATTCTGTGAAGCTGTGGATCCAAGCAGCAAGGCTAGAACAAGATGATTCAAAGAAGAGTAGGGTCCTGAGGAAGGGGCTAGAACATATTCCTGATTCTGTGAGGCTTTGGAAGGCTGTGGTGGAGCTAGCCAACGAGGAGGATGCAAGGATTTTGCTACACAGGGCCGTGGAGTGCTGCCCATTGCACGTAGAGCTCTGGCTTGCACTAGCGAGGCTTGAGATATATGATCAGGCAAGGAAGGTTCTCAACAAGGCTAGGGAGAAGCTGTCTAAGGAACCCTCAATTTGGATAACAGCTGCCAAGCTGGAGGAGGCCCATGGCAATACTAACATGGTAGGAAAAATTTTCGTGAGGGCTATAAAAAATTTGCAAAAGGAAGGTGTCGTGATTGGTAGGGAAGCTTGGATGAGGGAAGCGGAGGCTGCAGAGCGAGCAGGGTCTGTTGTGACCTGCCAGGCGATAGTTCGGAATACAATTGCTATTGGAGTTGAGGAGGAGGATAGGAAGAGAACATGGGTTGCAGATGCAGAGGAATGTAAGAAAAGGGGTTCAATTGAAACTGCTCGTGCAATTTATAATCATGCTCTTTCAGTCTTTCTTGCAAAGAAGGGTGTATGGCTCAAGGCTGCTCAGCTTGAAAAGAGCCATGGAACCAGAGAGTCTTTCGATGCTTTATTGAGGAAAGCTGTGACCTACTGCCCACGAGCCGAGGTGCTATGGCTAATGGGTGCCAAAGAAAAATGGCTTGCAGGAGATGTTCCTGCAGCACGTGCAATCTTGCAGGAGGCCTATGCTGCAATACCCAATTCTGAGGAGATTTTGCTTGCTGCATTTAAGTTGCAGTTTGAAAATCACGAGCCTGAAAGGGCTAGAATGCTTCTTGCGAAAGCTCGTGAGAGAGATTGCACAGAAAGAGTCTGGATGAAGTCGGCAATTGTAGAAAGAGAGCTGGGAAAAACTACAGAAGAGAAATCACTTCTTGAGGAAGGTCTTAAACGATATCCTTCGTTCTTTAAATTATGGCTTATGCTTGGGCAGCTTGAGGAACGCCTTGGAAACTTGGAAGCTGCACGAGAGGTTTATGATCAAGGCATCAAGAACTGTCCAGAGTGTGTACCTCTATGGCTTTCTGCTGCTAAATTGGAAGAGATAATGGGTCGTTTAAGCAAGGCAAGGGCTATTCTGACTATTGCTAGGAAGAAGAACAATCAAAATCCAGATCTTTGGCTTGCTGCTATCAGGTCTGAGTCAAGACATGGAAACAAGAAAGAGAGTGAAAGTCTTATGGCCAAAGCATTGCAGGCATGTCCAACTAGTGGCAAATTGTGGGCAGCAGCAATTGAGATGGCTCCAAGACCACAGAGGAAGACAAGAAGTCTGGATGCAATCAAGAAGTGTGATCATGATCCCTATGTTATTGCAGCTGTTGCCAAGCTATTCTGGCATGACAGGAAGGTAGAAAAGGCTAGGAATTGGTCTGTTACTCTTGCTCCGGACAATGGGGATTTCTGGGCTCAGTATTACAACTTTGAATTGAAACATGGGACCGAGGAGGATCAACAAAATGTATTGAAAAGATGCATTGCAGCAGAACCAAAGCATGGAGAACTATGGACATCTGTATCAAAAGCAGTGAAAAATTCACATCAGTCTATAGAATCCATTTTAAAGAAAGTAGTCGTGGCTATAGGCAAGGAAGAAGGTGTTGTAGGTGTATGATGATCTTCACAGGGACAAGCCAGTTGTGAAAATACAAAATTTCAAAGGAGCTGCTTTTTTGATGGCTGTTAACTATGATTCAGATTTACTGTCTCACATAAATATGGAGAAATCAAGAATCTGCATAGAATATCGGGAAGGTGATTTCATATTTGCTACTGTAATTGCTGCTAGTGTTTTTTTAATCTACATATTCAGAACTGAGTTTTGTGGAAAAAGTAGCAAATTTCGGTGACTTAATGATTTAGAAACTCATAACTAGCGCTTGCACCAGATGGGGTGCAATGCTAAAGCCGATAGCATTTAAGGGTAGCATTTAAAAAAAATACTCGTTAAAGATCTTCATCTGAAGCTTAAAAAGAGATGACAAAATTAAAAGATCATAAGAAAGTCAGAACAAAAAGAAAGTAAGGTCTGAATTTCTTATGATCTTTTAATTTTGTCATCTCTTTTTAAGCTTCAGATGAAGATCTTTAACGAGTATTTTTTTTAAATTGTCTCGAGCAACATAACCAGAATTATTGAAAATGATACATTGAAAATCAACTTATAAGTACAGAAAAAGTTTGTGAAACCAAATTTGACAAGCAAGCTAATAACACAATCATGATTCCTTAGAATTGTAGGATACAAAATAATGTCAATTCAAATGTCTTATTCTGGAATACCTAATTTCATGGAAAAGAATATTGTATGATACTAAACTCTTAAGACTTGCCATCATTTCTAAGCAACCATATTGGATTGAACAAAGAGATTTAGCTGAAATTTATAGACATTCGCAGCAAACTTTGGATCTTACTCATCAAATGCTCTATAACTCATAATTCCAAGACAGTAAACTTTTTAGCAAATACCAAGATAACATTTGGATCACTTCGATTCCATACTCTATAGTTGTGCATTCAATGGCAGTAAATACCAAGACTACAAGTATTTAGATCTATTTGATTGTAGACTCTAAAGTTGTAAGTTCACAACTGCAAAATTTCCTTTGAACCTAGGACTTAGAATTAAGCTTATACCTTGCAACAAATACTAAGATCACAAATATTTGAATCTCTTTGATCCCAGACTCTATAATTGGGTATTCCAAGACAACAAACTTATAAGCAATTGCAGGAAATACCAAGACCACAAATATTTGAATCTTGTGTATTCCATGACAGTAAACTTTCATAACAGGTTAGATGAGAATCTACGTCAATAAAGAACCTAACAAATTCAAGAATTTTAAAACTATGGAAACTGCTGACCCAATGGTTTTTTTAACTTCATATAGAAAGGGTGATAAATTTCAAGCTTAAAAGCCTCTATTACAGGCAAAATGATCAATGTATGGCTTACACATTTCATTTGACTGCCCTAAAGCACACACAAAAGCTTATAGAGCCTGGGCATATCCATGGAGACTAGGCCCCAATTAGTGTTTACATTTTAGCTCACAAGACAGAGAGGGCTCTTGATAAGAATTCACTACAAAAGAAATAACAGAATAATCAAGGAAAAGAATGGCAGGTTTAGGACAGATTCCTTCCAAATTGTTTTCAAATTGATGCTGCCAATAGAAAACCTAGCAAATTCATCAGCTTATAACTCGTGCACGAGGCAACTTCTGTCACACTGAACCAGAGAAAATATCAGGTGGATGATAAATCTTAGTAGCTTCAAGAACTGCAGCAATTGGACTTCTGTGCAGGACTGTCTAGACCTTTCGCTTGATCTGGTTTGTTAAGTTTGACAGTATTTGGCTGCATTATCTGCAAGTGCCTGACCCCATGCAGTTGGAATGGCCTAATGAATACAATGAAATGGTCACGATCAACATTAAACCATGAGCATTTCTTACTAGAGCTAATGAAATAATCAGCTCAGAACTACAACAAATGAAATAATCAACTCAGAAAGGAATACCAAACTTACCCTCTTGCTGTCATCCATATCTGCCTTGTTTCCAACTAATATTTTGTTGATGTTTTCAGAAGCATGTTGCTCAATATTTCTGATCCAGTTATGAATGTCTTAAGACAACAGAAGTTAAGAATACAATAGGTGCATGAACGAATCGCTAATTTTGGTGATGTCATTTAGTGTAAGACCAAGAAAAAATTACATATAAAATTAAAACCTTAAAAGTTCAGAAAGCCAGTTCAATATGTAATGCTAGATTTAATTTAAGATCCCAAGGTAAGGGACACATTAGAGTCACGGTTGTGTTCAAAATGCCTGAAATCTTCCATTTTACAAAGAAAACTAAATAAGAATGATTAGGAAAACAACTTGTAGTTTTTTTGAAGAGTTTAGAAAATTAGAACACTGAAACATCACATAGTATTCAATACATCAAGACCTACATCAAGGGTATCCAAATCAGTTCTAGATAATTATTTCAGTTGAAAGGATATGTTTGATAGAAGTTATAATATTCAAATTGTCCCCCAAAAATCCTTCCAAACAATATATGCAACTTTGACAAGAAAAGGTGTACAGGTATTATTTTTTCAAAATGCCATTCTTTGTATCTTCCTTTCATGTCAAACTCCCCAAACATCCCAAACAAAAGACAGACCATACCTTCAACAAGTAATATCTCCCAGAAGTACATGATGCATTGCTTGATACTTATGTCTAAGTAAATAACAGGATCATTGGGGAGAAAACTTCAATTCTGAATTTGAAATTTCTTTCAATCTACCCCAAAAGATGAAAATTGCCACTTTTTAGCAGTGTAAGAATTTGTACAAAATACAGTCAAGAAATCAATGCAAAATGTAGACAACAAATATGCAAGAACCCATACTTCATATGGGTATATAGAAACTATTCTAATTAGGATGAAACAGCAGCCAAATCCTGAACACCATTATGTATTCTTCCTTTGCTTCTATTCAAGTATGGAGAGTGATTTTTCATGTCTGACTAAGCTAAAACTTGAAAGGCAACTTCAAGATCCAACTAATCAGAATGGAAAAGATCATTTCTACATCAAATTTCTGTTTTAGCACTGATTCTTTTATCCATTTATTCTGAAATGGTTTTTCCAAATTTCTCCTAATTAAAAGTTTTGCCAGCTGCTACACGTGCTATTGAATATTTAAGTTTCAATCACAATTAAGGAGCTTTTCATTAAGGGATTTATATAGTAGTCCAAGTGAGGACAATTTGTTCTTCAAAGTTAGTCTTGACTCTTCAAGCATCTGCCCTGCTCAGAAAGAGTCTGGTATAATACGATAGTTAAAACATTCCATTAACACTCTTGATCCCCATTTTAGATCTCAAACAAAGCTCTAAGACAACCGATAGCTTAGCGGCATGCCAAAAGAAATAAACCTCCAAAAGATAATTCCAATAGTTCTATTTAAGCAAAATAAGTTGGGCCATACCTTGACATTCTGAGAGTTACGTTATCTATATTCGAAATAAAAAATGAATGAATAGGCTGCAGAATCTGAGAATAATGTTCAGCAAAAATAACTGATAAGATTGACTGGTATGTAAGATCGAGATGCTGTTAATTATTGTTGACAATAACAATTGACATATTATTAAAAAGCAGAGATGCGACGCAAAAAGCAGGAAGGTCCGATATTCAGACTGCCCGGCGATGAATTTAGGGCTTCAAAGTACTTTCAAAAAACAAAATATGCGGTGAAAACAGCGAATGCATTCGAGATTCTAACTGAAGATAAAATTTTAAAAACAATGGTGAGCTCCATAACCGGGATTCTAAAGTCAATACTGACAATGCCCTAAATGGGGTGTTCACCCAAAACTCTGAAGCTGGTTGGATATTTGTTCATAACCGAAAGAGAATATCCCGTTTGAGAAACCCTTGGCAAGGCAAGGAATGGAACCATAGGAAGTCCACGATTTACCCACAGGTGGTCTCCTACTTTCACAATTCAAAACAAAATATCATAGAGGAGGTTTTCCAAGCATAGAAGGAAGACATATGAATGAAACCCTAGCCAGAAGACGGCTACGTCGAATACAGGGGAAGAATCCAATCAAAATCCAAAATGAATTTCATTAGGGAAAGACAAAAAATCGCTCAAAACACAAGGACATTGGTCAACAGAGCAAGATCGATTATTTGATTATCAGCAATTCAGCCTTGGATAGGTTATGGAATGAATGCCATAAATTCGGCCTTATTGCGTTTTCCCAACTTTCCCGTAGAACTGATGAATATCTCCATATTGGAAAAAAATGGGGACATGCTAGGGGGTTTCAAAGGATTACCAGAGAATTTTTTATGCTCCAATTCCATTAAGATTTTGGTAGATTTCCCTACGAATAAAACCCTCAAGCCTGTAAAGATCATCACAAATAATTCTATATATAAACTGATTTCATCTTTCTTCAAGGGTTTGATTGGATCTAAAATTATATTTGCTGATTCTGTTATAATGAAAGAATTCTATTTTGTTAATTCAAGCAAGGATGCCATAGATAAGGAGTTAGGTTTTAGATTTTTAGAACGTGGTGGATTTGGTTTTTTTAATAGATCATCTATATTAGAAGAAGGAGAAATTAGTTTCCCTTCTGTTTATGAAGATTTGGACCCTCTATCCCCTAATCCCTGTGAAGTCCGGCCATCAATTCAGATCCCCTCTCCTTTCTCTGACCACAAGTCTATCCATGAAACCTCTGTGGATAACAGTCAAGAGTGTGATGAGCTTTCAATTTTAAATCATGGCAAGCCTAAAGAACTTTCTCCTAAGGTCATGAGTGTATAGATGAATTCAATTTCAGATAAGGAGACGGTAAATGAGACCATATTGGAGCAGATAATCCTATGATGCAGTCAAGGATGGAGAATCCAATTAAGGACTGTCCAAACTTGTAGCCAACACTAGCACAACGGAATTACACAACAACAAAACCAGATATGCAGGAAAACAGATGTATTATTCATCAACTAACTGATTATATGCAATGTGTCGGGCTGTAAGGCCTTCCCGGTTATGGCCAATTACAATGCAAGAAACAGTTCTACAAGATCACGCAGGATCCAACACACTTCTCCTCAGCTAGCCCAGGTCTGCAACACAACATGACACTGGTAGGCACTCCAAGAAAGATCTGAACCTGTACTCAAACTTCCAAGCAATCTTTCTGCTACCTAAGCTCGCAAGCTACTAACTCTACTTTCACATATCCACACATCTGCTACTGCCCTAAACAACTACCCAAACATCTCTTTAAATACTAAACCCCAGCCACAAGTCGGCTTTACAAACAATTAATCCCAAAAGCCAGTCGGCTCCCAAATATACAAATATTAAATGCCAAACATCAGTCGGCTCACAAATAACTTCACAAATATCTAATTCACCAAGTCGGCCTCCAGATCCACATAGGATAATGCAACACGCTAAATCTAGGTCCCCACACGTCCAACGGTCAATCTATAACTCGAGGAACGCGACCCAGATTAAATGCACCAGTGGCCAAGCCGAATCTCCAAGAACAACCGTCAGTAAGCCAAACTACCGAGTGCCAGGAAATCTACCGAGCAAACATACCAACCGAGCTCCACAAGCATTACCGAGCACCAGCTATGTCGAGTCTCCTTCAATGACCGAGCTCCCATCAGCGACCGAGTCCTCCAGCGACCGAGCCACTTCAACGACCGAGCAACAGACATAAACACCGAGACCTCATCGGTAATTGAGCACCAAGCAACAAAACATGAAGTCACCAAGTGACCAACATCAACTGAGATCCACCAGAACTTCCAACTTAGAATCACCACCAAGATCACCGAGCTCCATCAGTGAAGCAAAACAAACTTTGACCGAGAACTATCACCCAAATAACTGAGTAAAAGAAGGTCTTTACCGAGCTCATCCACCTCCTTAACTAAGTACCAGAAAATCACAAGGAACCGAACAAGAAGCCACGATGCCATTGCATCAGACTCCCGGGGTACAAAGGAAAGTGTGCCCCACACTTTCTCACCAAAGGGAACATCTGAAAACAACCAACTCCACTTCATCTTCACCAAAGGTTTCCACTCTATTATAGGAAAGAGAACCAATCTGCAACCCAACCAATCAGTATGTTCAACATCCTAAACAAACCGAGCCATCAATCCATCACCAAGGATCAAGGAAGAATCCCATCTCAGAATCTCATCGCTAGACTTATCATTGTTAACCAACAATTCAATTCCACAACCAGCAAACAACATCTGCACCACAACACCGAACAAAAGCAATTCGGTAACACCAACATCACCGAGGTGTTCAACAACAGGCAACTCTACACCAACAGCAATCTGATCAAGCACAACCAGATGCTCTACAATTTCCATGTCAGGCACAACCATTTGAACATAAATACCAATCTTCTCACTAGCCTCAACAAGATCAGCAACATCATCGGTACGAATAGGTAACTCAGCAACAAGCACAAGTTGCTCTACAAGTTTCATGTCAAACTCCACCAAACGACCATCAAAACCAATTTCACATACCTCTTCAACCTCCGAACTGTCACAGGAAACCTTGTCAAGATGTCTTCTCTCACGAACCAGCCTACGAACCGGCCAAACAACTTTCATCTGAATCGGCATACTCCAACTCCGGTAAGCTCTACAAAGCTCAACAACACTTTCTCCCACAAGGTTCTTAACTCGGTTCTCCACGTGGTTCAGCAAATCCGCTTCCAATCGAGCAAACCTCTCAGAAATCACATCACCAAGGTCCAATCCTCTCGGAGACATCTCCAAAGATCTTTGAAAACCTTCTGCAACAAACCCTAACACCGACTACCTTGTGACAACCTCCAAGTTGTATGCAAGTCAAATCGCAACCTGCCACCTTGCATGGACAACCAGGGCACGATTTCACAAGTTCAATGTCACGAATCTGCAACTTAGATTGCGCACAATCTCTTCGCTGACAAAATCAACTTCGCAAGATCAGCCTTGCTAGGTCAACCTTCTGCTTCAACAAGATCAAACTTCAGCTCTGATACCACCTGATGCAGTCAAGGATGGAGAATCCAATTAAGGATTGTCCAAACTTGCAACCAACACTAGCACAACGGAATTACACAACAACAAAACCAGATCTGCAGGAAAATAGATGTATTATTCATCAACTAACTGATTACATGCAATGTGTCGGGCTGTAAGGCCTTCCTGGTTACAACCAATTACATTGCAAGAAATAGTTCTACAAGATCATGCAAGATCCAACACACTTCTCCTCAGCTAGCTTAGGTTTGCAACACAACATGACACTAGTAGGCACTCTAAGAAAGATCTGAACCTGTACTCAAACTTCCAAGCAATCTGTTTGCTACCTAAGCTCGCAAGCTACTAACTTTGCTTTCACAGATCCACACATCTGCTACTGCCCTAAACAACTACCCAAACATCTCTTTAAATACTAAACCCCAGCCACAAGTCGTCTTTACAAACAATTAATCCCAAAAGCCAGTTGGCTCCCAAATATACAAATATTAAATGCCAAACATTAGTCGGCTCACAAATAACTTCACAAATATCTAATTCACCAAGTCGGCCTCCAGATCCACATACGATAATGCAACACACCAGATCTAGGTCCCCACACGTCCAATGGTCAATCCATAACTCGAGGAACGCGACCCAGATTAAATGCACAAGTCGGCCAAGCCGAATCTCCAAGAACAACCGTCGATAAGCCAAACTACCGAGTGCCAGGAAATCTACTAAGAAAACATACCAACCAAGCTCCACAAGCATTACCGAGCACCAGCTATGTCGAGTCTCCTTCAATGACCGAGCTCCCATTAGCGACCGAGTCCTCCAGTGACCAAGAAACAGACATAAACACCGAGACCTCATCGGTAACTGAGCACCGAGCAACAAAACATGAAGTCACCGAGTGACCAGCATCAACTGAGATCCACCAGAACTTCCAACTGAGAATCACCACCAAGATCACCGAGCTCCATCGGTGAAGCAAAATAAACTTTGACCGAGAACTATCACCCAAATAACCGAGTAAAAGAAGGTTTTTACCGAGCTCATCCACCTCCTTGACCAAGTACTAGAAAATCACAAGGAACCGAACAAGAAGCCGGGATGCCAGTGCATCATCCTAAAACAGAGGTCTTAGCCAATGAACCTAGATTTAGGAACTTGAAAGAAGTAGATATCTTTATCAAAAAAGAAGAAGGTAATATGTCAACGTTAAATGATTTGATGATGGCTCATGAGGAAGCATATGAGGAACTTGCTTTGTGGCATTATTTTCGAAACCAGTTATCCTCTGAGAAGTAATTTTTCCCCAATAAGATCTCTTCTAAGGTCACAATATGCCCTTAAGATGAATTAAATGAATAGATTGAGGAATGTGGAGTGGATCCTCAATTTGGTACTGATCTTTTAAATCTAGACCTTGTTGGTTCCCAAAACCACAGATTGGAATCCTACGAGTCTTGACAACTTGATGCTGGGATATCCAACCGGCTATGGCCAACTTGACGGAACTGAATGGTGTAATCCGAGTTCCCTGCACTTTTGGCTCTGTAAGGCCAAGGCGGGTGCACCTGATCTTGAACAAAACACTGAAGCCCAGGATGCTTATTGCAGAATGGTTAAAATATTAATGCAATGAAAGAATCCTAAATGACAAGATGACAAGAGACTTTCGACTTTGCACAATGATACTGAAATCGCTAAAATGACACCAATTCGTACGACTTCAAAGATAACTATATAAAATAATGCTTCAAACTTGTGAATTCTATATTGCAAACAAGGATAAATGATTATATGAATATATGAATAATTTAGAGTAAAAAAGTAATTGTAAACTTCAAGGATAAATGAATACAATATTTCTTCAAAGGCAAGATATGGAATAATTGCCAGCATATGAATTATGAATTAAGAGTAATATAAAGACCAGTGCCTAATTAAATGGGCAAACAGAGTCAATATTATAAGCTTATTACGTACAACTTTATAAAATTCAATGTATTAAAACTATAAATAAATTAATAATCTAGACGTGATGGATCAATTATATGAACGCTATTTTAGACTAGTCTAAGATGCACTTTAACTCTTGTGATGCAGAAACAAACTGGACATAAATATGGAAACAATTAAATATTTCACAATATCTATGTTTATCAAATTTAAAATGCAATAATGACCTAGTCCACTTATCTGAATATTACAATATTTATTGCAATTAAAAATATTTATAAAGGACACAACTTAATAATAATTGAAAACTCTAATGCACATAAATAAAATAAATACGCTTACAGATTATGTCGGAAATAAAATTGCACTAGAGACACTCCTTACAGATGATCTATCCAATGCAGTTTGACTCCAGAATCGCATATAAATATATTTACTCAAAAATCCGGAATTCGCAGGCTTAGTTCAAAAATTCATTCCTCTGCCAATGAAAAAATATCATATATCAAAGTATAATATTTTTGGGAGTATTTTACCACAGGGTATGTTCGTGTGTTGTTGTTTGATTTTTTTACCTTATATTTATATGAACTCAAAAGGATGTTGATTGCTTTCCCAAGCACCACACCTTTTCATAACAAATAACTAATATTTGTTAATTCAAACTTGTCTCAATGTGAGATAACCAAATTTATAATTTTAGCACCATTGTCTTATATGAAATACGGGCATGTTTGTGGGTGACAGGTGGATGTTGGGTTTCATAAACCAACGTGTCGCTTCCATTCCCAACTGGTTGTAGCATATATATTAACAATAATCAAATTTGCTGAGCGTCTTGAAACTATCATTTATATGCATGCTTCGTCAATCATACAGATTTCATTTTGCAACCACTCCGGCAAGTCACGACTACTTCTATGCCTCCTGCACGGGCTCGAGATTGTTTCTTGTGTCTTCTTTTATTGTCATGCTTCCCTTCTATATGGTTCTCCATACAACTTCCAAGTATCTAATGTTTTTTCCTCTTCGTAACTCCTTCTGGAACTGACAAGTTCATCTTCAGAGGTAAACTCCAGTGGATTAGTTGAGGATATCTGCACTTCTTACATTCCCGTTTTCATATATCCCCTGTGCTTTTGTGGTAATTCTGCATCACATGTGAATAATTTGGAGATTTTCAAAACTCGGTGTAGGTATAGTAATTTGTGTTCATCCCAAAGCACGACATCGTCTATCTGTGCTTCGTATTTATGGAAGCAACAACTTTGATCTAGTGATCACTGGCAATTGGCATGGTGTTTTGGTTTGAGTCTAGGATTATTTATGCCAGAAAATCGTATTAGGATCATATCGAGCACTCCATGCCATAAATCCCGACATGGAATCATCGCTACAAGTCCAAGTGTACTTCCAAGGTCTTCTAAATTGCAATTGCCTGCTTCAGATTTGTTAACAAAGATGCTTCTTGAGTGTTGCACACTGTCTATAGAATACACCTGCATAACGAAGTCTATGGATACGTTTAGAATGAATAATTTGTATTATTTAAATGCTTTCGAATTTCAGAGGAAAAATGGTGACACATTTATAATGATTGTATGAAAGTAACATTTTATATAAAATTCAAAAATCATTTACTATAACTGAAGGATACATAAGATATAAATCATATGCATAAATCCTAATATATTAATAATCTAGTTTATTATCAATGACAAATTTAAATGAGAACATGAGAGAAAGTAATTAAATGGAAGCCTCCATCAGTGGCTCTTGTTGGGGACACATGTCCCTTTGTGGGCATAATGAGATTCCAGCTATCTCTGGAGGAGCAGACTGATCATCCATGCTTCACATGATGCAAGGTGTAGATAGGGTGGCCAAGGCCCCCAAAAAATGAACACCATGTCCTTCCTCTATCAAATACCTTATCCTGATCATGTAACACTTTGGATCTCCTAGATACGGTATCACATCGTTCCTTAATAAAATCTGATCCATTAACAAATGTTAAAAAATGACCATTGCATAACATGTACTTTTCCTTCATTACTTGTCTAGAATTAAATTTTACCCTTGCTTTATCAACAAGATCATTTAAAAAGAAATGAATTTCATTGTCTTTTAATCCTAGCATCTGATCTCTTGGTTGACTCATTTGATCAATGCACATGGAAGAAAAATCCTTAAAGGATTTATGATGAAAACTTAAAAATATTTCCATAAACATATCCTTAACAAATATTATCATAGAGTCCTTGGGGATACTTACCTTAGTATACAGTTCATACTTCATACCTATATCAACTGCATCACTCTTATGAGCAATACCTACTGTCTTTGCTTCATGAATACAATCCTTAGCATCTGACTTTTGTTTAGCCTTTGATAAATCCTCATGTGTTATGTGCTCTTTACTGAATGAAAGATCCCTATGCTTTTGATCAATCACACAAGCATCTGGATAAATCTTCTCTTCTGAATGCATATCATGAGTTGTGTCAACTTCAAAATTGTCATTAGGTATGTGACCTTTGTCATAGTGCTAATATGAAAGATCTTCTTCAAACAATGAATTCAAGAAAGAAGCAACCTCTGGAATATCTTTATGAGAACTTTCATTTGAAACCTCTTCATATTCATATGTTGTCTCGGATGTACTTTCTTCCTCTTTATGAATGTTCACATTTTCCTCAAGATCTAGAAGTGTATAAGAGCTATATTCTTCATTCTCTTATGCTAGTCCATCGTATATGGGATCTAAAAACTCTTTGAAATTATGTTCACATAAATCTCTCTCTATACATATACCACAATGCATGTCTTCAACAAATATTTCAACCTCTTGAGAAATGTATGCTCTTTTTGGTTCATTGCTTTCCTCCTCATGAAAGCAATATGGATTAACTTCACAAGGTGCTTTGTTTTTGAAAAGTAATTCTTCATGCCTTATAGGGAATAAATCTGATAAACTCTCAAGATCAATCATAGGTTCTTAAAATATTATACCTTCTTGGGATTTATCAAACACTTTCTGAATATGTGTTGATCCACTATTCCGTTTTGAGAAAAAATTTGGGCCATCCTTTTCAACATACATCTTATATTTCATGTCCAATAAGGCTGAAATTTCATCCACGCTGAGATAATCTTCTTCCTCATTTCCATATTCGCGACAATTTAATTATTTTCTGGTCTCATCGTGATCAGATTCTTCTTCAATGGGATCTAAAATTTCTTCTATAGTTGGATTTGAAACATCACTTAATTCATATGTTGTTGGAGATTTTCCAGCAAGCCAGATTGTTGACTGTATGTTTGTCATTGATGACAACATATGGTAAGTGGCATGCATGGAAGCCTGATGGAGAGAACCTTCAACATTTATATGTTATCAACATGATATCATAGATGTAGAGGTTGATTTTGAGTGAGGACAGTAATACAATTGTGTATACCAGTAAGCATTTCTAACAGGTCCCAGGAACAGTTCTGTATTGGATTGGCCGTACGGTTGCAGTAGAGCCTTGCACCTTTATACTTATGTTGTAGACATATGTATGATGTTATGTTCATGAACGCAGACTTAGATATGCAGAACACGTTGAGTTATGAAGTCTCCAGTTGACAGTCACAGTTTCCTGAGTTTATCTGGAAGAGCCATCAGAGTTTATATAATTGATGTAGTTGCCCCTACCATCTCGGTATGCGCACTTGGATTTGTGTTAAGAGAAGAGTTAAGAAGATTCTGCTAAGAGCGTATGACGTAATTCGGCATGAGGAGAAAGTATCAGTTAAATTGCTAGAGCCGACAGTGTGAAGAGTCGCGTCTACTCATATGGAGTTGTGCAATCTTAATTTATGTTGTGTGCTTAGTAGAGCCGACTGAGGTGTTATTGGAAAGTTGTATTGTCTCTCTAATATGATTTCAAGATGGTTCTAACAGGCAGACTTGATTATTTCATTTAGAGGAAAGATATTAATAGGCAGTCATTTTGTGATTGACAAGTGTGGTTCAGAGTTGAAAGACAAGAGCAAAGAAGAGAGTGCGAAGTGTTGAGCCATCAGAAGAAGGTCTATGTGACTAATAAAGAGTATATGTTATTCATTGGAACTGATCAAGATATCAGGTCTACACCCAGTTCACCAAGATCCAGATATAGTGTGTATCTATTAAACAGAAGGTTGCAACCTTCACCCCTTTGAGAAGTGTGTTCTCAGACAGTGTGTCCTCACCCCTAACAGGGTTAATTGTAAAAGACTCCTAATAGGGTCTAACCCTTGACTAGGTCACTGTACTTAATGCATTGTAAAGATCAACTCCTAATAGGGTTGTAAGGTCTTCTAACAAGGATCATAATACACTAGTGCAGTTCTTAGTGGGTGTCAATTCCCACCAGGGTTTTTACCTATTTGGATTTCCCTGTAACCAAAATCTTGGTGTTGTGTTAAGTGTTCTTTCATTGTGTTTATGTTTAACGTTATCACATACTTAATTGTATAAAAAATTGAAACTTGTAGATAAATGATTCACCCCCCCCCCCCTCTCAGTAATCTCTTGGGACTATTCCTAACAGTTGGTATCAGAGCTAAGTGCCTCAGAGAGAAAGTTTAACAACTTGAGGTTGATTAGATGGAATTCTTTAGAAAATAAAGTCCTAAATTTGATGGAGAGAACTATCTAGACTGGAAGAACAAAATGATGACACATTTGCAGTGCATTGCCTTTGAGATTTTTGAAGTAGCTACAAAGAAGTACAGATTCCCTCTCTAGAAGATCTTGCAAAAGATGATGCAACTTTGAAGAAAAAGGAGATGTTCACTTCAAATGCTATTGCCAAGGAAGCCCTTATCAGCGCCCTATCTGATAGTGAGTTTTCAGAGATCAAGAAGATGGACAAAGCCTTTAAGATATGGAAGTATCTAGAAGACATGTTTGAAGGATATATTCAAGCCAAGAATGCACAGAGAAAGACATGGAAGAAAAGATACAATACATTAGAGATGTTACCTGATGAGAATGTTAGAGCCTACAATCAAAGGATTAATGAAGCAGTTGCTGGAATCATAAACAATGGTGGAGAAATTTCAAAAGAAGACATAATGGATAAATTGATGACTACCTTGACACTAGAATATGACAACAAGATATGCATCCTAGATGAGACTATGCAGTCCACAAAAGACTTTAAAAGAGAGACCTTAATCAACAAGCTTTCAACCTTTGAGATATCAAGATTGAAGACAAAACCTAAAAGTGAAACAACATTCAGAGCCTCAGCCCATGGTAAGAAATTATTGAATACTTCTAGTGATTTTGATGTTGACGATGAAGAGAAAGAAATAGATGATTTCATTGCTTTGATTGCTAAGGAAGAAAAGAAAGGAAAAGGAAAATATGAAAATCAATTAACATTCAAATGCTTTTCATGTAATAAGATTGGTCACTTTGCATCTAAGTGTCCTACTAGAGTCAAGAAGTTCAAAAATAACTACAAGCCTAAGTATACCAAGGAATGTTACTATGCTGGTGATGGAGTATCTGATGATGAATCAACAAAAGAAGAAATTGGATTCATTGCCCTTGAAGATGAGAAAAATGCACATGAGTTAGCACTGATTTTACAAGCGGACATCAGAATTGATTGCATCATTGATAGTGGTTGTTCACACCACATGACTGGAGACAAGGATAGATTTGTGCATCTGGATAAATACAAAGGTGACATGGTTAGATTTGGAGACAACACTCCTAAACCTATCATAGGTAGAGGAGCTATCACCTTGGATGGAAAGAAAAACACTGACGATGTTCTTTATGTTGATGGTTTGTGACATAACTTACTAAGTGTAGGAAAGTTTCTTGACAAAGGATATCATTTGGAATTCAAAGACAAAAGTGCATCATAAGTAATAAGGAAAGAGAAATGATTGCATCTGGTTCAAAGACTAAAGGTAATGTTTTCCAGCTCAATCTTGAAGCAAGTTGTTTTGTTGCTAAAGTAGATGACAGTTGGTTATGGCACAAAAGACTATGTCATATCAATTTTGATAACATAGTAAAGATAAGTAATGCAAAGGTAGTAAGAGATCTTCCTAGAATTGAAAAGCCAGTTGATACAATATGCAGGGAATGTATAATGGGAAAGCATGTAAGGAAGACATTCAGAAGCAAGAACAATTCAGCAGAGAAAAAGTTGGATCTAATACATACAGACTTATGTGGACCAACTCAAACAAGATCATACTATGGTGAAAGGTAATTTATTTTGTTTGTTGATGATTATTCTAGAATGATGTGGGTTGCATTCTTAAAAGACAAATCAGAAGCTTTTAAAAAGTTCAAAATATTCAAAGCTAAGGTTGAGAATGAGTCTAGATTGAAGATTAAATGTTTGAGATCAGATAGAGGAGGAGAATTCACCTCTAACAGATTTTATGAGTACTACAAAGAACATGGGATAAAGAGACATCTAAGTGCCCCTAGAACCCCTCAATAGAATGGAATTGCAGAAAGATGGAATAGGATCATCCTTGACACAACGCGCACCATCATGATTGAAGGAAAGGTCGCACACACCTATTGGAGAGATGTGGTCAATACTGCAATCTATTCTATCAATAGAATTCAATTAAGGCCAGACGCAGACAAAACACCTTATGAGATATGGTTTGGAAATGTACCTACATTAAAATACTTCAGAATTTTTGGAAGCAAGTGATACATCAAGAGAGATGAAGCAATTATCAAGTTTGATGCAAGAAGTGATGAAGGTATTTTTCTTGGTTATTCTACTAAAATCAAAGTTTATAGATGTTTCAATTTGAGATTAAAGAAGATCATTGAAAGTGCTAATGTTAAGATTGATGATAAGTTCATGATTCGAGAGAGATATCATGATTATGCACCTATGATTGAAGAAGAACCTAGACCTACCAGTAGTGAAATAGTTGTTGAAGAAATATTTGACAGCATTGATGTTTTATTCAATGACCCTGAAACAAGTGAAGAAGAAACACAAAAATAAGATGAGACAGTCATGCCTAATGTTCCTAAATTCACATCTAGATATCATTCAAAGGAAGACATCATTGGAGATCAGAGCAGCAAAGTCATGACAAGATCAAAAGCAAAGAGTTCCACAACAAATGAAGAGGTATGTTTACTATCACAGATTGAACCCTTAAGTGTTGAAGATGCATGTAATAATTCAGATTAGCATGAAGCAATGAAAGAAGAGCTAGATCAGATAATCAAGAATGACACATGGGAATTGGTCCCTAGGCCTAGTGATAAGAATATAATAGGAACAAAATGGATATTCAGAAATAAGATGAATGAAGATGGAACAGTGGTAAGAAACAAAGCAAGACTAGTATGTAAAGGATATGCGCAAAGATAAGGAATTGATTATCCAAATACATTTTCCCCTGTAACTAGATTGGAAGCCATAAAGTTGTTTCTAGCTTATCCTACATTCAAGAACTTTAAAGTATACCAGATGGATGTTAAGTCAACATTCTTAAATGGAGAGTTGAAGGAAGAAGTATACATTGAGCATCCAAAAAGATTTACTTTATCAGACAAACCTGATATGGTATACAGATTGAAGAAAGCCCTCTATGGACTTAAGCAAGCCCTTAGAGCATGGTATGAAAAACTTGATGATTACTTAACTAAGATTGGATTCAAGAAAGGAGCAGCAGATTGTAACTTATTCATAAGAGAGACATCTGATGGACTATTGTTAGTATCTATATTTTTTGATGACATTATATTTGGTGGTAATGATAAGCTTAGTGCAGAGTTTTCTAAGGAGATGCAGAGTGAATTTGAAATGAGCATGTGTAAGAATTTGTTTAAGGCAAAGAATACAAGCCAAGATCTAGAAGCTCAAGAGATAGCACAAACAAGAGAGACAACACAATATGATCAAATGAAGAATTCAATAATGATCAAATGATGGGTAATAGAATGAATACATACAATGTAGAAATGTCTCAATATAAAGGCAAAGTATGATAACTAGAAGATATGCAAGTGATAAGCTATCAATTAGACATGGTGGAATCACATGTCCACCAAAGGTGGATCATTCTCAAATATGCAATAAAGTATGTGCATTGGATTAGGATGATAATGTGATAAGAGCACTAAAGGTGGATCTCACACACAAAGAGGTATGAGAAGACAACTATGACCACCTAAAGTGAAGATTCTCCTAACCATGTGCTAAAATGAAATGCAAACTCCTAGGTGTCTCAAAGACAAACTACTATGCAATGCATTATCCTACGTAAACTTAAGTAAAGTGTAATTAGTAAATACTTAATTACACCAACACCCCCCCTTAAGTGCAACTTAGAGGAATGCACTTAAGCTCACAATGCAAGATGGGTCTCGGCTACTAGGCCATGGTAGGTACCCATGTACAAAATGCAAGAACAATGCAATCTCTCATAAAGCGGAGAAAGAGGGAAAACCTCATGGGAAAAACCCTCCCCCAAAAGAGAGATGAATACAATAAAGAATCCCCCCAAAGGAAGGAAATAGAGAGACAAAGTAGCCCCCCCTCAATGTTGAATCTCCTGCAAAGATGGTCCAAGATGATGACCAATGCTCCTTCATAGGAAGAAAATAGAGCCAATGCTGCACCAAGAATGTCAAAGTGTGACAAATTCAGGTACCAATGTTGATGTAGAATGACTGACGGAATGCCCATTGAGATATGATAGAGATAGGCATGGAGACACCTGCAAGCACCATGGGTACTCAACTAACAGGTAGGTATACTTGAATTTTTGTGTCGTGCATCCATTGATTGGTTAGAGCATAACTTTCAAGAACCAAGTCCCATGATATTCCTAATCTACTAAAATAGGGATTACATCAATTGTGTCATCAATGACAAGATACAAATAAATGTGGCACTTTATGATAGTGCGTGTACAACATGGCTCATGCAAGAGCATACAATATCAAATACAATGCAAAGTTGGAAACATGAGAAAGATCAAGCCACCAAGGATGCCCTATCAAATGCTGCAGAAAATATGTCCTCCTATTGGCCTTGTGCTAGGAAGTCTTTGAGACAAATTTGCCCCCCCTGCTGCCAGTTGGATGACGCTGCAAAACAGGTAGATACATGGCAAAGAAAAAAAATATTCTCAATTTTGCTTATTTATTAATATTTTATTTTTCAAAACCCAATGAGTTTAAGAAAAACATTTATTAGAAAACTCCAAAAAAACTTGATTAAAAATAAAGTAAAAAGACACAAGAAAAAAAATTTATTTTTTGAATTTAAAAAAACTTTATTAAAAACATTTATAAAGAAAAACATTTATAAATGTTTTATTAAAACATAAAAAATTTTATTAAAAAAAAACTTATAAAAAAATATAGTTTAAAAACTATATAACCAAAGTTTTATTTATTAAAAAAAAACTTTTAAAAAAATACATATTAAAAAACATATCTAAAAGTTTTTATTTATTTAAAAAAAACTTATTAAAAAAACCTTTAAAAAAATATATATTAAAAAACTTTTTAAAAAAATATTTTACCCCTTTCGGGGGCTCCCCGCACTGTCGTGCGGTACAGCACTGTGCGGGTACCGCACACAGTGCATACTGCACTGTCAGTGCAGTACCGCACTGCAATGCGACTGCACTGTCAGTGCAGTGCCGCACTGTCAATGCGTACTGCACTGTCGTGCAGTACCGCACTATGGTGCAGTCAATGCACAAGCCTGCGGGCTTTAAAAAAATTTTAAAAAATTTCAAACGAAATTCTGAAAAACACCCCCCCACTTAATAATTAGAATTTTTAAAAAAAAATTCAATTTTTAATTAACACGAAAAATACACAGCAAAATAATTAAAAAATAAAATCGTACTTGTGTTGCGCTGAAATCCGTACGACGAGGCAGGGAGGGAGAATTTTTCTTCCGAGACCAACGATATCCGATCTGGACGAATGAACAGTGGATCTTGGAGTTTTTGGTCGCTCTGATCGCAATGACAGTGTCAGATTTGGTCCAAAGTGCTCCAATTTTGCAGATTGGTCTTAGGGGTTCGATTTGCAAAAAAAAATTTACCTCAAATTTGACTTTTGCCTAATATAGGTAAATTTATAGTCAAAATTTATGGAAACAGCCACCTGGATGCAATGGTGAGGTCCGATCTTGCTCAAAATGCTCCCACAAAATTTTGATCCTGGATTTGGTTCGTGGCCCTCCAAAAGTTGAAGCAATCAAACGCTCTCTAATGGCTATGCAATGAAAACTCCTTTGGCTCTGATACCATGTAAGAATTTTCTTAAGGCAAAGAATATAAGCCAAGATCTAGAAGCTCAAGAGATAGCACAAACAAGAGAGACAAGACAATATGATCAAATGAAGAATTCAATAATGATCAAATGATGGGTAATAGAATGAATACATACAATGTAGAAATGCCTCAATATAAATGCAAATCATGATAACTAGAAGATATGCAAGTGATAAGCTATCAACTAGACATGGTGGAATCACATGTCCACCAAAGGTGGATCATCCTCCAATATGCAATAAAGTATGTGCATTGGATTAGGATGATAATGTGATAAGAGCACTAAAGGTGGATCTCACACACAAAGAGGTATGAGAAGACAACTATGACCACCTAAAGTGGAGATTCTTCTAACCATGTGCTAAAATGAAATGCAAACTCCTAGGTGTCTCAAAGACAAACTACTATGCAATGCATTATCCTAAGTAAACTTAAGTAAAGTGTAATTAGTAAATACTTAATTACACCAACAGCATGATTGGTCCTATCAAGTACTTTTTAGGATTGAATGTGCAACAGACAGACAAAGGTATATTCATAAATCAGACTAAGTGAAAGAGATTTTGAAGATATTTAAGATGGATGATTGCAAGCCAGTAAGTACCCCTATGATAATAGGATGTAAGCTTTCAAAAGAAGATGATAAACCAACAGTAGACATAACCTTGTATAAGTCTATGATTGGTAAACTTATATATCTTACTCAGACCAGACCAGACATTTCCAATGCAATTGGTATTGTTGGAAGATTTGCAACAGAACCTAAGCAAAGTCATCCCATGGCAGTAAAAAGAATATTCAGATACTTGAATGGAACCCTAGACTATGGTTTATGGTATCCTAATTCAGAGAATGTAAAGCTTCATGTATATATAGATGTAAATTGGGCAGGATGAGTGGATGATAGGAAGAGTACCTCTGGAGGAGCTATATTCCTTGGAGATAGACTTGTTACTTGGACAAGTAAAAAGAAAAATTGTATCTCTCAGTCAACAACAGAAGCAGAGTATGTTGTAGCAGCATTAAATTGTTCTACAATTGTGTGGATTAAGTAGATGATAAAATATTTTGACATTCATATTGATTATCCTATTGTTATTCATTGTGATAACACTAGCACTATCAATATGTCAAAGAACCCTATAATGCATTCAAAGACCAAACATATTGAGATAAAATATCACTTCCTAAGAGAGAAAGTAGTAGAGAAAGAAGTAATGGTGGACTATGTGAGTACAAAAGATCAGCTAGCAGACATATTCACAAATCCTCTACCTAAGGATACTTTTGAGTATCTCAGGGAAAAGCCGGGAGTAATTCCCTTCCTTGAATCTGATTAGAGATAGCAAGAGTGTATTAGTCCTCAATGACTGATGAAAGGTTGACTACTCTACCTTAGGAGTAGTACCGATGCTTAATGTTTTTGGCACCCTTTTCCATTGATGTCAAAGGGGGAGTAGTATACAGTCATGAAAAACATAAAAAGAAGGAATATACAATAATACCAAACAAGTAGAAAGGGGGAGTAAAAATATAGTCATGGAAAACAATACAGTTGAGGAAATGGAGAATATTGAAGAATATTGCAGCAGGTGGAGGATACATCCTTGGGGGAGTTTTGTTGAGGAAATGGAGAATGTTATAAAAGAATTGGACATTTGGAGTGGTGGTGTTTTTCATTCCATATGTTGCCATTAATGCCAAAGGGGGAGATTTTTGGAGATTTACCACCAAGCCAGATTATTGACTGTATGTTTGTCATTGATGACAACATATGGTAAGTGGCATGTGTGGAAGCTTGATGGAGAGAACCTTTAAAATTTATATGTTATCAACATGATATCATAGACGCAGAGGTTGATTTTGAGTGAAGACAGTAATACAATTGTGTATAACAGTAAGCGTTGCTGACAGGTCCCATGAACAATTCTGTATTGGATTGGCCGTATGGTTGTAGTAGAGTCTTGCACATTTATACTTATGTTGTAGACATACGTATGATGTAATTTTCATGAACGCAAAGTCAGATATGTAGAACAGGCTGAGTTATGAAGTCTCCAGTTGATACTCACAGTTTCCTGAGTTTATTTGGAAGAACCAACAGAGTTTATATGATTGCGGTAGTTGCGCCTATCATCTCGGTATGCGCACTTGGATTTGTGTTAAGAGAAGAGTTAAGAAGATTCTATTAAGAGTGCATGACATAATTCGGCATGAGGAGAAAGTATCAGTTAAATTGCTAGAGTCGACAGTGTGAAGAGTCGTGTCTACTCATATGGAGTTGTGCAATCTTAATTTATGTTGTGTGCTTAGTAGAGCCGACTGAGGTGTTATTGGAAAGTTGTATTGTCTCTCTAATATGATTTCAAGATGGTTCTAACAGGCTGACTTGATTATTTCATTTAGAGGAAAGATATTAATAGGTAGTCATTTTGTGATTGACAAGTGTGGTTCAAAGTTGAAAGACAAGAGCAGAGCAGAAAGTGCGAAGTGTTGAGCCATCAGAAGAAGGTCTATGTGACTAATAAATAGTATATGCTATTCATTGGAACCGATCAAGACAGAAGGTCTACACACAGCTCACCAAGATCCAGATATAGTGTGTATCTGTTAAAACAAGGTTACAACCTTCACCCCTTTGAGCAATGTGCTCTCGGACAGTGCGTCCTCACCCCTAACAGGGTTAATTGTTAAAGACTCCTAATAGGGTCTGACCCTTGACCAGGTCACTATACTTAATGCATTGTAAAGATCAACTCCTAACAGGGTTCTAAGGTCTTCTAACAAGGATCATAATACACTAGTGCAGTTCTTAGTGGGTGTCAATTCTCACTGGGGTTTTTACCTATTTGGGTTTCCTCGTAACCAAAATCTTGGTGTTGTGTTAAGTGTTATTTCATTGTGTTTATGCTTAATGTTATCACATACTTAATTGGATAAAGAATGGAAACTTGTAGATAACTAATTCACCCCCCCCCTCTCAGTTATCTCTTGGGACTATTCCTAACATATGCATCTTCAATCTTCCATTTATTCTCTTCTGCAATCAATTCTTCATCCATAAGTTTGAGAGAGATAAGGAATTGATGATCATATTAGATACTTAGTTCTCATACTCTTTTAACAAGATCAGAGGATGGAGGTCTGCATTCCAAAGGTATTTCTTGATAGGCATTAAACATCCTCATAAAGAATTGTACTACAGATTCCTCTTCTTGCTTTTCTAAGCTCAAAAATGTATCCAAAGGAGATATATAACTTGAACTTTCATCTAATATTTGAAAAAGAAGCTTCAAGTTAGGGTCATACGGTGAGACTCCCAACTCACGAAATTTTATTATGAGTTCCTTGCGTGAAGGCATGATATCTAAAGGCACTTCCCAAAAAATATTCACCATCCTTATGAATAAATGTGTTGATGTCTCACCTTCATATCTTTCCAAATTTAAAAAGGCATCAAGTGGAGACATGTTAGGATCCTCTTCCATGTTGTAGCTTTGGTCTTCACACCGTTCATAACACATGTCATCTTCCTCGCTTGCATCATGAAATTCATATAGGAACCATTTTTCAAACTCTTTCCAGGATGAGATACATTGTGTAGGTAGTGATTCATAAGCCTATCTCGCATTGTCCTTCAATGTTCTGACAAATAACTTCATCATCTGATCTTCTACATCGACCTCATAGTCTTCTATGAATGTCTAAAACACATCCAAATGTTGAAGTGTAGATTCATCCTATTCTCCATGAAACTTTGGCACAAGTTGTGAAAGTTTTGGGGATAACTTGAAATCCAATGGCCTGATGCGATCTAGAATAAAATACTTTCTTTCAAATGATCGATACATTTGAAAAACCTATCTAGCATCTCCTTCTGAGTCTTCTCCCTCAGTAGAGCTACCAAATGAAAATTATATTGAATAGAGTCACCAACTCTTTCGAGGAATGTATTGATTTGTTGATCTTTCGGGTTCTCACTTCCAACAGAGTACGCTTCCAAACAAACTGATAGAACTACTTTCAAATTCTGGTCTGCAAAATTAGAAATTCTAGGTAACTTCACAATATGTATTGTGAGCAACTGTCCCCAGTAGAGTCGTTAATCTATTGGTTCCCAAAATTGCAGATTGGAATCCTACAAGTCTTGCCAACTCGATGCTGGAATATCCAACTGGCTATGACCAACTTGACAGAACTGAATGGTGTAATCTGAGTTCCCTGCACTTTTGTCTCTGCAAGGCCAAGGTGGGTGCACTTGATCTTGAAAAAAGCACTCAAGCCCAGGATGCTTATTTGCAGAATGGTTAAAATATTAATGCAATGAAAGAATCCTAAATAACAAGATGACAAGAGACTTTTGACTTTGCACAATAATACTGAAATCACTAAAATGACACCAATTCGTACGACTTCAAAGATAACCATATAAAATAATGCTTCCAACTTGTGAATTTTGTATTGCAAACAAGGATAAATGACTATATGAATATATGAATAATTTAGAGTAAAAAAGTAATTGTAAACTTCAAGGATAAATGAATACAATATTTCTTCAAAGGTCGAATATGAAATAATTGCCAGCATATGATTTATGAATTAAGAGTAATATAAAGAGCAGTGCCTAATTAAATGGGCAAACATAGTCAATATTATAAGCTTATTACATACAACTTTATAAAATTCAATGTATTAAAACTATAATTAAATTAATAATCCAGACACAACTGATCAATTATATGAACGCTATTTTAGATTAGTCTAGGATGCACTTTAACTCCTGTGATGCGAAGACAAACTAGACATAAATATGGAAACAATTAAATATTTCACAATATCTATGTTTATCAAATTTAAAATGCAATAATGACCCAGTCCACTTATTCGAATATTAAAATATTTATTGCAATAAAAAATATTTATAAAGGTAATTGTAAACTTCAAGGATATATGAATAGAGTATTTCTTCAAAGGCCGGATATGAAATAATTGCCAGCATATGATTTATGAATTAAGAGTAATATAAAGTCCAGTGCCTAATTAAATGGGCAAATAGAGTCAATATTATAAGCTTATTACGTACAACTTTATAAAATTCAATGTATTAAAACTATAAATAAATTAATAATCTAGACGCACAGATCAATTATATGTACACTATTTTGGACTAGTCTAGGATGCACTTTAACTCATGTGATGCGGAGACAAACTAGACATAAATATGGAAACAATTAAATATTTCACAATATCTATGTTTATCAAATTTAAAATGCAATAATGACCCAGTCCACTTATCCGAATATTAAAATATTTATTGTAATTAAAAATATTTATAAAAGACACAACTTAATAATAATTGAAAACTCTAATGCACATAAATAAAATAAATACGCTTACAGATTATGCCGAAAATAAAATTGCACTAGAGACACTCCTTACGGATGATCTATCCAATGTAGTTTGATACTCAATAATCCGGAATTCACGGACTTAGTTCAAAAATTCATTCCTCTGCCAATGAAAAAATATCATATATCAAAGCATAATATTTTTATCAAAGTATAATATTTTTGCCAGTATTTTACCACAGGTTGTGTTCGTGTGTTGTTGTTTGATTTTTTTACCTTATATTTTTATGAACTCATAAGGATGTCGGTTGCTTTCCCAAGCACCACACCTTTTCATAACAAATAACTAACATTTGTTAATTCTAACTTGTCTCAATATGAGATAACCGAATTTATAATTTTAGCACCATTTTCTTATATGAAACACGAGCATGTTTGTGGGTGACAGGTGGATTTTGGGTTTCATAAACCAACGTGTCGCTTCCATTCCCAACTGGTTGTAGCATATATATTAACAATAATCAAATTTATTGAGCGTCTTGAAACTATCATTTATATTCATACTTCATCAATCATACAGATTTCATTTTGCAACCACTCTGGCAAGTCACAGCTGCTTCTATGCCTCATGCATGGGCTCGGGATTGTTTCTTATGTCTTCTTTTATTGTTGTGCTTTCCTTCTATATGATTCTCCATACAACTTCGAAGTCTCTAATGTTTTTTCCTCTTCGTAACTCCTTCCGGAACTGACAAGTTCATCTTCAGAGGTAAACTCTAGCGGATTAGTTGAGGATATCTGCGCTTCTTACATTCCCATTGTCATATATCCTCTATGCTTTCATGGTAATTTTGCATCGCCTATGAATAATTTAGCAATTTTCAAAACTCGGTGCAGGTATAGTAATTTGTGTTCGTCCCAAAGCACGACATCGTCTACCCGTGCTTCGTATTTATGGAAGCAACAACTTTGATCCAGTGATCACTAGAAATTGACATGGTGTTTTGGTTTGAGTCTAGGATTATTTATGCCAGAAAATCGTATTAGGATCATACCAAGCACTCCATTCCAAAAATCCCAACATGGAATCATCACTACAAGCCCAAGTGTACTTCCAAGGTCTTCTAAATTGCAGTTGCCTACTTCAGATTTGTTAACAGAGATGCTTCTTGAGTGTTGCATACTGTCTATAGAATACACCTACATAACGAAGTCTATGGATACGTTTAGAATGCATAATTTGTATTATTTAAATGCTTTCAGATTTCAGAGGAAAAATGGTGACACATTTATAATGATTGTATAAAAGTAATATTTTATATAAAATTCAAAAATCATTTTCTATAGCTCAAGGATACATAAGATATAAATCATATGCATAAATCCTAATATATTAATAATCTAGTTTATTATCAATGACAAATTTAAATGAGAACATGAGAGAAAGTAATTAAATGGAATCCTTAATTTGTAAAAATTAAGGCTCCATCAGTGGCTCTTGTTGGGGACACATGTCCTTTCTAGGCATAATGAGATTCCAGCTATCTATGAAGGAGCAGACCGATCATCCATGCTTCACATGATGCAAGGTGTAGATAGGGTGGCCAAGGCCCCCCCAAAAAATGAACACCATGTCCTTCCTCTATCAAATACCTTATCCTAATCAAGTAACACTTTGGATCTCTTGGATATGGTATCACATCGTTCCTTAATAAAATTTGATCCATTAACAAATGTTAAAAAATGACCATTGCATAACATGTACTTTTCCTTCATTACTTGTCTAGAATTAAATTTTACCCTTGCTTTATCAACAAGATCATTTAAAAAGAAATGAATTTCATTGTCTTTTAATCCTAGCATCTGATCTCTTGGTTGACTCATTTGATCAATGCACATGGAAAAAAAATCCTTAAAGGATTTGTGATGAAAACTTAAAAATATTTCCATAAACATATCCTTAACAAATATTATCATAGAGTCCTCAGAGATACTTACCTCGATTTACTGTTCATACTTCATACATGTATCAACTGCATCATTCTTATGAGCAATACCTACTTTATTTGCTTCATGAATACAATCTTCAACATCTGACTTTTGTTTAGCCTTTGATAAATCCTCATGTGTTATATGCTCTTTACTGCATGGAAGATCCCTATGCTTTTGATCAATCACACAAGCATCTAGATAAATCTTCTCTTCTGAATGCATATCATGAGTTATGTCAACTTCAAAATCGTCATTAGGTATGTGACCTTTGTCACAGTGCTGATATGAAAGATCTTCTTCAAACAATGAATTCAAGAAAGAAGCAACCTTAGGAATATCTTTATGAGAACCTTCATTTGAAACCTCTTCATATTCATATGTTGTCTCGAATGTACTTTCTTCCTCTTTATGAATGTTCACATTTTCCTCAAGATCTAGAAGTCTATAAGGGATATATTCTTCAATCTCTTCTACAAGTCCATCGCATATAGGATCTGAAAACTCTTTGAAATTGTGTTCACATAAATCTCTCTCTATACAGAGACCACAATGCATGTCTTCAACAAATATGTCAACCTCTTGAGAAATGTATGCTCTTTCTGGTTCATTGCTTTCCTCCTCATGAAAGCAATAAGGATTAACTTCACAAGGTGCTTTGTTTCTGAAAAGTAATTATTCACGCCTTATAGGGAATAAATATGATAAACTCTCAAGATCAATCATAGGTTCATAAAATATTATACCTTCTTGGGATTTATCAAACACTTTTTGAATATGTGTTGATCCACTATTCCGTTTTGAGAAAAAATTTGGGCCATTCTTTTCAACACACATCTTATATTCCATGTCCAATAAGGCTGAAATTTCATCCATGCTGAGAGAATCTTCTTTCTCATTTCCATATTCCCACAATATAATTCTTTTCCAGTCTCATTGTGATCAGATTCCTCTTCAATGGGATCTAAAATTTATTCTATAGTTGGATCTGAAACATCACTTAATTCTTATGCATCTTCAATCTTCCATTTATTCTCTTCTACAATCAATTCTTCATCCATAAGTTTGAGAGAGACAAGGAATTGATGATCATGTTAGAGACGTAGTTCTTATACTCTATTAACAAGAGCGGAGGATGGAGGTGTTGGTTCCCAAAACCGACGGATTGGAATTCCTAGAGCCTGCCAATTCTCTAATAGAATTTCAAACTAATTCTGGCCAACGAACAAGAATACTTTAAACTCCCCTACACTTTAGGCTTCGCTACACCTAGGCGGGTAAACCCTTACTTCAAACTTGATCACCTGGTTCAAAGCTCTTCTATAGCGAATTTAAGTTGGCAAGTTCCTTGGTTGGCAAAATCCTTGAACTTGATCGAAATAAAGTTGAATGTTGAATGTTTGAATTAAAATGTTGTGTAATGGTTAATAAGGTTTGTAGGAAGGATTTGATAAATTTTTTGACTTCATATATAAACCCAATATTTCAATAATAATAAGACCAGTGCCTCTACTTATTCGGGCAATAGAGTCAACTTCAATGAAGGTTTACGTACAACTTTATAATGTTCAACACATTTATATTGCTAATCAATTAAATAATCAAGACACGACAAATCAAATATTTGTTAGATTTGACAAACGCAAATCATCCCAAGAACACCTGCATGCAAGACTGTCACAAAGAAGAAGCAAAAAGACAGAAAGCTATGGCGGCCAATAGGCCAGAGACTGCAAAACTATGTTGCAAGAAAAAATCTTCTATTAACAATGATAAAAATAATACAATCTCCTTAATGAAATGAAAGAAGTGAATCCTTATAAAAGGAAACACGAAACCCTAAAGGCTAAAACCCTAAAGAATTATAAAGCGCCTAAGTGAAACTTAAGCCTAGAGTATGATAAACTAATAATTAAATGATTTAATTATTAGCTAACATAAGACTACTCTAACACCCCCCCTTAAGTGTAACTTAGGGAGAAGCAAAAAAAGCTAAACTACTGCAGGAAAGATGGGTCCCGGCAACTAGGCCTGATCAGGTACCCAAACATAAAGCAAAAGATGTCCCAGAGAAAGGAACAAGAAGAGAGCAAGAAACTCCTCTGAAGCATGTCTGAAAACTCTGTCAGAAGATACTGCTGGAACCCCCACTGAAGTGCATGACCAGGTAGAGAAGACAAGTGTCTGAAGAGCTGATCAATCGAACCAGGAAGCAATAGAACCAACAGGTGAACCCCCCCATAATGATGAACTGGGAGAGGTGACAGGAACACTGAAATGTGATGCCAAAAATAGCTGCAGAAGAAGAACCAGGAACACCAACAGTGCAACAGAAGCACACACACAGGATAAAGGGCGGTGTCATAGACACAGTCTACATGGGCTAATGTCGTGGAAGGTACGCTCACTTGACAAGAGTGGATGCGCCTATAGTGGCAAATGCATCAGAATCCCCCCATGGCACTTTATAACTGAGTGCGAATACTAAAACTGAACCAGGTGAAAAAGATCCCAGAAATGCAGAAGAGGGCACTTTATCTTAGTGCGTTTACAGAACAAAGATACATCAGAAAGAGCATGCAAGCTCAGAAGTCAGAAAGAAGAGTGCACTAAGAAACCAGAAGAAGAGATCCCCGGACCTGTAGAACCAAGCACACCACCAGAGGGCATAAACTGCATAACTCAGAGGAGTGAAAACCTGGAGTAGAATCTGGAAGAAATACCTCTGCCACTGAATAGTACACAGAAACAGCTTTCCGACGATATCTCGTTTGCCAAAAAAGGAGTCCGGATGAGCCAGATATGACTCCCGGAAGGCAAAAAGAGACATCAGACTTCAACAGCAAAAAACACTGTTATCCACTTATCTGATATTTAAATTGTATACAATATTCAAAATAATAATTACAAAGGATGGTTCATCTGCAGTTTAATTCTCCATGCCTTTAATAATAAACAAAGGGTATTTTATTTTATTATTAAAATAAAATAAATTTATATTTACAAAATCATATTATAACCCTTATCCCTCCATACAAAATAAATAAATTAAAAAAAATGCTTCTTATGTCTCTCCTATCAGCTTATACAATCCTTATTTATACTTGGTTTTACAAAGTGACGCCTCTTTTCAATATCAAAAGTCACGTACTTTTATTAAACAAACCAAAGGTTTTATATTTTCAACTAATGACCAACATAGAATAATATTATCTCTAAATCTTCGTAAGTGAATAATCCCCTCGTGCTTTTCCAGTTTGTCACCCTTCTGATCATCGGGATTAATGGCAGTCTCTCTGTCAAAGATGTTGAAGACAGAAATCAAGGCATCGGAGCCCTCGGTCATGGTGTTGGCCTCTGCAATGACTCCCGTGGTGTTCATCAGAATGAAGTATGTTTTGAAAAAGGCATCAGGGGAAATGTGGCCGTCGAGACTCAGAAGAATGTCACTGCTTCAAATATGCCAAAGGCGTTTGATTGCAAGGCATTACACCCAAAAACTCTGTAACTGCAATTGTCGAACCCTGCAATATCCCATTTGTGTCCACTTCGAAACACATATCCACCTTTTAATTCATTCAAAGAATCTGATCGTTCACATGCCAGAAGCTAGAACATTGATAAATCATCTCCTAAACATTACTTAGGATATCCTTGAGGAGGATAGCGTTGATTTGGATATGCAAGCTGTCCATATGCTGGTTGTGGAGGATAAGAAGGAGCGTATCCAATAGGAGGTGGTATAGCCTAATCAATGCGAGACATCTGTTGTATTAGAGGTGCTTGCGTCACCCTTTCAACTGGTTCGAACATGCCATCTCGTTTGTCCAACCATCTGAATATACTCTTGTGCAAAAATGGAGTCTCTAAAATTAGAGCTCCATCAGGGGGTATGCATTCCAAAGGTATTTCTTGATAGGAATTAAACATCCTCATGAAGAATTGTACTGCAGATTCCTCTTCTTTCTTTTCTAAGTTAAAAAATGTATCCAAAGGAGATATATAATTTGAACTTTCATCTAATATTTGAAAAAGAAGCTTCAAATCAGGGTCATATGGTGAGACTCCCAACCCACAAAATTTTCTTATGAGTTCCTTGCGTGAAGGCATGATATCTAAAGGCACTTCTCAAAAAATATTCACCATCCTTATGAAAAAATGTGTCGATGTCTTGCCTTCATATCTTTCCAAATTTAAAAAGGCATCAAGTGGAGACATGTTAGGATCCTCTTCCATGTTGCAGCTTTGGTTTTCACACCATTCATAACACATGTCATCTTCCTCGCTTGCATCATGAAATTCATATAGAAACCATTTTCCAAACTCTTTCCAAGACGAGATACATTGTGTAGGTAGTGATTCATAAGCCTGTCTCGCATTGTCCTTCAATGTTCTAACAAACAACTTCATCATCTGATCTTCTGAATCAACCTCATAGTTTTCTATGAATGTATAAAATGCATCCAAATGTTGAAGTGCAGATTCATCCCATTCTCCATGAAACTTTGGCACAAGTTGTGAAAGTTTTGGGGATAACTTGCTAGGTTCATAATCAAACTTGTTGAAATCCAATGGCCTAATGCCATCTGGAATAAAAGGATTTCTTTCAAATGATCGATACCTTTGAGAAACCTATCCACCATCTCCTTCTGAGTCTTCTCCCTTACTAGAGCTACCAAATGAAAATTGTATTGAATAGAGTTGCCACCTCTTTCGAGGAATGTATTTATTTGTTGATCTTCCAAGTTCTCACTTCCAACAGAGTACACTTCCAAACAAACTGATAGAACTACTTTCAGATTCTAGTCTACAAAATTAGAAATTCTAGGTAACTTCACAATATGTATTGTGCGCAACTGTCCCTAGTAGAGTCACCAATCTGTTGGTTCCCAAAACTGCAAATTAGAGTCCTACGAGTCTTGCCAACTTGATTTTGGGATATCCAACCGGCTATGGCCAACTTGACGGAACTAAACGGTGTAATCTGAGTTCCCTGCACTTTCATTTCTACAAGGCCAAGGCGGGTGCACTTGATCCTAAACAAAATACTCAAGCCTAGGATGCTTATTGTTGAATGGTTAAAATATTAATGCACTGAAAGAATCCTAAATGACAAGATGACATGAGACTTTTGACTTTGCACAATGATATTGAAATCGCTAAAATGACACCAATTCATACAAATTCAAAGATAACTATATAAAATAATGCTTCAAACTTGTGAATTCTGTATTGCAAACAAGGATAAATGATTATATGTGTGTGTGTGAAAATTGTACCTGATCAGTAGACACAACACTCAGTAAAACATTAGAGGTTAGCAATAATCAAAATCATGCAAAATTAAAAGCTATCTAACCAAGCGATTTACTACCTTCTAATAGGTGCGAGATTAATGTTCTCAGATTGTAATCGAGATCAGTGACCTAGACGACACCTAAATGAAGGATTTGAATGCAAAAGATGGATATGAAATTGAATGCAATTAATCTATATTTTTGATATTTTCTATGCAATAAGAATGATAAAAACTTGATATGAATCTATGCTATTGAAAACTGATATGCTATGCTAATCTAACAATGATATGAAATATGAATGCAAAAATAAGATTGATCTCACAAAGATGTCGATTCGCAAGAGCTTTGATTCTTCAATTCTAATTCTCCAGCGTGATTGTGCAAAATATGAGATGATTTGAGAGATGAGTTATGAAGAGCTAAAGCCTTTAATTTATAGAAATCCAGGGCTTTGGAGGTGCATGGATAAAAGCCATAAATCACTCAAATAACTCAACTTGATTTTTGAGTTATTTTTAAATAAAAGATAATTAACTCACAAAAACATGCAAAAGCTAAGTTTTAACTCAAAATAGAGTTTAGCTTTAATTGATAATTGATAGTTGCTTGCTTTTATGATTGTGCATGTTTTATTTATGAATTAATTTAATAATAAAGTGATTTATTTCCAACTTAACTGCTTTTAAAAATAAAACAATTGATTTATGGGTTAATCAATTATTTAATCAAAATTTTATTAAAAACTATATTATTAAATAATGACAACTTGCTTTAATTAATTAAATAAGAATTTAATCAATTATTCATATGATATTAGATTTATTGTCAAAATTAAATAATACAATTAATAATAGATATAATTAAATTTAATTACACAATTAAGTGGCAAATATTAAATCTAATTAATTAAATATGAAAATATTCAATTAATCAAACTTTAGGATAAATGTGATTTATTGCCAAATAATTATAAAATTAAAGATAATTAAGATAATTAGGAATATTACTAAGAATATTCTCCGATGCAAAATTTAAGATAATCAATTAGATTTGATGATGTTTAGATGTGCCTTAGATTAGGACTTTGATGTCGATTTCATATGATTTGATGATATAGGAGGTTAATGAACTTATAGCCCATTTTTGGGGTATTACATTTTGCCCCTCTTTGAATTACTGTGCGAAGCGCAGTGGTTCAAAGATAGTCTGTGTTTGATAAAGATATGAAACTGATTCAAAAGATAAACCGATCTCGAGATAGAAACCGATTGAAAGATATTGAGATAGGAGTTGATTGATATTAAATTGATATGGAGATAATAGGTCTTGAATGACCAAAGATAATGTTCACTGTAGAAGCAAATGAACCTATGATTGTGAAAAAGTGTCAAAATGTCTGATTCTGAACCTTAGGATTGATAAGAAGTGAGTGACCCGTTCTAGACTCGATTGTCTTAGCAAAACTAGCAGGTATCACATCCGAATCCTTTTGTTGCCGAAGAACCAAGGAAATAACACTATGATCTGATGGTTGCAAAAACTGATACAGATTACAAGATTAAGAGAATACCAAATTGATATGGATCGATGAATCTGATATGCCCCAAGTGATGATAGATTTGCCCCGAGCGATGAGGACTTTTGATGAATCAGTAACTAGACGTGATTGTTTGTCTTGATCACTGATGAAAGATATTGATTTCCATAAAGATATGATTTCAAATTTGATTACAGACTTTGAATGATATGCAATACCATGCCCCCTTCGGGATTAAAATTGAAATCTGACAAGAGAAGTCAGCGTTAAATGATTTAGAAGCATGTAAATTGATAAGAGAAGTGGTTATACACATCCGAGAACACATTGTGCATCGTTGGAAGGTCCCAAAAGACCAAGTTTGACTAGGTTTGACCATGAGTTGACCATGGTTGACCAAGTTGAAATTTTGATAGTTTGATGTAAGATAATCAGTTAAGTTGAATACTAGATTTCTGTGATGATTAAAGGTTGATTATGCAAGTAGTTAATAATATGAATGATCTCAGATTTGAATTTTGATCCCGAAAAAGGATTCTACTTGCTATTTCATTGGAGGAACCTTCGTGTGAGATTCAGTTCTTGTTAGACTTGAAGATGTGATTTGAAGAATCATTTAAGCATTGAAGTTCGTTTAATCATTGTGAGATCATGCAAACATGCAAAATGCAATGAGACATGCAAAATGAAATGTAACCTAAGACCTAGGACCTAATCACTGATCATATGTCGATTTGTTATCATCATTGAACTTTTAGGTAACCGGATAAATTAATACAATGCCCACTAGCCATGAAACCATAGACATATGAATATCAATTTGTATGCGCAAGAATCAATACAACACCCACTGGTCAAACAACCATGGATATATGAATATTGATTTTGTTTTCGAAATGTCGGATTAGATATAAGCATCAAAGCACAAATGCCAGGGTGACCTGAATATCATGTCCATTTTGATATAGCAATTTGTACAAGCATCAAAACATAAACGTTGTGATGACCTGAGTACGCCTTGCATTACAAACACATCAAACAGTCAAGAGATCATTCTAAATCCAATGTGAATTACCCGTAGTGACCCTTTATCATTCACATCCTTAGGCAAGATTGCATTCCACAGTAGGAGAAAGAACTTACTCAAAAAGATAATAGTTAGATCAAACGTCCTTGAATTTTTTTTGGGTATCAATGGTCGAGGTACGCATGGCCATCCAATTCGAGATAGAGGCTCTTACAGTCGGACACCATTTCAATCCAGAAGTTCCAAAGATGTTAGATTTTCACATACAAGCAGAAGACAAAGAAAAGATTATGCCCCCAGTCATCACTCTCTAAATCCTATAAAGGACATCATCGAAGAGCTCGAAGGGACACAATATGCAAAAATCTCAATGCGAATCAGTAAGCATACAAGGAGATAAAAGCATGAAAAGCACAGATTGTTTTCAGTTTGAGTTTGATGTTTGATTGTTGTTGATGCAAAATCCTTTCTAGAGACGAGACTGACTGACTGACTCAACAGGAAGCTTCAAAGGACTCTGACTGGATAGGACACGTCTAAGAGACATTGGAGGCCATAGGATATGACATTGATTGCCCCCAAGTGTGAACATTGATAGGATGCAGACGCTTGAGCTGGTTGGTGTACAGGCCGACTTATTGAAAATTGGAAATGCAGAAACAAACCGAGAGATATGTACAAACTAAAGCAAGACTGAAAGCTGGGAAAGACCAAGATTGTGCTGATAGATGGAGCATTTGGAACAAGTGGCGCCTGTTTGCCAGGTTTTCACCATCTTGGTAGAGATTCTATTTTTGCTACCGAGGTGCCTGTTTCCAGGTTTTCACCAAGGCACTTTTTTTTTCTTTTTCTTTTTTTCTTTTTTTTGTATTTTCATTTTTTCAATTTTTTTTGTACTTTTGATTTTTTTTTATTTTTTTGTACTTTTGATATTTTTTGATTTTTTTGTGAATCATCAAGGCGCCTATTGCTAGGTTTTCACCAAGATGTTCATTTTTTCAGGACTTTTTCCGATTTTTAAGATTTTTTTCAGGACATTTACCAAGCACTGAATGCCTTAAGCATAGAATTTCTTCAAATGGAGAACGTTGATTGGTTCTCAGAGCTGTTCTCCTTCAGTCGTTGAGAGTTGATAGGCACCAGAGCCAAAAGTAGCAGTGATAACAAAGGGATCCAACCAATTGGGTTCGAACTTCCCCTTGCGTTCTCGATGTGATTGATGTTTAGTATTTTCTCTCAACACTAGATCGCCAACCTGAAATTCTCTATGTCTAACTTTCTTGTTGTAGCCTCTAGACATTCTTTTCTGATACACTCTGAGATGATCATACGCTGCTTGTCTGCGCTCATCTAGTAGTTCAAGTTCTTGTAACCTAGACACTTTGTAGTCTTCATCAGTGACAAGTCCATGTATTCTGATTCTGAGTGATGGGATTTCAACCTCAATAGGCAGTACTGCTTTAGACCCATAAACTAAAGTGAAAGGTGTAGCCCCAGTAGGTGTTCTAATACTTGTTCTGTAGGCCCATTCTGATACTTGTTCTGATACTGGTTCTGATACTGGTTCTGATACTGATTCTGATACTAATTCTGATAATTGTTCTGATACTTGTTCTGATACTGATTCTGATACTGATTCTGATAATTGTTCTGATACTTGATATACTTGATAGCATCTTTTTCCATTGCAAACTCCCAAGCAAGATCATATCGTGCAGTCCCAATGTCTAGCAAGGTAGAGAACAAGAGGGATTAGCAAGCTGGTGGAAGAGATGGAAGATAAGAGAATGAAGGAAAATGAAGGGAAGAAATTCTCAAGGGGAAACTCCTCAAGAATACCCAAGCTAGGGAAAAATTGTCATGTAAAGCGCATTTGGACAAGCAATGAAAGGCTAGCATAGGATAAGCACAAAATCATAATGCAAGAGCAGGAAAGGATGCAATCCAAAGGAGTAGACATGTCAAGAGGCTTCAAAGCATCGTGTTTTACTCTTTCTTTCTTAGATCAAGACCAAAGGGGAAAAGGATAGCGATAGGTGAAAATGAATGGAGGAAGATGGATATGAAGGCTAAACATGGAAGGAATGAAAGCAAGATCACCGTAAGATAGCTCACAAAATAGCCAAATGTTCGTGTATAGATCAACATTGTCAAGATCAAAGAGAGAAGATGAAATGGATGAAATATGTAGAAGAACTACGCATGATGCCTGATTGCCAGGTTTTCATCATGGTACTTATCCAAGGCGCCACAAGGAAGTGGTTTTCACCATAGGATGAATTTATTTCTCTTTACTTTTGCTACCAAGGTGCCTATTTCCAGGTTTTCACCAAGGCACATTTTCAATTTATTTTATTTATTTTTCTTTTTTTGGAAGAAGGCAAGCTTTTTATGTAATGCTCCTTGAAAGGATAAACCATGATATGCCAAAGATTCAAAATGATATGCTCAAAGATGCTGATAGGGAAAGGGAGATGGAAGAGAAAAATGGAGGATAAGGTTTTATGTAAAGCGAGTGAGGTTGGAAGATAGGAGGAATAGGAAAATGAGGAAAAATGATAGAAGGTAAAAGGATAATGCATGGAAGGATTGTAAAAGGGTAGGTGGAAAGGAAGGCAAGATCAACATCAACACATACCTTGAAGGGTGGTGAGATAATGGAGGAATTGTGAATGAAGGAATACGTGAAGGAATATGGCGAATGGATAGCAGAGGTTGTGGTTTAGGCACATGGAATGGAAGAATATTTTTGGAGGGAGATGAAGTGGAAGCCTTTGGAAGCTTGAATGTCAACTTCACTTTTTGCTCAACACCAGACTCTTTCAAGAGAGACTTTGGAATCCATATAGCCTTAGGATTTTTATTTCCTTTTGATGATCTAGAGAGAATATCTTGAATGATGGATTTTGGAACCCATACTTGTCTTGTAGTTTTTTTCTTAGATATTTCTTTTGACTTTATGCTTCCATGTCTATGAGAGGAGACATGGTGATATTCTTTTTTTGATGGATTCTTGTATTGCTTCTTTTTCTTGTATTGAACATTCAAGTTACTTCCAAAGGACTTGGGACTTGTGGAAGAAGGAGGAGGATATGACTGGTTTAGATGGGTGGGTGGATGAAATGGATTCAAGGGTATGAATCTATATTGATCTTGAGGAAAGATGGGAGATGGAGGTATGTAAGGACCCAAGATGGATGGTGAATCAAGAGAGTTAGGAGGGGAAAGTGAAGGGACATAAGGACCCAAGATGGAAGGAAGGCATGAAGATCTTTGTAGTGGTGGAAGAGGTCCAAGGAGGGAAGTGGAAGACGTAAAAGGATAATCAATAAGCTCATTAACATCTATATGACAACCAAGGATATCAGCATCTTTAGAGTGAGCATTAGAATTTTCAAGAAAATCATGAACATCTTGAATAAGAGCATTTTCTTTGATAGGATCATTCAAAGCTTGTGAAGACTTAAGAAGAGTAGAAAGTGGAAGTGAACATCGAGTGGTAGAACAAGAAGATGAAAGACTTTGATCTTGACAAGGATCTTCGGATAGCATAAGCGCATAATTTTTCTCTTATTTTTCAATAGGCTTAACATTGGAAGGAACACCATTTTTACCAACCTTAATGGAAGTATCATATTTGGAAAGTGCAAGCGTAGTAAGGTTATTTTGATTGTCAATAAGCTCAACAGTGTAAGTAGTAGCTTGATCTTGCTTAGGCGAAGACTTAAGACATGGTGGAATGCATGAAAAAGGGGGTACAGGATCAAAAGAACCCTGAGGCGGATAAGAGACATCGTGAAAAGGAGTGGATGACATGGAGGGTTCTTGATCTTGATCTTTCTTTATGTTCTTTTCTTCATCATTTTTAGAGTCCTCTTGACATGGAGCCACTTCTAAGGACAAGGAAGCATGTTGGGATTGTATGGATGACTTTGGAAGAGATGGTGGAGGACTAGCTGAAGTAGGGATTATAGCATATGAAGGCTTAGGCTCTTTAGGTTTATCATTATTGAAAGTCTTTGCAGCCAAGTGAAGGTTAGCTTGAGTTTCTTTAAGAGGTAGCCCTGGAGAATAACTATAGGGAACCGCATGAAAAGTATCAAGGTTCGTGTCGGATGAAGGTTCTGTGAAAGATTTGAAAGAATCGAAAGCTTTAAGAAATGTACAGGTATTGGAGGAAGTAGGGGATGGAAGGGAACCATCACTAGACAAAGGTCCAACATTAACATGATCTTGCTTGACAGTGTAATCTTTATTTTCAGCCTGAGACTTCTTAGATGAGAGATCCTTATAGTATTGACGTTTCAAGCTAGCACGATGTATTTTATAGTCCTCAGCAGTAGTAGATGGATCATCATCAAGGTATTGTCCACAAAAGCCATCAAAATCTCTTTCAAAATCAGAATCATATGGATCACCATCACGATCTATCCAATGTGACGGCCCATTTGTAGTAAGCAAGAATGAACGATGAGGAGGACTCTTAGGAACAGAGGTGTCATAGGTATCATTACATTGTCTGTCATCATAGTCATCATAGTCTTCAAAGCTAGATGTGTCACTCTCCGTGGAAGAGGTATCATATTGCTCAAATTTTTTTCGGGGGCATGGTGACATGTACAAGTCTTTATCAAATGGAAAAGAGTATAAAGATTCCATGGAGAACTTTTTAGATTCCTTCTCTTTCTCAAGTTTGTCAAGCTGGACTTGCATAGCATGTATCTATTTCATTATAGCAGCGATCAGAATTTCTTCCTCATGTGTACTGATTCTTTGAGACATGTGTACTAATTCTCAATAGCTACTGCTCTATTCCTGACACAATGATATTTTTGACAGATTCTGGATCTAGGCTGGAAACATTGGATATCTTGCAATTTGACAATTTCTGACAACTCTCTCAAATTTTTCCAAACGACACTCTGCAGACTCGTACGACACTAGGTAGTCTATGAAATGATAGTTGCTAAACTCGTACGACAGTTGGGTAATACTGAAATGACACTTGAAAAAACTCGTACGACTTTTGACTTCCTGAAATGACTTTTGACTCCAGAAAAGATTTTACGTCAATTTTTGCAAAATGTAAGGTCTTCAGTTTTGGATTGTTTGCAAATTGTATTGTCCAGATTTTGAAGGTTATACCAGATTTGATCGTTTTTAATAGCCAAGTAGATAAATAAGCACGCAGAATAGCAAGCAAGTGATTCCAAGCACGTCTAAAAACAATGAACAAGGGCAAAAGCAACCTTGCGCATGAACAATCAAGTGACCAAATTGTGCTAATCCCTGAGAGTACTAATTGTGTATGTTCTGAAAAAGTTTTGCAATAACGCACATATACCTGAAAGTGAAAAATTGGCCTCTCTAGGGTTTTTAGTAATGGTTTGACTCTGCAACTTTTATGATTCAAAGGGGTGAACTCCAATCCCGGCGCACCAGGGTTTTGACACAGTCCGAGAACTTAATCTTCAAGAGCTGGTAGGGAGATCTGACAACCCAACAATGAACCATACCCGTGGAGATTTCTTCCACAAGGACATTTATATAGCGGTTGTCACTACCATGGTGAAAATGGCTATTACCGCTTGAGGTTCTGTCAATGCAGTTTGCCCTGTGAAGGGATTGTCCGCTACGGTTAACCCTCTCTAAAGATGACTCACAATAGTATACCACAAGGGGACTTGGCTCCAGATTCAAGGTTTTGACACCTCTTCACTTTTAACCCAAACAAAGCAAGCAGATTAATCCGACACGCTAAGACAAAGTTTTGTTCCACCAAGGTCTGTGATATCAACTCCACGTGATCTATCAACCTCTCCGGGGAGAGAATGTATCAATCAATAAGAGAAGATGCACTAACCAATTTTGATTCACCAAAGCTCGTGATATCAACCCCACGTGATCTATCAACCTCTCCGGAGAGAGAATGTGTTGATCAATAAGAGAAGACGCACTAACCAAGTTGAATGTGAAACGCACTAAGTATCCTCCCTACCTACAAGGATTCCGTCGTCAAGGAAGGATTTCGCTAGGAATCCAATCTCTCAAGAATCACGAATAGTGTTCATAGGGCCTAATTACTATGTGAGCACAGATGTATGTTCCGAAAGCAAATCTACCAAAAGCATCCAAAAAGTAGAAAGAGGAACACTTAACGTTTAAAGCGAATATGAGATGAGTCCACAAGGTGGAACACTTAACACCTCACACAAGCTAAAAACGAGTCCACAACTTAGAAAACAAGGGAGTTCCTAAAAGCACAAAAGGGTTGCCAAGTGGAACATTTAACGCTTCTGTCCTGTTGACCCCTCCCCTTTATGGCGCTGAGATTGCAACCACGGGGCGGAAATGAGGGGCCGGCGGATTAGCGAGTCCAATAACCCAAGATAGCAATCAAGATCAATCACAAGTATTCTAAGACTACTTAATGAATCCTTAAGGGTTCACAACCTAGTATCAATTATGCAAGTGTGTAGAAATAGATCAAAAGCATGAAAAGATGCACACAAGCTTGACACATAAGAGATTTATTTTAAATCCCAAATCAAAATATTATTAGATGAAGGAGAATACCTGAGATCCTTGCAACGCGCTTAGTAGATTTTACTTGATTTTTAGCAATTTTTGTTGAGCTTTTTCATGCAAGCAAGTGACGAACTCTCCAACAAGCAAACAAGCAAACAAGATATGCAAAATATATTCAACTTATGAAAACCATAGGGTTAGCTCTAAAAATCAATTATTATTAGTAATAATAACCAGCAATCAACCCAAATGACAACTCATATCATTCATTGAACCATGTAAAAAAAATAAGTGCATACCCATCACAAAACTTTATTTTTTTTTTTGCATTTGACCTAGTCAACAAGATCTAATTTTTTTTGATATGATTTTGGCCACAAAAATAGAAATTCAGAATAGAAACCCCTGCTAAAAAATAGAGAGCTTTTCAAAAATGCAAAAATTTTAGAAAAACCTCTTCATTTGTGCCCTAGAGACCCATTTTATCAAAACAGACCAGTTTTTACAAATTGACTATTTGAGCTATGATATCATGTCCAAATTTAAAACACAAAGAATGGACCCCCTGTAGAATTTAAAGAGCTTTCCGAAAATATAAAAATTTTCAAAAAATATACTGATTTGCGTCAGATATTAATTTTTTCCAGAATTTCAAGAAAAAATTATTAAAAATTCAAAACATCTCAAAAAATTCTAAATTTTTTACTATAGCTTCCATGACATGTCACCAATCTGCAAAAAACATTTCAGACCAAAATTCCAAGCCGTTTGGGAGATAAAATTAAATCTTTGAAACTTTGGGGTTTTAGCTCCCAAAAAAATCAAAACCAGCATGCAAAGGTGGGTTGCCCCACGATGGGCACCAGAAATGTGTGTGTGAAAATTGTACCTGATCTATAGACACAACACTCAGTAAAACATTAGAGGTTAGCAATAATCAAAATCATGCAAAATTGAAAGCTATCTAACCAAGCGATTTACTGCCTTCTAATAGGTGCGAGATTAATGTTCTTAGATTGTAATCGAGATCAGTGACCTAGACGACACCTAAATGAAGGATTTGAATGCAAAAGATGGATATGAAATTGAATGCAATTAATCTATATTTTTGATATTTTCTATGCAATAAGAATGATAAAAACTTGATATGAATCTATGCTATTGAAAACTGATATGCTATGCTAATCTAACAATGATATGAAATATGAATGCAAAAATAAGATTGATCTCACAAAGATTTCGATTCGCAAGAGCTTTGATTCTTCAATTCCAATTCTCCAGCGTGATTGTGCAAAATATGAGATGATTTGAGAGATGAGTTATGAAGAGCTAAAGCCTTTAATTTATAGAAATCCAAGGCTTTGGAGGTGCATGGATAAAAGCCATAAATCACTCAAATAACTCAACTTGATTTTTGAGTTATTTTTAAATAAAAGATAATTAACTCACAAAAACATGCAAAAGCTAAGTTTTAACTCAAAATAGAGTTTAGCTTTAATTGATAATTGATAGTTGCTTGCTTTTATGATTGTGCATGTTTTATTTATGAATTAATTTAATAATAAAGTGATTTATTTCCAACTTAACTGCTTTTAAAAATAAAACAATTGATTTATGGGTTAATCAATTATTTAATCAAAATTTTATTAAAAATTATATTATTAAATAATGACAACTTGCTTTAATTAATTAAATAAGAATTTAATCAATTATTCATATGATATTAGATTTATTGTCAAAATTAAATAATACAATTAATAATAGATATAATTAAATTTAATTACACAATTAAGTGGCAAATATTAAATCTAATTAATTAAATATGAAAATATTCAATTAATCAAACTTTAGGATAAATGTGATTTATTGCCAAATAATTATAAAATTAAAGATAATTAAGATAATTAGGAATATTACTAAGAATATTCTCCGATGCAAAATTTAAGATAATCAATTAGATTTGATGATGTTTAGATGTGCCTTAGATTAGGACTTTGATGTCGATTTCATATGATTTGATGATATAGGAGGTTAATGAACTTATAGCCCATTTTTGGGGTATTACAATATGAATATATGAATAATTTAGAGTAAAAAAGTAATTGTAAACTTCAAGGATAAATGAATACAATATTTCTTCAAAGGCCAGATTGTTAGGATTAACAAGGCAGAAATAACAATTACATGCAAATATTACCAATATCAGAAAACAATAAAGCACACATAAGAGAACACAAGACACAAAGATTTAATGTGGTTCACCCAATCCTTAGGCTATGTCCACCAACAGCGAGTCCAATATTTTATTATCCTATGATTACAACCCGATTACAATTTGTAATCCCTTACAGCTCAATTCTGCCTGAAGTACTAAAATCATACATCATAATGAAATCCCTAACCCTAAGCCAATATAACAAGGCTTATGTTAGTTAACAACTTAACCCTAAAATACTTGATGAGTCAACCTAAGAAAAGGCTTGACGAGTCAACCTAGGGAAATGTTTGACGTGTCAACTCAAAAACGCTTGACAAGTTAACAATATGAGTCATCTGTTAACCCCACAATGAATTAAAAGTGTACATTACTTTCCTGGATAGTACTTTCTTGATTAGTCACCACAAGCTAACAATCTCCCACTTGGGGACTGATCAGACTCCACACCAAACAACAATCTCCCACTTGGAGACTGATCATGTAGCTAAACCGCTACCCTGTGAGGCTCCCACTGGATCCAACCATCCTGGACTCAACTGTCCCTTTATTCTGTTCAGTCTAGTAGACCAACCGAAGTTGAACAAGAGTTCAACTTCTCCCTTGTTACTACCTTTGTAAACATATCTGCTGGATTATCATCTGTATGTATCTTTTCCAGCTTTAACTGCCCATCATCCAAAACTGACCGAATGAAATGGTACCACAACTGTATGTGTTTTGTCTTTGAGTGCATAGCAGAATTCTTCACAAGATGAATGGCACTTTGGCTATCTGTATGTAGAAAATTATCCTTCTGTGGATGTCCTAATTTTTCCATGAAGAATTGAAGCCATATTATCTCCTTGGTTGCCTTAGTAGTAGCAACATACTCTACCTTTGTAGTGGATAAAGCAACCACCTTTTGTAGTCGAGAAATCCAACTCACTGTTGTCCCACCAATAGTAAATACATAATCTGTAGTACTCCTCCTACTATCTATATCTCCTGCCAAATCTGAGTCAACATAGCCTTGTATAATAGTAGTAGAACCCCCAAAGTGTAAACACTTACTGGATGTACCTCTCAAATATCTGAGAATCCATTTGACTGCATTCCAATGCTCAATACCAGGGTTACTCATATATCGGCTAACGACTCCCACTGTGTGTGCCATATTTGTCCTAGTACATACCATAGCATACATTAAGCTCCCTACAGCTGAAGCATAAGGTACCTTAGAAATTGTATTCTCTTCTTCTGGTGTCTTGGGACACATCTCCTTAGTCAATTTCAAATGACTAGGCAAAGGTGTAGTGATAGCTTTGGCATCCTTCATGTAGAATCTCTACAACACCTTTTCAACATAATCAGCCTGAGATAGAGTTAATTTTTTGTTCTTCCTATCTCTACAAATTTTCATGCCAAAGATTTGTTTTGTTGTCCCCAAATCTTTCATAGCAAAATATTTTGCTAACTGTTGTTTCAACCCCTTAATATGATCCATGTTAGACCTAGCTACAAGCATATCATCAACATATAAACATAAAATAATGTAGTTGTCATCATCCAACCTCTTAAAATAAACACAATGGTCAGAATTACATCGAGTGTATCCATTCTCATTCATAAAAGTATCAAATTTAATATACCATTGCTAAGGTGCTTGCTTCAAGCCATATAAACTTTTCTGCAATTTGCACACTAAACTCTCCTTACCCTTGACCTCAAATCCCTGTGGTTGTACCATATATATTTCTTCATTCAAATCACCATGAAGAAAGGTTGTTTTAACATCAAGCTGCTCTAAATGCAAATCTTTAGTAGCCACAATACTTAAAACAGTACGAATAGAAGTCATTTTAACAACTAGAGAAAAAATCTCATCAAAATCAATATCATGTTTCTGTGCAAATCCTTTTACGACTAATCTGGCTTTAAATCTTTTCTTACCTCCATCCTCTTCTTTTATCCTATAAACCCATTTATTCTATAAAGCCCTTTTACTTGCAGGTAACTTGCATAAATCCCAAGTCTGATTTTTCAGCAAGGAGTCCATTTCATCTATCATTGCAGACTCCCACTGAAGCTTTGTATCCACCTGCATAGCTTCATTATAACATTCAAGTTCACCAGCATCAGTTAATAAGATAGAATACAAAGAAGGTGAAAATCTATTTGGAGGTCTACTTAGCCTTGTTGAACATCCAACATTCACTGGGGTGTGTGGTATTTGTTGTTGTTGTTGTTGCGGAGAATAAGGAACTACTGGAACATCAACTTTTGGAGTATCATCCAGTACTACATAGTCATTTTCTTTCTTCTCATGCTACTGCAATAAATCTTTGTACAATACTTTCTCATTGAATATGACATCCCTGCTTCTTACAATTTTATGATTTTCAAAATCCAAAAGTCTATAACCAAATTCATCAATGCCATATCCAACAAATACACATTTCTTTGACTTAGCTTCCAGCTTGGTTCTATTTTCAGAATCTATAAGTGCAAAAGCTTCACAACCAAAGGTTTTGAGAAAAGAATAACTCACCTTCTTACCACTTCATGCTTCCTCTGGAATAGCACAGTCCAAAGGAGTAGAGAGGCCTTTATTGATTAAATAAATAGCAGTGCTCACAGCCTCTGCCCACATATTTTTGGGCAGCCTAGCATGCAACCTCATACTCCTTGCATGCTCCATTATTGTCATGTTCATGCGTTCAACCACTCCATTTTCTTGTGGAGTCCTTGGTACAGTTTTCTGCCTACAAATACCAGTAGATGCACAATAATCTTCAAATTCTTTGCTACAATACTCACCGCCATTATCAGATCTAAGACATTTTAATCTTTTTCCAGTCTCATTCTCAACCAAGCATTTCCCTTTCTTAAAAGTTTGAAATACATCAGATTTCTGTCTAAGAAAATAAATCCATACTTTTCTTGTTGCATCATCTATAAATGTAACATAATACAAAGAGCCACCAAGGGAAGATACTTGAGCTAGACCCCATACATCTGTATGCACAAGCTCTAATTTTTCATCTTTCTTTTCCTTCCCACTCTTTACAAAACTAACTCTCTTTTGCTTTCCATAAACACAACTTTCACAGAAATCCATATTGACACATCTCAGACTAGGTAAAACTTTCTTTGAATGAAGTAATTTCATACCTTTTTCACTCATGTGCCCAAGCCTATTGTGCCACAGTGCTGTGTCAGAATCTGCATCAATGGTTTGATGTTCTTTCTGCTCAACTGCAACCACTATTCCTGAACATTCATTATCTTCTGAAATAATTAAAGTAGAAAGAACAGTATGACCTATACAAAGATATAAGGTGCCTACTTTCACACATTTTGCTACTACTAAGGAACCTTTTGAAACCTTCCAATTTCTATCATTAAAAGTAACTTTGCAACCCTCATCACCCAGTTGCCCTGTTGAAATTAAATTCCTACTCAGCCTTGGAACATGTCTTACCTCTTGTAGTAGCCAATGATTCCCATTCTGCAACTTAATCTTGATTTTCCTTTTTCCAACAATTTGACAAGGTTCATTATTTCCCAAATAAAATAGCCCAAAATCCCCTTGGACATAATCAACAAAATAACCTCTATGGGGTGTAGCATGAAATGAAGCCGTTGAATCTAACACCCATGAATCATCAACATTTTCTAAAGATAAGAGCAAAGCATCCTCTTCGGATTTGTTACTTACCACATTTGCCTCCTTGTTTCCATCATGCTTATCTCCTTGATCTTTCTTCCGAGACCAACAATCTTTTTTCTTATGACCTGGTTTCCACAGTACCAGCAATCATTTGGCCCTTTGGATTCAGACCTCTTTCCCTTTGATTTTCCTCTTCATTTCCCACGATTTCCAGAGTTATTTCCTCTATCTCTTGTTCTGCCTCTGCTTTCTGCGTTCAATACACTACCCAATGTGGATGCCCCTGAGCTTTTCCTATGAATTTTCTCACTCAATATAACACCAATAACATCATCAAACTTTAGGGTATTAGAACTAGAAACAAAATTACTAACAGCCATTACCAAGCCATTCCAACTTTCTGGCAAAGAACACAAAATCAAGAGAGCCCTAACCTCTTCATCAAAAGTAATTTTAACTGAGGCTAACTGACTTGTAATTGTATTAAACTCATTCAAATGATCAACGACTGATCCACCTTCTACCATTTTCATATTAAATAAACGCTTCATAAGAAATACCTTGTTTGAAGCTGAAGGCTTTTCATACAACTTCACTAGGGTTTCCATCAAAGTTTGAGCTGTCGTTGCTCCAGTAATATTGAATGCCACCTATTGTGCTAGGCATAGATGAATACTCCCTAGTGCCTTCCTATCCAAAATATCTCATTCTTCCTGAGACATTGTTGCCTCTTTCTTGGCTATTCCCTCTAATGGTCACCATAGATCCTTCTAATAGAGATAGTCCTCCATTTACATCTTTCATAATTGAAAGTTCTGCCCATTAAACTTATCAACCTTCAGCCTACCCTCGTCTGCCATTTCTCCCACTTAACCAAGAGACTCTCCCACTGACTCGTGAGACCTGCTTCAGATAATAGATGAAAGAACAAACAAAATAACCTAGCTCTGATACCACTTGTTAGGATTAACAAGGCAGAAATAACAATTACATGCAAATATAACCAATATCAGAAAATAATAAACCACACAGAAGAGAACACAAGACACAAAGATTTAACATGGTTCACCCAATACCTGGGCTACGTCCACCAACAATGAGTCCAATATTTTATTATCTAATGATTACAACTTGATTACAATCTGTAATCCCTTATAGCTCAATTCTATCACAGGTACTAAAATCATACATCATAATGAAATCCCTAACCCTAAGCCAATATAACAAGGCTTATGTCGGTTAACAAGTTAACCCTAGAATACTTGACGAGTTAACCTAAGCAAAGGTTTGACGAGTCAACCTAGGGAAATGTTTGATGTGCCAACTCAAAAATGCTTGACGAGTTAACCCCAAAAATTATTGTTAGAAATAGGGAATATTGAGAGGGGGGGGGGGGGGGGTGAATCAGTATTCTACAAACTTTATCTTTTTCCCAATTATGGATATAACAGATTATCTTTGTACATACATAACATAAGAAGCTAAACAACATGCATAACAATAAAGAACTCATAACACATTATTTGTTCTCGAGGAAACCCTGGCCAAGGGAAAACCCCGGTGGGGATGGTACCCACAAAGATCCACTAATCAAAAGTATCTTGTTAAGGATGTTGACCCTGTTAGGAGTCTATTACAAGCATATAGTGTATCAGTCCTGATTAAGGGACTATAGGCCTTGTTATAGACTCCTAACAGGGTCAACATCCTTAACAGGATACTTTTGATTAGTGGATCTTTGTGGGTACCATCCCCACTGAAGTTTTCCCTAGGCCAGGGTTTCCTCAAGAACAAATAATGTGTTATGAGTTCTTTATTGTTATGCATGTTGTTTAGCTTCTTATGTTATGCATGTACAAAGATAATCTGTTATATCCATAATTGAGCAAAATATAAAGTTTGTAGAATATTGATTCACCTCCCCTCTCAGTATTCTCTATTACTAACAATATGAGACATTTGTTAACCCTACGATGAATGAAAAGTGTACAGTACTTTCTTGGATAGTACTTTTCTGATCAATCACCACAAGCTAACACGAATATGAAATAATTGTCAGCATATGATTTATAAATTAAGAGTAATATAAAGACCAGTGCCTAATTAAATGGGAAAATAAAGTCAATATTATAAGCTTATTACGTGCAACTTTATAAAATTCAATGTATTGAAACTATAAATAAATTAATAATACAGATGCGACAGATCAATTATATGAACACTATTTTAGACTAGTCTAGGATGTACTTTAACTCCTGTGATGCGGAGACAAACTAGACACAAATATGGAAACAATTAAATATTTTACAATATCTATGTTTATCAAATTTAAAATGCAATAATGACCCAATCCACTTATCCGAATATTAAAATATTTATTGCAATTAAAAATATTTATAAAGGACACAACTTAATAATAATTAAAAACTCTAATGCACATAAATAAAATAAATAAGCTTACAGATTATGCTGGAAATAAAATTGCACTAGAGACACTCCTTACAGATGATCTATCCAATGCAGTTTGACTTCATTATCATATATCAAAGTATAATATTTTTGCCAGTATTTTACCACATGATGTGTTCGTGTGTTATTTGATTTTTTTACCTTATATGTATATGAACTCAAAAGGATGTCGATTTATTTCCCAAGCACCGCACCTTTTCATAACAAATAACTAATATTTGTTAATTCAAACTTGTCTCAATATGAGATAACTGAATTTATAATTTTAGCACCATTATCTTATATGAAACACAGGCATGTTTGTGGGTGACAAGTGGATGTTGGGTTTCATAAACCAACGTGTCGCTTCCATTCCCAACTGGTTGTAGCATATATATTAACAATAATCAAATTTGTTGAGCGTCTTGAAACTATCATTTATATTCATGCTTCGTCAATCATACAAATTTCATTTTGCAACCACTCCGGCAAGTCACGACTACTTCTATGCCTCCTGCACAGGCTCAGGATTGTTTCTTGTGTCTTCTTTTATTGTCGTGCTTCCCTTCTATATGATTCTCCATAGAGCTTCGAAGTCTCTAATGTTTTTTTCTCTTCGTAACTCCTTCTGGAACTGACAAGTTCATCTTCAGAGGTAAGCTCCAGCGGATTAGTTGAGGATATCTGCACTTCTTACATTTCCGTTGTCATATATCCTCTGTGCTTTCGTGGTAATTCTACATCGCCTATGAATAATTTGGAGATTTTCAAAACTTGGTGTAGGTATAGTAATTTGTGTTCATCCCAAAGCATGACATCATCTATTTGTGCTTCGTATTTATGGAAGCAACAACTTTGATCCAGTGATCACTGCCAATCGACATGGTGTTTTGGTTTGAGTCTAGGATTATTTATGCCAAAAAATCGTATTAGGATCATATCGAGCACTCCATTCCGTAAATCCCAACATGGAATCATCGCTACAAGCCCAAGTGTACTTCCAGGGTCTTCTGAGTTACAATTGCATGCTTCAGATTTGTTAACAGAGATGCAATAGAATAATTAATAAATGATACTAATGCATGATGTGAAGGTTAAGTTTTTATATCCATTAGGATGTTACCATTCAACATAGTTTTTTTTTGCCCTCATAAATTGTTGATTAGATGAAAAAATATTAATGTGCCTAATGATGCTACAAGACATCCCTTTGAATCTAGTGAGACGTCATGTCCTTATTATTCAACATAATTAAGCTAGATGATTTGTGGTTTAAATAAATAATATTGTCTAAAATACAAAGATTAAATATTATTCTCATTTTTAATCAACATATAATTTATAATTAGATATAGGGGAAAAGACCCAGTAACCGTTAGAGGATCCAATAACTGTGACCCTTTTGTCATGTTGACCCCATAGTTATTAATACTAAAGGAGCCCCAAAATTGATAACACATGTACCAATAGACAATCACAAATGTACTAATGGCTAATCATTTTTTACTTTTTTTGGTTGGTAATTGGCTCATTTGTGCACCAGTATTGGGACATTTTGTAACCACTACTGGTAAATTTGGCCACAAGTACAAAGGCCATTTTTAATCACTTTGTGTTCGACAGTCTACAAAATAGTCTGTGAATACCCAGAAGCTAAAACCTTAGCTTTAAGCAATTAACTCACACAAAGACCAACCAAAAAAATCGTCAAAATCCAACATACGATTTAAGACCAAAAATAAAACTCCCAATCTCATAACTACAAGTTAAGTAAAGTTTAAATGTATAATCTATACTATTGTACCTAACTATAAATCTATTTTTAACCATTTTTCATTTTCCAATAAAAATTTGATTATAATATAAAATTTATATATATTCTATATTTCTAATAAAAATTCAAATTTTTAATCTTATTTAATAAATATTTAAAAAATTATATAATTTTTCTTTTAATAATATTTGAATCATTACTGGATCTGCCTCTGAATCTACCCTAGCCACAGGGGCTTAATCTATACTTGCTTTTGGAATAATTGGATATGAAATAGGCTATGCCTCCCTTTAGAATAGTAGGGCAACGGGCTTAAAAACTAAAACATGCTATGGCTAAGGAGATGGGACTGGAACTACTGAGCGAAGGAAATATGCTAGGACAAGAAGGGACGATGGGCACCTTTAGAATAGTAGGACTGGTGGAACAACTTGATTTGCATCTGCCTCTTCTTCTATAGGATCCATTGATGGTGGGGTCAATGAGGTCAACTTAATAAAATGCATCTTACCTGCCCTCCGATGGGGGATTTTTATATCTATTTTTTAATAATGTTTGAATCGTTACTTATATTTTGATATCTATTTTCAAATCATTTTTAATTATTTATAACATCTAATATTTATTCTTTCAAATTTTCTAATTTCCTTCATGAGCATACTGTACAACTTCTTTTCCCCAGATATAGTTATCCGATCAGCGCATTACGGCCTTCTTCTCACCCTCGTCTCCTTTATGAGGGATGGAGCGGCCTCACATTGCCTCCATCACCAGTCACTAGACCTGTGAGACCCCGCAACACCTTTACCTGTCAGCGACGACCCAGGGTTCTTGCTCATCTGGATCATTATCCTTCAGTGTTGGATTTCTTTCTACTTGAAAATGATCCTTAGTCTTTCTCTTGTGTCTGTTCTTCTTGCTTGTTGTTTCTTGTTCTATTCTTTCTTTTTTCACTCTTGCTTTCTTTCCCGACCACTGTTTGGTGGTTTGTTGGTTCATTGTTCCTTTTGTTGTACATTTCCAGTCCTTAGACCCATGTTGATCTCTTATTAGACATTAATAAATTTATCTTATCTTACCTTATCTAGATTCTATTGTCTACAATTTATACTTTTTAATGGGATCACAATTTCTCATAATAAAAAATCTGAGTTGAATCAAGAAGCAAAATTATAAGATTAATTATGGACTGTAGATCTATTCTGTTCAAAAGAGATGCAATTTTAACCGTTCCACTAAAATAAAATCTTGTCAGACCATTTAAGGCGAGAAAAGTACACCGCTATCAAAGTAATCAGATTCAGATGGAATGATGATACACAGTTTCAATTTAATGAAACCAAATCTTTCGCTTGGATTATCCCGTACTTCGCAAACTAGTTTGTGTTATGATTTAGAATTTATCAAATGACAGTTCTGTGTTATCACATCTATATTTGTTCCGCCTCATTTATTAATACAGAAATACTTTTAGCAGAAACGTACTAGCCAGTTGGGTTGATTGTATGAACAATATTTTTTTGGCTTCAACATTATCACATGGCAAGAAGAACACTTATGTCCTGTTTTATCGGCACACCATTCTAAATTATAGGATTTGAAGATCAGGGTGCCGGGTGCTCAAAGATATGTATTTATAGTGATATTTATGGATGTGGGTAAGCTTCTTACAAAATATACTATTGATCAAATTTCAAAAATTAGAAAATACAACAGATTTTTCCTGTTCATGATCTGCATATTTTATGGTAAAAAAAAATATTGATATTTTTTTAAAAAAATTGGTGGATTTTGTAGGGAGCTTAACGTGTATTTCACTTAGCACCATCTATCTAAAATCTCATTGGTCTAACTAATAACTTCATTTACGAAAAAAATTGCTTTTAAAGTATACGCAACTTCAAGGTTTGTGACGACACTCCAGATTGTAGGAGTAATTGTACATCTTACAGTGTCCATCCACTTATTTGAGGAAGTATTTATGCTGCCAATTATTTGCACCTGACATGATAGTTTGTTTATAATTATTAATTAAATTAAAAACTAGTGTTTGCACCTTGATGTGCAATAGGTACACCAAAGAAATGTTGAAGAGGACATTAAAATATGAATTTTCATTTGATATGATGACTTATAGCATCAGTGTTTGTTTGTCACTTTTCATATCATCATTTTTTATTGGTTTGTGTCTTTCAACTTATCCATTTTTAGGTATTTCCATTGTTGGACGCACTCTATTATCAACCCCTTTGTTTGCCTCCACGGTTTCTAAGTAAAATATTGATGGAGTAAGGTGAGTGTTCTATCACATCTTCCCAAGTATGATTCTGGCATACAACCCAATAATCAAAGAATTCCATCAGCATGTTTTCACATTACCCCAAAAGAGACCATGTTCCAAGATAGACTACGTATTTTACAAAATCAACGGATCAAAGTTTATAAGAAGTGATAAGATGATTTACTCGATCTTATCGATTAAATGCTTTTCGCCAATTCACCATTTATGGAACTATTTTTCCCACCAATCTCTCCTTTCTATCAGGCGCTTCCTACTATTTTTAATCTGCCCACCAATTTTAACACAACTATTTCTATAGTACGCACATTGAAATTATCCCCAATATTCCCCACACACTTTCCATTTTCCCTATCAATAATTTTATTTAAAAAATATTGAGAATTAAAATTAACAACTCTTATATATCAAAATAGGGAAAACATGAGTAGGTAATTATTAAAAAAATAATAATGTCATTTAAAATATTGTATTATGCCACTTTGAAACAGACGTGAATAACATAAGTATGAAGGGAAAAACCTTGTTTGGTGTAAGTATTAAGGAAAAAGCCTTGTTTGATATAATAATTATAAAATTTCTATTATAATTACAATTTTTAACTATAGAAGATATTGTATAATACTTATAGATTTCACAATAAGTATAACATGAATATATGGATGGAGATAGGATAAATATAAGAATTAGTCTTTATTTTGAAGTAATGATAATTAGCTCTATATTATTATTATATATTTATATTATTCTAATTATTCATTTTCTTTCTGCTAATTAAAATTTAATATTTAATCACTATAAATTTATTTTTCATATTTAATTATATATATTTATATTTTTTTATATGATTATTTTTATAAGATATTTTGTAGATTATTATTTTAAATTATTTTATTTCATTGGTGAATTACAATTAAATTATTTTATGTCTTTATTCGCCTCTCATTATTGCACCCTATCTTTCCCTTTTTCTAAATCAATTAAATTATAATTAAAAATAAAAATTGTCTATTAAACTCATTGAAGTGAAGGGGAAAAACACACACACATTCAATCACTAATTATGAAAAAAATTATTTCAAACAAAAAGATTGCTCTAAACTATAAAAAGAAAACGACTTAAGCTATATTCATTTAACTACACTTCATTTCTTCAAATCAACTTAAAAATATTACAAACAATAGATTACATAGATATTCATTTGGCTACACTTAGTTTTGTCAAAACATCTTAAAAAAGATTTCAAACTATTTATGATTTCTCTAAAATGTCCCTATAAAAGAGATGAAAAGAGATACGACTTAAAAATATCTTAGAAGCATCCATTTATCTACACTTAATTTTTTCACCAAAACAAGGGATTGGTGGGAACCCCACATTTCCCATAAGTTGGCCCCACAGGTTTAGATTGTTTACAATCTTATTTGAAGAGTGGCATATTAAGATAATTAACTTGTGCGTGTTTTGCATAAGCACTGACGTTAACCACGTTGTAAAGCAGGAACAATATGGAGCGCAAGTCACTTGTAAGAATAGATGTCATTATTGGTGTGACGTGTACCTCAAAACTGCCAATCGTATTCCCTTCACATGACTTACTTGGGATGTTGCTAAGTTCGTAGGCCCCATTGCATGAGATACTTGCAGTCAAAATCAAAGTTAGCACTAACGAACGAGATCTATTTAATCGTCTTGCATTCGTAGGGACGAAAAAGATATCGTAGATGTTTTTTTAGTTCGTCTTGTTCATATAGGAAACACCTTCGGTATAATTACAATACTATTATTCATTTTTCAATCTAATCAATAAATGTTAACAAATATTCATTTCAATAGAATGCATAGCCAGGAGTCTTATTTGAGCTCCCTTCTCATCTCTCATAATTAGTAGATATCATCTTTGTACAAACTCCCTCTATTGTCCACTAATTTGAACTTCTTTATCAATTTTTATTATTATATATTTAAATTATAGAAAGATACATTGAGTAAAACTTGAAGATTTGTGCTTTAGATGAATAAACTATTTTATGAAATTTGTCAAACATCAACTTTTTCATATATTAAGTAAAATAATTTCTTTCACTTGAGTCAGCACAACATTATTGTGAAAACCAAGTCCTAAAATGACTTGTCTCCAATTTAAAGCGTGAACAAAAATAACAAGAGATATTTAAAAACTACCTTTCATTTCTTTCAGGTCCGTAAGCAACCCATTTCCAAGTCAAAATCTGAGCATTAGCCTCCAATTTGCACTAATTTTCCTCAAAGCATTGTTTCAAGCTCAACCTCAAATTTAATGACATAAGGGGAAATAACCCAGTAATGGACGGGGGTCCAATAACCATGACTTTTTCCTCATCTTGACCCCCAATTACTAATATTATAGGAGCCCCAAGAATGATAACACAAGTACCACTAGCCCATATTTTTTGGCTTTTTTGGTTGGTAATTAGCCTATTTTTAACCACTTTGTGTTCGACACTCTCTACAAAGAGATTCATGAATACGAAAAAAAATTGAAATCTGACATTTTATTTATGATCTACAAATATTCAAAGTTAGGGTGTGCGGGTACTAGATCCCTCATTGCAAATTTTCATCAATAGCTCAACAGATACCAAAGCTTTAACAAATAATATTTTTTATGATCTATATTAAATTGTAAATATATTTTTCTAACAATAGAAACATGTCAAAAATGATTAAAAAGAAAATTGATACAATCTTCCACATAAATAACTTTTGACAACAAACCCGTGAAGGTTTTGGGTCCTTTTGAAAACCCTTGAAAGTTTTGGGTTCCTTTCAAAAACCCTTAGTGCTTTTCTTTGGTGGCTTTGGCTTCTTGGCTAAGTTTTCTATTTGACATTCTGTTGTATTGTTGGTTTATCTTTTTTTGTAACAAGGATCAAGGTCTGTCAAAATCCAAATCCCTGCTAACCTAATCAAAACTAACTTTTGACAATAAACCAATCATTAGATTATAATAAAAAAAATAATTATTTATTAATCTAAATTCCATTATTATAATAATTGATAGGTCACCTATATATTTGCATATATTTAATTCCCCTCTCTAGCTATCTATTTTTCCTCCTTTAGTTTTATGAATGTAAGATCCTTTTATAGGCGATTGTGATTGTTTATCATCATGTATAGTCACTTAACATTTAAAAATTTAACCACATCTATTGCTAGTATCGACCATAGAAGATATACAACATGATAGTAATTTGTTGTATCCACCATATTATACTTGACAGATAGTGACTACATCGCAAACAAGAGCAATTACATTTCATTTGTGCCTCACCAACTCTATGGTAAGAAAAACAACAGACCATGAGCATTTCATAGTGAAGCCCGCAATAGAAACTTTAAAAACAAAAACAACAAAGCCTAAAAATAAGAAATGCAGACATCTTGGATAGACATTGAAGAGTTTTTTATAAATGACTGTATGTAGTCATGTATTGTATTGTATATTGTGGATTACAATTGACTTCCTTCTTGAGAGTGGATGTAGGCATATAAATTTGTGTTCTTTGTTTTGATGTTTATTTTTTGTTTCTTTGCTTGTCTTTTATTTTTACAATTAGTATCAGAGCCAAGGTGAGGCTAGAGCAGAGATGGAAGAAGGTGAAGTCGATTTTATCATCAACAAATTTTTTGGAAATTCGGATTCGGTAGAGATTGAGGTTGTGCCTGCAAAGAGAAAAAGGATCCGCCATGTGCACTGGTGGGATGGCTGGGAAAATAAGTTTGAAGCTGAACCAAAGGATTTAAAAGCTCTTAAATCTGAGCTTAATGCAATTTTTGAGTGTACGGGTGATGCACAATATAAGAAAGTCGTAATGGAAGAATTGCGGAAGAGGACAAAAGAGGACAAGACTGGAAAGACTGTAAAGGACCTGATGTTGGTCATTTATGAAATGGCTTCAGCCTCAATGATCTAAATAATTTTGCTTGCAGAGTTTTTAGGATGTTGCAGCTAGATTACTCTGCAGAGCATGCGAAGTTCCCGGTGGAAGAAGATGAACGGACATATGAGAAGTTCGATGTGGAAGAAGATGAAGGGGCCTCTGGAGAACGGAAGTCTGTGAGAGATGAGAATTTCGTTGTGGATTACTCTGTAGAGCATGCGAAGTTCGCTGTGGAAGAAGGTGAAGGGGCAGATGATGACCGCGAGTCCTCTAGCGGCAGTGACATGGAGCAGCACCTCGACCACAATTTGATCCGGTCTGCAATGATCTACCATTTCCCATCGTCTCCTCCTATCAACGGAGGGTTTAATGTGCCCAAGAGGTTGGAGAATAGGGTTGACCGGGACAACCGCATTTCCATGCTGGAGGATGAGAATCTGACGTCGAAGGAGCTTAGGGATCGTGACAGGGAAAGGGGAGAGGAACCAAAAATTAGAGAGATTTAATGCTAGAATCCACTACCAATCCCCAACACTGGTGACGATGGAAACACGCACCCCTCTGATCACTACGCCATCACTCTATTCTGCCAGAACATTTGACAAACGTTGGAGGCAGTGGTTCTAAACTAGATAATTCCCTGCATGGAGGTTGCATTTGGGAGGCTACAGGTAATACACAACTTCTGTCACAGAATCCCACGATGGACAGCATGGCACAAGACTCTTCAGACGGTGCAGGAAGAAACATTGATAGCTCAAGGGCCCCTTTTTTTGCTACAGTTCACATGATATAATTTACGGTGGTTCTGCTCCCCAATGCACGTTGACTAGTCTCCAGCTCATGCCCCTGCCAATAACAGAAGGTGTTGAAAAACAAAAGGTTGGTCCGCATAGTGCATTTGTTCACTAACGCTCTAATCGCAGGTTTGGGGATTTCATCCCTACGCTAAAGAATGGAAAATTGGACCAACTGCAGCATTTTGTAACAGATGAGATAGGATCTGCAGAGAGGTTGAGTCATCAAGATACAATTCTCGGTCATCACGACGTTGGTATATATTGTTACCACGCGAAGCTAGAGGATATTGTTAATTCCTCCTGAGAACCATTTCAAAACATGCAAAGGACTGAAAATGGTCTAGGATATGAGCATTACCAGGGTTATAACCACTACCCGAACCTGGCATCAACTATAAATTCTATATTAAGCCTGAATGAAAGACACATATTTGGTCAGACTATTAAGGTTAACTGGGCTTATGCAAGTGCGCAAAGAGAAGACACGTCAGGTCATTCCATCATTTTTGTTGGGGATCTCAGTTCAGAGGTTACGGATGCTACACTCTTTTCTTGTTTTTCTATATATCCAAGTTGTTCAGATGCTAAGGATATGTGGGATCAAAAGTTTGGAAGATCCTGGGAATTTGTTTTGGTCTCCTTCAAAAATCAGCAGGATACTGATAAGGCAATTAATCAAATGACCGGAAAACCCCTTGGCATTCGACAAAACTCGCTCTATAATTTGACATTGGAGGAACTCCGGGATTTGGGGAAGCTGCTCAGTAGTATGAATATGGATGAATTTGTACGCAACATTTGGACAACAAATGACAGCCAAACCTTCTCAGCAGTGACTGAAAATGAAGATGTTGTCCTCAATGAGAACACCGATAAGAATGATGCAGACTATGTGAGCAATGGGTTGCAATATCAAGGACAAGATGTTTTTGATTTGGATATCATGTGGAGGAGACTCATTTGCTAGAACAAAGTCTAGCAAAGTTGAGATCTTCTGAAGGTCTTTTTTTCTGAGTTTGAGAATAGGAAGTAGGGATGCCACACTACATGGCTGTGCCGGTTGGATTTCATGGGGGAGATTGTTGGGATATGAAGCCCAACGGTCACATGACCGTTTGTTTTCTTTCATCTCTTCGTATTCCAAGAGCTTTCTATAAATGACTGTGTGCAGTCATGTATTGTATCGTATATTGTGGATTACATTAATAGATTGATTCCTTGCTTGAGAGTGGATGTAAGCAATTGCCGAACCACTATAAATTTATGTTCTTTGTTTTGATGTTTATTTTATATTTATATGCTTGTCTTTTATTTTTACAGATGTAAATCAAGTTTATGGATAATCTTGAGACGAACAAAGATAATAAATAGCATCCGTAGGCCTAAATATTCCCAATTCACCACTAAGCATTCTCAAGGGAGTTGTCATTTGTTCTGAACACAGTAAATTTGAAAATTTTAGCGGAAGGTCATAATGACTTGCCTATAGTTCTCATAAAGCAATATTTGCCTGCTAAAAATAGTTCAAGCAGTCTTCCTTCACTATATTCTTTAGGAACATTCAAAACGCTATGCTACCTAAGAGAATATGCTACCATTGAAGACCTAAACTAAGAATACGAGTTTGTTTTCCACAATTTCACAAACCAAAACTGAATAAAAGAAACAGTGGTACAACTCAATTTAAATTATTAAAAGAACCAGAAATTAGTCTACATAAATTTAAATTTCACCATTGTCTCTCGCGAGAGTAGAGTGTTGGCAACCCTTTTTTTTATGATCCTGAAATTTGATTCACACAATTTTCCCATTATCTTATCAGATCTCCAATACACCACTAGTCTATTTTCATCCTGTACACCATTATTGAAACTCCTCAAATTTCATCCCCTTTAAAACATACCATGTGTTAAATATTTATTGAATGAAATTGAACTAACAGGCCACAGACCATCCAAAACAAGCGAAATAACGAACATATTGAAATTTACCCTTCACTGGTTAAAATTAACAACGACAAAATTTCATTTTGGTAGAACGAAAATACAAAGGCAAACGGACAATAATTTGCTAAACAGATTATAAAGCTCGACGCATACATTCCTGACGTCAATGTATTAAACACGATTCACCCTATTCATACAAATGTTAAGATTTTCTATTCTCCTTTATAGCAAAGACTTTGTCATCCAAAGATGAAATCTTAAAGGTTGGCGCAGTTGCGACATCTTTCTTTCTTTAAAGTAATTTGGGATAAGATAACTTTGATTTCTGAAAATTCAACAACCCATTGAGAAATTGCAGAGCATTCATGCCATCAAATCCATTCTTCCAGGAAACTAGCAAAGCTTCCATGGTAGGAGCATGTCGCGCAGGATAGCTAAGAACAGGTATCAAGTCATAAAACAAGTTCATATTTAGATGAACCCACTTTAGGTTTTCCAGTGAGAAAGTTGTTGGCATTTGCCACAATGAGTTCATGATATCCCAAACCCTGAAATCCTGCATTACACCAAATAACTAATTTTGATTTAAAAACCAGAAATATGATATTTGCAATAAAATAAGAGGTTACAAACTTACTGATGCAAAGCAATCAACATTGCTTATGCAAATTTGGTCTAAATCAGGAAATTCTCTTAGAGTCCATACACCATGGTAATAAATCAAGTTCAACAATGTAATTTTTCTTACTGACTTTAGAGTTTCAAACATTTCAAGTTCTGCAATATTTGTACATAGACTTAAACATGATGGCAACTCTAATTCCATTTCAATCATGTCATAAATATTTTCTCTTAATAATTTAAGGCTCACCAATCATTGGCAATTTGTTTTTACTATATCAATTTTAGAAGCCAGATTGAGAGAAATAAGACTCTCATAACATATCTTTAATCTCTTAAATCTATTGTAATTACAAGGGTTAAAATTTCCAAAATCGGATAAAATTACAACATCAATTTAATGGTTTTGTCCTTCACTTGTAAATTACACAAATTGAGTGTTGTCAAATAGGAAAAACCATAAAAAGAGGGGTATTTTTGTAAGAAGGAAATTATTGAGTGTTAAAAATTTGAGCTTCAGACATAACAAAATAAACGTGGGGACATTATAAGAAGGTGAGGTATTTTTTTTAATACTAATTTATCTCACATTTTTCAAAGAAGAAAGGTGAATCCACTCCCAAATCTCATCACTTATACAAGAGAAGTTGCTAAACTCAAAAATTTCAAGGGGACCAGAATGAAGCTCAAAGATTCTATCAACAATCTAGCTACATGGGGAAGAGGAGAAATCTAACATAAGGTTGGGCAAAGATGTCCTAAGAAACTTCCATCTTTTAGATAGGACACAACATTGTATTTTTTGCTTGAAGGGAATTTTCCTCAGAATGGTGATCAACAAACTATCTGGTAGATCATTTAGCCCTAGTCTATTTCTCTTAGGAGCCATTTCTTTTCCTTATATATTCATGGAAGTATCTGAAAGAGATTAAAAGACAAGGAGAGAAATCAGTAGGCTTTGTAAAATGTTTAAAAGGACCAAATGAATGAATAAAAACCCAAGATCCAAGAAGTATAGTACTTAAGAGCTATATCCTACATTTCTCCCTTCCAGCTAGATGGAGTTATTAGAAAAATGACCTATAAAGCAATATGTGTGGGACATAAACTTAGTAGGTAAATTGTAATGTCCTAAAGATGATTTCACCCCAAAGAAATTATCATGAGACTTCCTGAAGGTGATATATGCCCGAAGGAGATCTCTGATCAAAGGCAATCTTGGCCCTAGGGTGATCTCTGCCTGAAGGAGATCTCGACCTAAAGGAGATCTTGGCCCCAAGGCAATGTCGACCCGAAGAGGATCTTGGCCTGAAAGTGATCTTAACCTGTAGGTTATCTTGGCCAAAAGGCCATCTCGGCTTGAAGGGGATCTTGGCCCGAAGGGGATCTCGACCCAAAGCGATCTCTACCCAAAAGGGATCTTGACCCAAATGCTATATTATCTCAAAAGAAATCTCAAGTGAAGGTGGGTTGTACTATAGCTCCTCTCTATGATATCTCGTATGCCCTGTGTAGGCCCTCTTTGTGATGTACTTTTGATGAAGGGTGCTCCCCTTAATACCAGAAACACATAACAGAAATAGAGAAACAACAACAATTTACAAGAACAGAAAATGGGCTTCTTATTATCTCCACAAATGTGGAATTACAAATTTTAGAATTACAATATGCAAAGCCACATGGGCATATTCCCTAAAAATATTCTATAGGACAAAGCCTTGAATCATTACCCAGATCTACCTAGAACTACTCTAAACTGCCCTAGACAACACTATGGCCTTCCTTATATAGGCAATTTTCCACCGCCTGGGAAGGTTCCAGAATTTTAGCCTTTAAAGCCAATCAAACTTATAATTATTTTATTTTTCATTTTATTACATCAAAGTCGACTCAAAACAACTTTTGAAACCCAAATAGAAATTTTGAAGGAAATTTATTTTATGCTATTTCAAGTGGCCCAACTTCCGAAGACCATAAGTCATCACCCGTTGACCCGATTGAATATTATAACCCCATTTTAGAAAGGGCACAAAGTGCTCTACAAGTGCCTGACTCGCGCAAGCTCCTGTCAGCTAAAGTTTTGACCTCATCCAGGGCCTCTAAAGCATTCAAAACTAAGTTCAAAGTTTCTATACCCTACTGCCAATACTGAAAATTTTTAATATCTTCAAAACTAAACTTGATCTGCCAATAAAACTTTACTGGCAGGCTCATATGACCAAAATGAACCTCCAGGGAAGAAAATAGACCATTCTGAGCTTGTATGACCAACTTACAAAAAATAGTAAGTTTCCATAAATAACAACTTTGCACAAGATCACCCTTATTGAAAAGAAACCAAGAATTTTTTGGGGTGATGCAAGATTGCTCTTACACCTAGGATGCTCCTGCATCAGACACCCAGGGTAATTTGAGAAGTGGCCCTATCATGACTCAAGTTTGAAGAGGAAAACCAAGGTGGTTAACCTTTTCCCTTGTCAGCCATGATGAAACTTCAACGGGTCATCCTTTCCATTTGACCAAATATTCTTCATATGTTATGTTCCTTGTGCTTCTACCAACACGACTATCCAGTATGTCCTCAATCTCCTTGGTATCTGAAGTAGTTGCTGGAATACTCCATTCTACTTCTATGATCTCATCTTCAATACCCCCTTCATGATACTCTATCAAATCTAAAATGTTAAACATTGGTAAAAATATTCAGCTCGGTAGACAATCCTACCTCATAGATATTTTTTGAATCATGCTTCTTCAGTATCTTACATGGCTCAAACTTCTTCATTTTTAGCTTGTTATATGTACCAACTGGAAATTGCTCCTTTCAAAAATGAACCATGACTTCATCCCCAACCTGAAATTCCTTATGCCTCATTTTCTCATCTACCTTAGCCTTATACTATGCATTCATTTTGGTAATATGTTTTCCCACCTCCTCATGGATGTTCTTCAAATGTTCTGCAAAATCTTCAGCTTCAGCACTACTTATCTCTCCTTTATCTATCTTTCTCAACTCAGATGCATTTCTAGGACTACTTCCATATACAATCTAGAATGGTGATTTACCTGTGCTCCTGTTGATAGAATTATTGTATGAAAATTCTACTTGTGGTAAAATCAAATCCCATCTTGTTGGCTTATCTCCAACCAAACATCTCAACAAATTCCCCAAACTCATATTCGCTACCTCGGTCTATCCATCAGTCTGTGGATGATGTGATGAACTAAACTTCAAATTTGTCTTTAACTTCTTCCACAATGTACGCCAGAAATATCCAACAAACTTAGTGTCCCAATCTGAAACTATACTCTTTGGCAAACCATGTAGTCTCACCACTTCTCTAAAAAATAATTATGCTACATGAACAACATCATTAGTCTTCTTATAGGTAATGAAATGTGCCATCTTTGAAAATTTTTCAACTACCACAAAAATTGAATCATGTCCCCGCTGAGTCCTTGGTAAACCAAGAACAAAATCCATACTGATATCCTCCCAAGGCTTTTCTGGTATAGGTAATGGCTGATACAACTTTGTATTCTTCTTTACTCCCTTTTCCATCTGACATACTCTGCAACTCTGTACAAACTTCTTGACATATTATTGCAACTGTGGCTAGTGATAATTCTCACTAACCAAAGAAATGGTTTTATCACAACCAAAATGTCCAGCCAATCCTTCGCTATGCTTCTCCTTGATGATATTCTCCCTCATATAAATTCATGGAATGCACAACTGACTCCCTCTAAATAGCATATCATCTTGGATGATGAAATCCAACCACTTCGTTCTTTCTAGAATAACAGGATCTTTACAAGCTTTCCAAGCTGAACCAAAATCAGGATCCTCTAGATACAAACTCTTAAGTTCTTTAAACCCAACCACCTCAATCTGCATCTCGATTAGAAAAAGTTGCCTTCCGCTAAGCGCATCTGCAACCCTATTAGACTTTCCAATCTTGTGTTTCAAAATAAATGTATAACTCTGCAAGAACTCAACCCATTTCAAATGCCTTTGATTCAAATTTCCTTGACTATTCAAATATTGCAAAGCTTGATGATCAGTATAAAAAACAAACTCCTTAGGAATAAGATAGTGTCTCCACTTCTTAAATGCCTAAACTATACAAAAAAATTCTTGATCATAAACAAAATATTTCCTCTTGGCATCATTTAACTTCTCACTGAAATAAGCAATAGGTTTACCTTCTTGGCTCATAAAAGCTCCTATTGCAGTACCATTAGCATCACAGTCTACTTGAAACACCTTATTAAAATCTGGAAGTGCTAAAATAGGTTGTTCTGTAACTTTCTGTTTCAATAGTTTAAAACTCTTATCTACCCCTGTAGTCCACTTAAACTCTTTTATATCCCCTCTCATTGTTTCAGTCTAGGTTCCACAAATACTGCTAAAACTCTTGATAAATTTTTTATAAAATCTAGCCAAACCATGAAAATATCTTACCTCAATAGCACTCCTTGGAGTAGGCCATTCAAGGATAGCCTGCACTTTCTCTGGGTCCATTTTTAGACCTTCTGCTGAAACTACAAATCTCAAATACACTAACTCCTTCACAAAATTGCACTTCTTCAAATTAATCAACAATTTCTCCCTCAACTTCTCAAACACCATACAAATATGCATCTTATGCTCCTCCAATTTCTTACTAAAGATCAAAATATCATCTAAGTAAACAATGAAAAACTGATGGGGAGGTTAGGATAGACTAGCTAGTCTATGCCCCTGATCCACAACTAGGATCCTAGTGTTCTCCTGACACCAATAAGGTCTATAGGATTCCCTTCTCAACAAGGATCCCCTGACCTAGCCTAACCTGACCACCAAGTGTAGCTTTATCATCTTGCATCCTACCAAGCATTGCTTCCTAGCACCGTCCCTTACATAGGCTTATAAGGGTCCTTTTAAGGTTCAACACCTTCCTAGGGTTTGACAGAGAAGTTGATGAGTTTCAGGGAGTTTTTATGACATTTGACTCATCTCCAAGGTTTTTATGAGGATGGGTTGATACCCAATTGCAGGGTTCCTTTGTAAATCAAGGATACTAGAATGAGCCCAATTAGGCCTCCCTCCGGATTTATAGGGCTATTGACACCTTCTCTTCACAGTACCAAGGCTAGAGTTCTTAAGTAACCCTCATTCATTTGCCCAATCCTCAAATATTTTTGGGGTCTCAGGTCACCAACATGTCGTACAATGCCTTCACCAAGTTTAAGGGATTTTAGGGCTTTTAGGACTTCATAGAGTCACTGAACTGTTTGGATTTCTTCAACACCCTTCCTAGATAGACCAAGCTCTCTCCTCCACAACTTATACTCTTTACTCATGTCCCTTGGCTCCCTCCAAAGGGCTTGCTTCAAGAAACTCCTTCCTCTATCTTCTAGGGCTCTTGTAATGCTGACCGCTCCTAACCGGGCATTGCCTTAGCTCACCTAGGGCTTGGTCAAACAAATAGGTGCACACATACTCCAGGGCCCTGCTGACATATTTATATAGGGTAGGGTTTGTACTTTTAGATTCCAAAGTTCCATGGTGTGGCCACGGTGGAACCAAAAGTTACAGCCCTACATTTACATGTCTCTCCAAACTGGCAGAGAACTATCTGCAACAAAGAAATGAACAAAATATACAAACAAACTTGAAAGAACTACTCCAAACTCACACAAATGAAAGAAAAAACACTATAAAAAATACTCCATGCATAAAATTCACAATCTTCCTTCTATTTGCTTCCAAACATATCAAATAACAGTGACTGTCACACCAAATTCACAGTTCAGACTGGTCTTTCCGTATAGAACTGTACAAAAATGATATCCAACCCTCATATTAGTGTTTGTCAAGTCATATATAACCTTCTCCTCGAGATGAGTGTTAGGTTAGGGATTTTATCTACTTAAGCAAAGGTAATAAGCTTCAAAGGAAAAGTTGCTAAGCAACTTTTGAGCAACTTTTTGTTGCTTGAGCATCTTTGCTCTTACACTTCAAATGACCATTTATAGGTCCTTTTTAAGGCACACATGTGCTCATACCTCAACCAAACACCTGACCCTAGACTCCTACTAACATAGCAAATCAATGACCTTAGGATGACAACATGCCCTGAGTCATTGTGCCATTTACATCAAGAACCAATTGAACTTCTAGGTCCTAGCCTAGGCCTAGACACACACACACTGAGCCAAGCTCTTATTATAATTACATGCTTCGTTTAAGAAGTTCAACACAAAAAAACTAGATGGTGGGAGCCCTTAGAAGGGTGCTCTTGCACCATACTCCCCCTCAACACAAACTAAGGCACTTTGGGGTCAAGAAGAGCCAGGTCAACTCCAAACTTCTTGAACTATCCTTCCTCAATCCAGGTGGCTTTTGATTCAGGCTGATCCATCCATTTGATCAGATGCTCCGTGTAAACTTGATGTCTAGTGGTCTTCTTCACTCTGGATTCTAATATCTTCTCTACTTTGGCTGGCTTCTTCTTCGGCATTGCATTGGTGTCTATGTCTTGTAGCACCTTTGGTAGATCCATACCTTGTTGTTTGATATCCCCCTTGAACATGACTAGGTCTGCAACATTAAACACTGATGAGATGGCTAAGTCTGATGGCAAGTCCACCTTATAGGCGTTCTCTCCATATTTGGCTAAAATATGACATGGGCCTACTCTCCTCATTTGTAGCTTGGTGGGCATGCCCTTCTGCATCCTTGCTTTGTTAAGATGGACCATGACATAGTCCCCAATTTGAAATTGTACTTCTTTCCTCTTTTCATCCACTTTGGCTTTGATTTTATGAGTGGACTCCATAATGGTCTTCTTCACTTGCTCTTGAACCTCCTTGATGGTTTGAGTGAAATCTTCAGCTTGTCCACTCTTCAACTCCATAGAACCTAAGTCCCTCAACTCACACACTCCTCTAGGGTGTCTTCCATATACAATCTCAAAAGGACTATCATTGTAAGCATATTCAGCCTGAGATATAACAAGATCCCAAGTCTGCCCATACTCCTTTGTCAAACACCTTAGCAAATTGCCAAGCACCCTGTTTATGACTTCAGTTTGACCATCATTTTGAGGATGGTATGCTGAACTGAAAGAGAGATTAGTTCCCAACCTTTTCCATAAGGTTTTCCAAAAATGACCCATAAACTTGCTATCTCTATCAGACACAATACTCAGAGGGAGTCCATGAATCCTAACTATTTCCTTGAAAAAGAGGTGTGCTACATAGCTTGCATCATGAGTAGTTCTACATGGAATGAAATGACTCATTTTAGAGAACATGTCTACTACAACATAGATGCTATCCATACCTGATTTGGTTTTAGGGAGTCCAACCACAAAAACCATGCTCACACACTCCCAAGGCCTCTTTGGTATTCATAAAGGTTGATAGAGTCCTGCATTGCTTGAACCTCCTTTAGCTCTTTGACATACTCCACATTGCTCCACATGTCTTCTCACATCCCTTGCTATCTTAGGCCAAAAATAGTATCTTTGCACCAACTCCAATGTCTTATTTATGCCAAAATGTTCACTTAGACTGTCATTATGCTTCTCTTGAATCAGATTTTCCCTCATGCATCCTCTAGGTACACACAACTCATTACCTTTCAACAAAAAACTATTTTGAAGGGTATAATCTGCAAACTCACCATGGAAATGGTTCTCAAACTCTTGGCACACCTTGTAGGCTTGTGAGAAGTCTTCATCCTCCTCATATAAGTCTTTGAAACCTGCTATTCCAATGCTTTGCAGTTGTACTTCTTGGACAGTCAAAAGCTTTCTACTCAAGGCATCTACTACCTTGTTAAGTTGCCCCTTCTTGTGTTTGATTGTGAAGGTAAAGGATTGGAGATACTCCATCCACTTCAAATTCCTATTTCTAAGCTTCTCTTGAGTGTTTATATAGCTTAAGGCCTGATTATCAATAAATACAACAAATTCTTTGGGCAAGAGGTAATGCCTCCACTTCTTGAGGGATTGTACTAATGTATACAATTCTAAGTCATAAGTTGAATACTTTTTCTTTGCCTCATTGAGTTTCTCACTGAAGAATGCCATAGGCCTTCCTTCTTGACTCAATACACCCCCTACTGCTACACCACTTGCATCAAATTCAATTGTGAACAACTTATCAAAAGTAGGTAAGAGTAAGATAGGTTTGGTAGCTACCTCTTGCTTCAATGTTTGAAATGCTTTCTCAGCCACCTCAGTCCACTTGAACTTGGTTTTAAGTCCTCCCTTGATGGTGTCTAGCACTGGTGCACAAATCCCACTAAAGTTTTTCACAAACTTTCTATAAAATTGGGCTAACCCATGAAAACTTCTAACTTCAGTCCCTGTTTTAGGGGCAGGCCAATTCAAGATTGCCTCCACCTTTCTTGGGTCCATTTTCAAAGTACCCTTGGACACCACAAACCCCAAGTAAACCAGCTCCTACTGCATGAACTCACACTTCTCTAGGTTGATAGCCAATTGCTCCTCATGTAGCTTCTTCATAACCAGCCTCAAGTGCTCAAGATGTTTTGCTTTGGTCTTGCTATAGATGAGGATATCATCTAGATATACCACCACAAATCTACCTGTGAAGTCCTTCAAGACCTCATTCATCAACCTCATGAAGGTTCTTGGGGCATTGGTAAGCCCAAATGGCATCACGAGCCATTCATACAATCCATCTATGGTTTTGAAAGCAGTCTTCCACTCATCACCCTCCTTGATTATAATTTGGTGATAACCACTTTTTAGATCCAACTTAGTGAAATACATAGCACCTCCTAAGCAATCCATCAAATATTCTATTCTTGGAATTGGGAACCTATACCTGATAGTGATCCTATTGATAGCCCTTGAATCTGTACAAAGTCTCCATTTGCCTCCTTTCTTGGATGCTAAGACCATTGGGACTGCACATGGACTAATACTCTTCTTGATCATCCCTTGATCTAATAATTCTTGCACTTGTCTTGACACTTCCTTATTTTGGTCAGGGGTAAGCTTATAGGCTGCTTGGTTAGGCAGGGATGCACCTGGTACAAAGTCTATTTGATGACTTATGGCCCTTCTTGCAGGTAGAGTTGCAGGGGTTCCATCACTTACAATGTCTCTAAATTCTTCTAACATTTGCTGCACTTCCAATGGTGTTTTTGCCTGCAACTTCTTGTCATCCTCCTTTGGCTTCACCATGATAGCACATCCTATTGTCTCCTCATCATGCAGTGCATGTAGGAATGCCTTACCATTGCTAAGCAACACACTAGGTGTTTTAGGAGTATCTTCTTCATTCTCTGTTATGACTGAATCTTGAATGTTCTTCCACCTTTTTGAAAGAAATGGAGTTCTCTTCTCCATCATAGATCACCTTCTTATCAAATTGCTAGGGTCTTCCCAATAAGAGATGGCATGCATCCATGGGTAGGACATCACAAAGCACTTTGTCCTTATAGCCTCCAATTGAAAACTCCACCCATGTCTTCTCATTTACTAGCACACTCTATTCTTGATTCAACCAAGTCACCTTGTAGGGGTTTGCATGGGGAACCTTTGTAAGTTTGAGCTTCTTTGTTGCTTCCTCTGCTATGATGTTATCAGTGGACTCTGAATCCACTATAACCTTGCAAACTTTGCCTTGTATCTTGCATCTGACTCTAAAAAGATCTCTCCTCTGCTTGGGTTCACCTTGGTTAGGTTTCCTTATGAGTACTCTTCTAAACATTAAGTTTTCCCCCATTTCTAATTTTAATTTGCTGACCTCATTGGTACATGAGCTGCTGCTATCTTCTTGGGTATAGGCTACCCTCTTTTCATTGCTTGAGCTTGGCTTGTCAGGACACCTATAAGCAGGGTGCCCAAGCTATCCACATTGATAACATTTCATTGTGGCAAAGTAGGAGCTACTTCTTCCTACACTTCTTCCTCTATTTCCTTGAGAACCTCTTCCTCTACCAAAAGATCCTCTTGTACTGATTTCTAAACTTTGTTCCAAAAGTCTACTCTCCCCTTGGCTTCTTGAGTCACCACCTCTTCCACTAGAACCTCCTCTTTGACCCCCTCTAGAGTCTCTACCTCTTCCCCTATTCTTTGAATTGGGTTCTTGCTTCCTTCTTTGTTTATCTTCAAGCTTTTGTGCCATATGCTGACATCCAAGAACTGTGGTGGGAGTGAACAAACTCATCTCCTCTACTATGCTCCATTTCAAACCACTTAGGTACCTTGCCACTTTGATACTTTCCTCTTCTTTGATCTTGGATCTTAAGCTCAACTTGTAAAACTCTTCAGTGTCGGTGGCTACATCCATCTCCTTTTGTCTAAGGTTCAATCTCCTCCTATGCTGCTGGATCTCATAATCTGTAGGTAGGTATGCTTCCCTCACTTTGTTGACCATTGCTTTCCAATTGGAGATTGGGTTCTTTCCCTCTTTCTCTCTTTCATCTTGCAAGTAGTTCCACCAGGTTAAAGCTTGACCCCTCAACCTAAACTTGGCCACTTTGACCTTCTATGCCTCTGAGATCTCTTCACATTCAAAGTGATTCTCCATGCATTCAATCCATTACATCACAATCTTTGTATCCATCCTGCCTGTAAGTAATGGGACACCTTCAAGTGCCTTGCCATTGATAGCCTTCAAAGCTTTAAGAAATTGCTCATCTTGGGTTGGAGGATCAGGTGGAGGCACATCATCATCAATGGTCTTCTCTTTCTCTTTGGCATCCTGCTCCTCCATCCTATCTTTCACCTTATCTGCCTTTGCTTGGACATCATCCAAGAGTTGTTCCATTTGCATCAATTTTTCTTCCAAGATTCTATTAGCTTCCTCCTGGTCTTCCACCTTCTTAGCAAGCTCTGCATTAGTCACCATTTTCTACTTATGTGATGATCCAACTAACTCTTTTGCAGGTTGAAACATCCACTATCCACTTCCCAAGCCTTAAGAGGCTCTGATACCAATCTGATGGGGAGGTTAGCATAGACTAGCTAGTCTATGCCCCTGATCCACAACTAGGATCCTGGTGTTCTCCTTACACCAATAAGCTCTAACAGAGAAGTTGATGAGTTTCAAGGAGTTTTTATGACATTTGAATCATCTCCAAGGTGTTTATGAGGATGGGTTGACACCCGATTGCAGGGTTCCTTTGTAAATCAGGGCTACTAGAATGAGCCCAATTAGGCCTCCCTCCGGATTTATAGGGCTATTGACACCTTCTCTTCATAGTACCAAGGATAGAGTTCTTAAGTAACCCTCATTCATTTTCCCAATCCTCAAAGATTTTTGGGGTCTCAGATCACCAATAGGCCGTACAATGCCTTCACTAGGTTTAAGGGCTTTTAGGGCTTTTAGGACTTCACAAAGTCACTAAACTATTTGGCCTTCTTCAGCACCCTTCCTAGATAGACTAAGCTCTCTCCTCCACAAATTATACTCTTTACTCATGTCCCTTGGCTCTCTCCAAAGGGCTTTCTTTGAAACTCCTTCCTTTGTCTTCTAGGGCTCTTGTAATGCTGACCACTCCTAACCGGGCATTGCCTTAGCTCGCCTAGGGCTTGGTCAAGAAAATAGGTGCACACATACTCCAAGGCCCTTCTAACATATTTATATAGGGTAGGGTCTATACTTTTAGATTCCAAAGTTCCATGGTGTGGCCACGGTGGAAACAAAAGTTACAGCCCTACATTTACATTTCTCTCCAAACTGGCAGAGAACTATCTGCAACAAAGAAATGAACAAAATATACAAAAAAACTTGAAAGAACTACTCCAAACTCACACAAATGAAATAAAAAATACTATAAACAATACTCCATGCATAAAATTCACAAGCTTCCTTCTATTTTCTTCCAAACATATCAAATAACAGTGACTGTCACACCGAATTCATAGTTCAGACTGGTCTTTCTGTATAGAACCGTACAAAAATGATATCCAACCCTCATATTAGGGTTTTTCAGGTCATATATAACCTTCTCCTTGGGATGAGTGTTAGGTTAGGGCTTTTAGCCGCTTAAGCAAAGGTAATAAGCTTCAAAGGAAAAGTTGCTAGCAACTTTTGAGCAACTTTTTGTTGCTTGAGCATCTTTGCTCTTACACTTCAAATGACCATTTATAGGTCCTTCTAAGGCACACATGTGCTCATACCTCAACCAAACACCTAACCCTAGACTCCTACTAACATAGCAGATCAATGACCTCAGGATGACAACATGCCCTGAGTCATTGTGCCATTTACATCAAGAACCAACTGAACTTCTAGGTCCTAGCCTAGGCCTAGACACACACACACACACTGAGCCAAGCTCTTATTATAATTACATGCTTCATTTAAGAATTTCAACACAACAAAAATAGATGGTGGGAGCCCTTAGAAGGGTACTCCTGCACCAAAAACTTACCCAAAAATTCTTTCAAAACCTTGTTCATGAGCCACATGAAAGTGCTCGATGCATTGGTTAGCCCAAAAGGCATGATTAACCACTCATACATTTCCTCCTTTGTCCTAAAAGTAGTCTTCCATTCACCTCCTTCTCTAATCTGAATCTGGTGATATCCACTCTTCATATCTATCTGATGCAGGAGCATCTTGGGTTCTTGGCAATCCTGTGTCACCAAAAAGATGTTTGCTATTTTCTGTGTTGTTCGGTTTCCTTTGATTACCGAGTTCAGTAGGTAGTCCTGCGTTGGTCAGTTTTCTTTGATTACCGAGTTCATTCGGTAGTCTTTTCATTGGTCAGTTTGCTCTTATCCTGAGTTGGTTCATTGCTTCAGTTGCCGAGTTCGGTCGGTAATTCCCTGGCACTCGGTTTTGCTTTGCTGCTGGTCGGTTGTCTCTACTTACCGACGGGTTTTATTTTGTTCCCTGTTGGGCCGACGTGTGCATTTATCAAGGGTCACAAAATTAATGCTGGTATCCATTATTGGGAAGCAAGTGGTCCTTATTCTGACCGTTACTTCCATTGTTTGTGGATCTGAAGGCCGACTCAGTTCGGTAGACTCTTGTATAAATTTAGTGTCTATGTTTAGAGTTAGGAAGGGGAGAGATCAAGAAGTTAGAAGTTAGAATTTGATGGATCCTCACATGTTTGGGGACTTTTGAATTTATTGTAATATCTGGCCTAAACCAGGAAGGCCTTACAGCCCAACATGTATACTGTTTGTTGATGAAATTTAATGAAGATCTTGCTTTCTCCCTCTCACTTTCTAGTGTTTTGCTTTCGCATTATGTGTTGAAGGCTAGGAAAATTAGGGTGAGCCATAGCTTTTGCCCCTCATGATCCTTGCCTTTCGTCAGGTGGTATCAGAGCGAGGTTAGATTCTTGATCAAGGTCTATGGATCTAGGTTTGTAGGAACTTCTTGAAACCTTATTTGATTTGTTGTGGGGTAGCAGATTGCGATCTGACCTACAATTGCAGAAGGTTGTCAAGATGTTTCATGGGAGGTGAGATGTAGATCCAGGCTTGGCAGAGATGCTAAGGTAGATTGTTGCTAGATTAGATGTAGTAGAGATAGCCCAAAGAAGAGGCAGACATCTTGAAGATGTTAGTGATGATGAGGTCGAAGAAGAATAGGCTAATGCAGAACCTGCACCTATTATGGATCATGGTGAAGAGAGATTCCTAAAAGTTTTGACAAGTTTGAAATCAACACCACACTTTAATCCTCCTGATTATAGTGGCAAATTAGACTCTGATGAATTGATGGACTGGATCACTAAGATGGAAAAATACTTTGAATATGAAAGTATCCCTAAAGACAAAATGGTGAAGATTGCAAGCACTAAGTTTAAAGGACATGCATCCCTGTGGTGGGAACATCTACAATTGGATAGGAAAAGGAAAGGAAAAGATAAGATCACAGTATGGAGTAAGATGGTCAATAAGTTGAAAAGAAAATTCTTACCCTATGACTATCAGATTAACCTAATTCGGTGAATGCAAAGTCTGAGACAGAAGGATAGCTCGGTAAAGGATTATACTGAGGAATTTTACAAATTGGATATCAGATCTGGTCATGATGAAGATGATATTGAAAGGATTGGCAGATACCTGAATGGTTTGAGAAACTCTATCCAAGAAGAAATCAGCATGGTTAAGTTGGAAAGTATTGAAGAGGCTTATCAATTTGCTTTGAAAGCCGAGGAGAAACTAAACAAAAGACATGAACAAAGGAAAAGAGGTCGAGGTGGTAGATTCCATAGAGGAAGAGGCAGATCCAATGGTGAAAATAGTACATTTGAACCTGATAAAACAAACCTAGACAAAGGTAAGACCGAGTGGAAAGGTGAAAGTTCATCCAGAGGTAGAGGTAGTAGCTACCGAGGTGGTTATAGTAGAGGAAATTTCCAAGGAACTTGTTACAATTGTGGAGAAGAAGGGAATAGATCCTTTGAATGTACACACGCAAGCAAGAAGGCTAGTAGCAGTAGAAATGTTGTAGTGCAAGAAGAATCATCGAATGAACCTGAAAAGGAAAGTAACCTAATGGTAAGGAGAGCACTATGGAATGAAAGAAAGAAGGAAGATTCAGTAAGGAAAAGTTTGTTCAAGACAAGATGTAGAGTTTCTGACAAAGTGTGGAAAGTAATCATTGACACTGGTAGCTTAGAGAATCTGGCATCTGAAGAGATGGTCAGTGAATTGCAGTTGGAAAGATTGAAGCATCTGAAACCCTATTAGATTTCATGGATCAAAGATGAGCATACTCTCCTGGTAAGTGAACAATGTTATGTGAATTTGAAAATAGGGGAATACTATGATAAGGTGTTGTGTGATGTAATGCCGATGGATTGTTGTCATATTTTGTTGGGTAGACCTTGGCAATATGATAGACATGCTATATATGATGGAAGATTGCATAAGTATTCTATTGTGGCTAATGGAAAGAAACAAGTCCTGTTGCCATTGATGGAAGAATATGTTAGTAATATCTATACATCTGTGAAAGTTTGTTTGATGGAAGGAAGAAAGTTTGTCAGTTCTTTGAAGAAGGATGATGTATGTTTTGTTGTAATCCCTAACAAACTGAGTAAGAAAATGGAAGATAATATTCCTGAGGAGATTGATAAGTTACTCACCGAGTATGGAGAAATCATTTTTGATAATGTACTTGATGGTTTGCCACCAAAGAGAAGTATAGATCATTGTATGGATTTAATCCCTGGAGCTAGTTTACTGAATAAGACACCTCGTCGGTTAACACCTACAAAGAATCAGGAATTGAACCGACAGATTCAAGAATTATTGGATAAAGGTTTGATCAGAGAAAGTTTAAGTCCTTGTGCGGTACCTACTGTATTGGCACCTAAGAAGAATGGAGAATGGAGAATGTGCACTGATTCCGGAGCAATCAATAAGATAACGGTGAAGTATAGGTTTCCTATACCAAGGATGGATGACATAATGGATAGTTTGACTGGAGCAAAGTATTTCACAAAGATTGATTTGAAAAGTGGATATCATCATATCAGAATCAGAGAAGGTAATGAGTGGAAGATTGCTTTCAAGATGAAAGAAGGTTTGTATGAGTGGTTGGTTATGCCTTTTGGTTTAACTAATGCACCAAGTACTTTTATGAGGTTGATGAATGAAGTTTTGAAGAAATTCTTGGGTAAGTTTGTGATTGTATATCTTGATGATATTCTTATATTTAGTAAGACCAGAGAAGAACATTTGTTTCATGTTAGACAAGTTTTGCAAAGGTTGAAAGAGGAAAAGTTGCTGATAAATCTGAAAAAGTGTTCATTCATGAAAGAAGAAATTTTGTATTTGGGATTTCTTATTTCGGCTGATGGATTGAAGATGGATCCTGAAAAGGTTAAAGCCATTTTGAATTGGCCTACACCTGTGAATGCTAGTGAGGTAAGATCATTTCATGGATTGGCAAGTTTTTACCGAAAGTTCATAAGGAATTTCAGTTCAATTTGTAATGCTATGATTGAGACTATGAGAGGAGACAAAAGAGAATTCAAGTGGACACATGGAGCTGATAAGAGTTTCCAAGCATTGAAGCAGAAGGTTGCCGAATCACCTGTTTTGGCATTACCTGATTTCAGTAAAGTATTTCAAGTGGAATGTGATGCAAGTGGAAGTGCAATTGGAGTTGTGTTAAGTCAAGAAGGTAAATCTGTGGCTTTCTTTAGTGAAAAGTTGAATGATGCTAGAAGGAAATATTATGTGTATGATCAAGAATTCTATGCTATTGTTCAAGCACTAAAGAAATGGAGACATTATTTGATACCGAGTGAATTTGTGTTGTATACTGATCATAAGGCTTTACAGTATTTGGGTAGTCAAAATAAGTTGAATCAGAGACATATGAAATGGGTTGAATATTTGCAAAGTTACACATTTGTGATAAGACATAAGAATGGAGTCACTAACTGAGTTGTTGATGCATTGAGTAGGAGAAGATCTTTGATGACCGAGATGAAAATTCAAGTTCTTGGTTTTGATGAGATGAAAGATTTGTATGAAAATGACCCTGATTTTTCTGAGCCATGGAGAAAGTGCAGAGCACCTTTACAAGAACAACATGATACCAAATGGGATGAATATTTTATTTAGGAAGATATGTTGTTTAAAGGTATTCAGCTGTGTATACCAAGAGGGGTAATGAGAACTAATATGATAAAAGAGAAACATAGTAGTGGTTTGGCTGGACATTTTGGCATTGATAAAACCTGGAATTTGTTGAAGGAAAAGTACTTTTGGCTACAGTTGTATAAGGATGTTCAAAAATTTGTGAGAAGTTGTGGAATTTGTCAAGTTGCAAAAGGAGTAAGTCAAAATACTAGTTTATATACACCAATTGATGTACTTGAGAAACCTTGGACTGATATCAGTATGGATTTTGTTCTTGGCTTACCAAAGACAGTAAGAGGTAATGATTCTATATTTGTGGTTGTGGACAGATTTTCTAAAATGGCACATTTCATACCTTGTAGAAAAACATTAGATGCAGTGAATGTAGCAGACCTTTTCTTTAAGGAAATTGTGAGATTAAATGGGTTACCGAGGAGTATTATCTCTGACTGAGATAGCAAATTTGTTGGATATTTTTGGAAAACACTTTGGAAGAAATTTGGTACTGAGTTGAATTATAGTTCTACGTTTCATCCACAAATTGATGGACAGACTGAAGTTGTAAATAGAAGTTTGGGTAATCTTTTGAGATGTTTAGTAGGAGACACACCAGGCAATTGGGATTCTGTGTTGGCACAAGCTGAGTTTGCATACAATAATTCAATGAATAGGAGTACAGGAAGAACACCATTTGAGATTGTGAGTGGCATACAACTGAGAGGAATATCTAACTTGAGAGACATTGAGGATGAAAAAAAGAAAAGTGTTGAAGGAGTGAAATTTGTTGAGTACATGAAGACATTGCATGAAGAAGTGAAGCTGAAGTTGGAAAATAGTAATCAGAAATATAAAGATAGAACTGATAGATCAAGAAGACATAAGATTTTTGATGTTGGTGATGAAGTGATGGTTCATTTAAAGAAAGGTCAGTTTCCTGTTGGAACTTATGGGAAGTTGAAGATGAAGAAGTTTGGACCTTGCATAATATTGAGGAAATTTGATAGTGGAAATGCATATGAGATTGAGTTACCTGATGACATGGACATATCACCAATTTTTAACATTGCTGATTTGTATGAATATTATGAATCTGATGAAGAAATGACAGTACTGACAGAATATCCTAAGAAACAGAAAGAGGAAGTTGAACAAATTTTGAAAGAAAGAGTTGGCAAAAGCACAAGAGGAAAACAATATATGGAATATCTGGTAAAATGGAAGAATAGACCGATGGAAGATAGTTCATGGATTTCTCAATCTGAGTTGGATGCAGCTCAGATCATATCTGCTGGATGATTCTATGAATCATTCAAAACAACCCTAGGTGTCTGATGCAGGAGCATCTTGGGTTCTTGGCAATCCTATGTCACCAAAAAGATGTTTGTTGTTTTCTGTGTTGTTCAGTTTCCTTTGATTACCAAGTTCGGTCGGTAGTCTCTGCGTTTGTCGATTTCCTTTGATTACCGAGTTCAATCGGTAGTCTCTGCGTTGGTTGGTTTGCTCTTATCCCGAGCTGGTTGGTTGCTTCGGTTGCCGAGTTCGGTCGGTAATTCCCTGGTGCTCAATTTTGCTTTGTTGCTGGTCGGTTATCTCTACTTACCGATGGGTTTTATTTTGTTCCCTGTTGGGCCGACGCATGCATTTATCAAGGGTCATAGAATTAATGTTGGTATCCGTTATTGGGAAGTAGGTGGTCCTTATTCTGACCGTTACTTCTGTTGTTTGCGGATCTAAAGGTCGACTCAGTTCGGTAGACTCTTGTATAAATTTAGTGTCTGTGTTTAGAGTTAGGAAGGGGAGAGATCAAGAAGTTAGAAGTTAGAATTTGATGGATCCTCACATGTTTGGGGACTTCTAAATTTATTGTAATATTTGGCCTAAATCGGGAAGGCCTTACAGCCCGGCATGTATACTGTTTGTTGATGAAATTTAATGAAGATCTTGCTTTCTCCCTCTCACTTTCTGGTGTTTTGCTTCTGCATTATGTGTTGAAGGCTGGGAAAATTAGGGTGAGCCATAGCTTTGGCCCCTCATGATCCTTGCCTTTCGTCACTATCTTTGAGAAATACACAACTCCACTCAAACAGTCCATAATATCATCCATTCATGCAATGGAAACCTGTACTTGATTGTGATCTTGTTTATAACCCTGGAATCTATACACATCCTCCATTATGCATTCTTTTTCAGTGCTAATACTCCTAGTACAACACATGGACTCAGGCTCTCCCGAATCAACCTCTTTTGTAACAACTCATGTACTTGTCTATTCAACTCTTCACTTTTTGTTGGTGTTATTCTATGTGCTGCCTTATTTGGAAAACTGGCTCCTGGAATCAACTCCATCTAATGCCTGATCTTCCTTACTGGTGGTAATCTATCAAGCACATTATCAAATACAATATCATGAAACTCATTCAACAAATTTGCAACTTCTACAGGTACATCTTCTACTTCTTCTTTACCGACTTTTGGAATTAAAGCAAAACACACATGCTCATGCCTCATACCATCTAGGAAGTTTCTTCCATCAACAAAAGTTATTATTGCATTACCACATACCTTTTCTTCTCTTTCCTTCAATGGCTTTAGCTTATGTCGCACTCCATCCTTTGTCAGAGAATAGGTATTTGCACGACCATCATGTACAACACGCCTGTCAAACTGCCATGGTCTACCTGTTGTAACATCTTTCATAACCCACCCATTGTTAATGGGACCCCTTTTCGCCAGGCCTAGTCCCTATTTATCTCTTGCTCTGTCAATAGAAAAATATCTGCGAAGAAGTCTCAAACCCCCAAAAAAACTCCTTGCCTCCCGAGAATATTAAAATCAAAAAGGACGGAGGAATCCATGAAGAAGTTTCGAGCAAAGGTAATGCGCATTCAACTTAGTGTTTTGGAACAAAAAATCATCCATAAGGCATTCTTTGTCCGCTCCAAGCACAAAAGCCAAAAATAAGATCACAACCGAGTCCAGGGAATAATGTTTAATGAAGTCATCCACGACAGCTCCAAAATTGTGCCCCCGTGAATGATGGAGCGCATTTCCACCACACTCACAGAATGAATTCTTGGGACACAATCTGTTACTCACTCCCAAACCCACTCCGGTCTTCTCTTGAATGCAAAAAGCACTTGCTCACAGATTTGCTGCTCAAGACAAAATCCTTCACTACGCCAGAATCCCGCTCCCAGCCTTTTTGGGGTGCAAGTCAACATATTCAACAAACTCCTCTGTAAGGAAAAAATCTATCACCCAAGAAAAATCCCACTCCAAAGAATGTGGAGGCACATTTTCAAGGACATCACAGAATGAATGATGAGGACTAAGTCTGACACACACCCAAAATCCTGCTCCAAGCATATCTCAAGTGCAAGTCAACAGAGTCAACGGACTCCTCTATGAAGATAAAGCTTGTCGGTCCCTTCAAATCTTGCTCCAAAGAAATGGGAGGCATATTTTCAAGCACATAGCGGAATGTGTGTTTCAAACAAATTTCACAACACACTAAGATTCCCGCTCCAAGGAGAGTGGAAGTGCAAGTGAGAGCCAATCACGGAATGGGTCCTAGGGATAAAATTTGTGACAAGGCTAAAATCCTGACTTCTCCTTAATTTGAGCGCAAAGGATACCCAATCACAAAATTTGAAAAGGAATAATCCTCAACCTCATCTAAAATGCACTTGAGCGCAAAATGTAGGCAGTGAAGGAATATGAAAAATTAATAAATCCCCAACTCACCACAAAGTTCACTTCGAGCGCAATAGCCACCCAGCCACGGAGGATGTGAAGAATGAAATACATTTCCAAGGAAGTCACAAATCGATCATCAAGGTGAAATTCTGGAGCATGGAAAATCTTGGAAGATTTTGAAAATTTAAAATCTTGAAAATTCTTAAACTCTTGGAAATTGAAAATTTTGGAAAACGTTGAAGAGTTTAAGAAATTCATGGAAAGTGAAATTTGTAAAGTCGAAAAAGGGGGAAAGTTTCAAAGAGAAAATATGAAAGAATTTTTATGTGATTCTTATGTTGATTATTTAATTTTGCAAAAGGAAGGATTCCAGTCCCGCATGATCAAGGATGACATTCAAGTTCCAGGTCTCTAGTTGCAGTGTTGAAGACACCACGATCCAAGTGATCAAGTTCAAGGCATCCAAGGTTCAAAGATCACAATTCAAGTGTAAATATACAAAGGGAAGAATTTCATGTCTTGAAATTCCTTCTCAAAGTTGAAGAACATGACCAGGGAATTTCCATGTGAAGAAAATCCAAATTGGCAGAATCATCAACGAAGGAGTTCGATCCATTTCCAGAAGATGAAGTCTCAAGCAAGTACATGGAAGGAAGTGATCAAAGGAAGATATCTTCAGAAGAAGTCATCAAAGTGCAACTTAGTTACAAAATGATGCAAATAAAAAATATTCCCCAAATATCAGCAGGCTAACATGGCACTCAAACATCTTCATCAGTTAGTCAAAGATTCTTCAAGTCAAAGTCAATGCATTTAAGGAAGGGTATCAAGAATAATCCATTCAAGGAGAATTGTGCATTTAATGCATAGTGGGTATGCATATTGGGCATTCATTTCACCCCACTCTCTTCCTAAAAGAGCATGCATGGTGGGCATTTATTACCCACTACGATAGTGGTTTCTTCCTTGCATTAATTCAAATTCCATTTTCTGTGCCCTAACCCTAATTAGGGCTGGGGTGGAAAAATTTGGGCCATCGGTTATTGTTTTGATCTGGGCCTTTCATTGTTCTCGAGGACCTATATAAAGGCCTCTTCTTCTCATTTGTAAGAGAGCGAATTTTGAGATTGTTTCTTATGAGCTATTGAGACAATAGAATTTTCATTGAAGTGTGGTGAAAATTTGATGTGTCTTAATGATTGCTTGGTTTCATAATTCTCTCAACTAGATTAAGTTTAATAGATAAAGTGTGATGAATGTTTTGGAGAATATGAAGATGTTTTGATGAGTTTCTTTGGTTCATACTTTTGATGTTTTAGTGATTCTAAAGCGTTGTGCAAAGTTAGCCTGAACCCTTATCCATGTGCTTAAATTCAATCATTCGTACAAACCTTTGAAGATTGCACCAGTCCACGTGTAGTTGTAGCTTGACTTGGCAAAGCGTGACTTGGTAATTAAGGAATTCATCCATTAGCATACTTTACTTGGCTATCATTACCCTTAGGATTAGATTAGGATCTCTAAACCTTAAACCCTTTTGATTTCTGCATATCTGGTGAAAATCCCCAAAAAATAGTGCTTAGTTGAAAATCTTTTGATAGTAACCATTTAATCATCATGACATAAAGGATTGAAAACATAAAGCCCCCTTGTGATCATCAACAAATCACATCAACACTGATCATATCCACGAGTCGAGGAACGTTGGAGTTATCGTATGATCTTTTTGCAATCTTAGCATACGCAATACTTTGTTCAAGAGAGGATAGGATATTTTGGTATTTTGTTCTACTATTTGGTGAGTCATAAAACACACACCAACACTACCCAACAGAAAATGACATGAATCCATAGGTATGATATCACATAGTACCTCATCATGGTATCCTCCAATGTTGAACTTTAATAGGCACTATTCACTAACCATGACCTTGTGGTCATCTTGTACCCAGGTGATCCGGTATGGATGTGGGTCTTTATGTATCTTGAGCTTCAACTTTTTGACCATCTCTTCTGACACCAAATTATCAGTGCTTCAACTATCAATAATCACATCACAACACTTATCCTCACACTTGCACCTAGTGTGAAACATGCTCCTTCTTTGCTCAGGTTCATTCTCACCACTCAACATGACTCTTCTGTTAATTGGTGTTTCTCCTCTTTAAATATCTTCAGAATGTGATAATCTAGTATCTTCATCTACATTGGCAACTCTATCCTAGCCTTCAGTTCTCCTATCTATCCTTCCTTGGCATTGAGGACATTCAAAGGCCCTATGACCTTCTTCTCCACAGTGAAAACATGTTCCACGGAAGCCTCCTCTTCTTGATCCTTGTCCTCTTCCTCTTCCTCTCTGATCTCTATTATTCTGATCATGGAAACAATTAGAATTGTTTCCTCTATGATTTTGATTGCTACTGGCCTCATCCTTCTTTTTCAGATCTTTATTTTGGCCTCCATATGACCGTCCACAAGATCTTCCACCATGACCTCTTCTGTTTTCTCTGCTCTAAAAATTCTTGTTAAGCTTTTCCTCTACTTTTAGGAAAAACTAGTATGCCTCTTCAATACTGTTCATTCAAACCAAATTCAACTCCTCTTGAATGCTCGACCTCACCCCATTAAGGTAACAAGCAAATTTCTCCTTGTCAGCTTTCAGAAGGCCTTCTCTGATGAGGATTCGATAGAACTCCTTTGTATACTCTTAAACAGATCTTCCTTCTTGCTTCAAACCTTGCATTTTTTTCAGTAGGTCAAGCTCATAATCAACAAGAATGAACTTTCACTTCAATTTATCTACCATCCGATCCCATCTTGTGATTTTATCATTTCCTCTTCTATTTTTCTCCAATAGTATCTCTTGCCACCAGATCTTCGCATGACCCTTTAGTTTGGCCTTCACAAATTTGACTCTATTAGGATCCTAAATATCATCATACTCAAAGTATTCTTCACATTCATTAATCCAGTTAATCAACTCCTCTGGGTTAAGATTTCCAAAAATGTAGGAACCTCAATCTTAGATCTTTTCCCAATCTTGAAAATGGCCCAAAAAAGTCTTTCTTCTTGATTCAAAATTTCACCTTCTCCTTTATCAGAATTCCTTCTTTTTCGACTTCATCCTCACTTTCATCTCTCCCATTAAGATTCATTTCTCTTCAAATCTCTTCTTGCAATGCTCGCACTTGTCTCTGGCGAGCTCTAACCTCAGGTGTCACACCACCAGCTCTTCCGCCACATTCCCTTCGTGCAGGCATTTTTGCGCTATCAGTGAAACCTTAAACCACAGTCATGGTGCAAATTGACTCACATTTGGTGATCTATCTATACACTCAGGAACTCTCGCTATGATACCACTTGATGAAGGGTGCTCCCCTTAATACCACAAACACATAATAGAAATAGAGAAACAATAACAATTTGCAAGAACAAAAAATGGGCTTCTTATTATCTCCACAAATGTGGAATTACAAATTTTAGAATTACAATATGCAAATCCACATGGGCATATTCCCTTACACTATTATGTAGGACAAAGCCTCGAATCATTACCTAGATCTACCCAGAAATACTCAGAACTGCCTTAGACAACACTACGGCCTTCCTTATATAGGATATTTTCTACTGCCTAAGAAGGTTCCATAATTTTAGCCTCTAAGGCTGACCAAACTTAGAATTATTTTATTTTTCATTTTATTACTTCAAAGTTGACTCAAAATAACTTTTGAAACCGAAATAGAAATTTTGAAGGAAATTTATTTTCTGCCATTTCAAGTGGCCCAACTTCCAAAGACCATAAGTCATCACCCATTGACCCGATTGACTATTATGACCCCATTTTGGAAAGGACACAAAGCACTCTACAGTGCCTAACTCTTGCAAGCTCCAATCAGCTAAATTTTCGACCTCATCTGGGGCCTCTAAAGCCTTCAAAACTGAGTTCAAAGTTTTTGTACCCTACTACCAATACCGAAAATTTTTAATATCTTCAAAACTAAACTTGATTTGGCAATGAAAATTTATTGGCAGGCTCATATGACCAAAATGAACCTCCAAGGAAGAAAATAGACCATTCTGAGCTCATATGAATGACTTACTAAAAATAGTCAGTTTCCATAAATAACAGCTTTGCACAAGATAGCCCTTATTGAAAAGAAACCAAAAATATTTTTGGGTGATGCAAGATTTCTCTTACACCAAGGATGCCCCTACATTAGACACCTGGGGTAATTTGAGAAGTGACCCTATCACAACTCAGGTGTGAAGAGGAAAACCAAGGTGGTTAACCTCGTCCCTGTCAACCATGATGAATCTTCAACATGTCATCCTTTTCATTTGACCAAATATTCTTCATATGTTATGTTCCTTGTGCTTCTACCAACACGACTATCCAGTATGTCCTCAATCTCCTTGGTATCTGAAGTAGGTTCTGGAATACCCCACTATGCTTCTGTGATCTCATCTTCAATACCCCCTTCATGATACTTTATCAAATCTGAAATGTTAAACACTAGTGAAATATTTAGCTCGGTAGGTAATTCTACCTCATAGGCATTTCCTAAATCATGCTTCTTCAGTATCTTACATGGCCCAAACTTCTTCATTTTTAGCTTATTATATGTACCAACTAGAAATCAATCCTTCTACAAATGAACCATGACTTCATCCCTAACCTGAAATTCCTTATGCCTCCTTTTCTCATATGCCTTAGCCTTATACTGTGCATTCATTTTGGTAATATGATTTCTCACCTCCCCATGGATGTTCTTCAAATGTTCTGCAAAATCCTCAACTTCAACACTACTTATCTCTCCTTTATCTATCTTTCTCAACTCAGATGCATTTCTAGGACTACTTCCATATACAATTTGGAATGGTGATTTACCAATGCTCCTGTTCACAAAATTATTGTATGCAAATTTCATCTATGGTAAAATCAAATCCCATCATGTTGGCTTATCTCCAACCAAACATCTCATCAAATTCCCCAAACTCCTATTCACCACCTATGTCTATCCATTAGTCTGTGGATGATGTGATGAACTAAACTTCAAATATGTCTTTAACTTCTTCCACAATGTATGCCAGAAATATCCAATAAACTTAGTGTCCCGATTTGAAACTATACTCTTTTGCAAACCATGTAGTCTCACCAGTTCTCTGAAAAACAATTCAGCTACATGAACAACATCATTAGTCTTCTTGTAGGTAATGAAATGTGTCATCTTTGAAAATTTATCAACTACCACAAAAATTGAATCATGTCCTCGCTAAGTCCTTGGTAAACCAAGAACAAAATCCATACTGATATCCTCCCAAGGATTTTCAGGTACAGTTAATGGTTGATACAACCCTGTATTCTTCTTTACTCCCTTTTCCATCTGACATACTCTGCAACTCTGTAAAAAATTCTTGACATCTTGCTACAACTGTGGCCAGTAACAATTTGCACTAACCAAAGCAATGATTTTGTCATGACTAAAATGTCCAACCAATCCTCCACTATGCTTCTCCTTGATGAGATTCTCCTTCATAGAACTTCATGGAATGCACAACTAACTCCCTCTAAATAGCATATCATCCTGGATGATGAAATCCAACCACTTCATTCATTCTAGAGTAACAAGTTCTTTACACAATTTCCAAGCTGCACCAAAATCAGGATCCTTTGGATATAAACTCTTGAGCTCCTTGGACCCAACCACCTTAATCTGCATCTTTGTCAGCAAAAGTTTCCTTCTACTAAGCGCATCTACAACCCTCTTAGAATTTTCACTCATGTGTTTCAAAACAAATGTATAACTCTGCAAGAACTCAACCCATTTCAAATGCCTTTGATTCAACTTTCCTTGACTATTCAAATATTGCAAAGCTTGATTATCAGTATACAAAACAAAATCCTTAGGAAGAAGATAGTATCTCCACTTCTTCAATGCTTGAACTATAGCATAGAATTTTGATCATAAACAAAATATTTCCTCTTGGCATCATTTAACTTCTCACTGAAATAAGCAACATGTTTACCTTCTTGGGTCATAACATCTCCTATTGCAGTACCACTAGCATCACAATCTACTTGAAATAACTTATTAAAATCTGAAAGTGCTAAAATAGGTTGTTCTGTAACTTTATGTTTCAATAGTTTAAAACTCTTATCTGCCCCTGTAGTCCACTTAAACTCTTTCCCATCCACTCTCATTATTTCAGTCAAGGGTTCACAAATACTGCTAAAACTCCTGATAAACTTTCTGTAAAAGCTAGTCAAACCATGAAAAGATCTTACCTCATTATCACTCCTTGGAGTAGGCCATTCAAGGATAGCCTGCACTCTCTATGGGTCCATTTTTAGACCTTCTGCAAAAACTACAAATCCCAGATACACTAACTCCTTCACAAAACTGCACTTCTTTAAATTAATCAAAAAATTCTCTTCTCTCAACTTCTCAAACACCATACGAATATGCATCATATGCTCCTCCAATGTCTTACTAAAGATCAAAATATCATCTAGGTAAACAATGACAAACTTACCCAAAAATTCTTTCAGAACCTCATTCATGAGCCCCATGAAAGTGCTCGGTGCATTGGTTAGCCCAAAAGGCATGACTAACCACTCATATAGTCCCTCCTTTGTCTTGAAAGAAGTCTTCCATTCACCTCCTTCTTTGATCTGAATTTGGTGATATCCACTCTTTAGATCTATCTTTGAGAAATACATAGCTCCACTCAAACTGTTCATAATATCATCCATTCATGGAAATGGAAACCTATACTTGATTGTGATCTTTTTTATAGCCCTAGAATCTATACACATCCTCCATTCTCCATTCTCTTTCAGTGCTAATACTGCTGGTAAAACACATGGACTTAGGCTCTCCCAAATAAACCTCTTTTGTAACAACTCATGTACTTGTCTATTCAACTCTTCACTTTCTACTAGTGTCATTCTATGTGTTGCCTTATTTGGAAAATTGGCTCCTGGAATCAAGTCCATATGATGACTGATCTTCCTTACTGGTGGTAATCCATTGGGCACATTATCAAATACAATATCCTAAAACTCATTCAACAAATCTACAAATTCTATAGGTACATCTTCTACTTCCTCTTTACCAGCTTTTGGAATTAAAGCAAAACACACATGCTCATGCCTCATACCATCTAGGAACTTTCTTCCATCAACAAAAGTTATTATTGCATTACCACATACCTTTTCTTCTATTTCCTTCAATGGCTTTAGCTTATGTCGTACTCCATCCTTTGTCAGGGAATAGGTATTCACATGACCATCATGTACAGCACGCCTGTCAAACTACCATGGTCTACCCAACAACATATGACATGTATCCATAGGTATGATATCACATAGTACCACATCATGGTATCTGCCAATCTTAAACTTTACTAGGCACTTTTCACTGAGCATGACCTTGTGGTCATCCTATACCCAGGTGATCCGGTATGAATGTGGGTGTTTCTATCTCTTGAGCTTCAACTTTGTGACCATCTCTTCTGACACCAAATTGTTAGTGCTTCCACTATCGATAATCACATCACAACACTTATCCTCACACTTGCACCTGGTGTGAAACATGATCCTCCTTTGCTCAGGTTCATTCTCACCACTCAATAGGACTCTTCTGTTAATTAATGTTTCTCCTCTTTCAGCATCTTTGGAATATAATGATCGAGCATCTTCAGCTACATGTGCAACTCTAGCTTGGCCTTCAATTCTCCTATTTGTCCTTCCTTGGCATTGAGGACATTCAAAGGCCCTATGACCTTCTTCTCCACAATGAAAACATGTTCCACAAAAGCCTCCTCTTCCGAATCCTTGTCCTCTTTCTCTTCCTCTTCCTCTCTGATCTTTATTATTCTGATCATGGAAATGATTGGAATTGTTTCCTCTCTAATTTTGACTGCTACTGGTCTCATCCTTCTTTTTTGGATCTTCATTTCAGCCTCCATATGACTGTTCACCAAATCTTCCACTATGACCTCTTCCGTTTTGTCTGCTCTCAAACTTTTTGTTAAGATTTTCCTCTACTTTTAAGGAAAATTGGTATGCCTCTTCAATACTATTCATTGAGACTAAATTCAAATCCTCTTGAATGCTCGGCCTCAACCCATTAATGTAATGGGAAACTTTCTCCTTGTCAGCTTCTGCATGGCCTATTCTAATGAGGATTCGATAGAACTCCTTCGTATACTCTTGAACAGATCTTCCTGCTTGCTTCAAACTTTGTATTTTCTTCAATAGGTCAAGCTCATAATCAACAAGAATGAACTATCACTTCAATTTATCCACCATCTGATCTCATCTTGTGATTTTATCCTTTCCTCTTTTATTTCACTCCAATTGAATCTCTTGCCACCAGATCTTCGCATGACCCTTCAGTTTGGCCTTTGCAAATTTGACCCTATTAGGATCCTCAATATCTTCATACTCGAAATATTCTTCACATTCATTGATCCATTCAATAAATTCCTCTGGGTTAAGATTTCTAAAAAATGTAGGAACCTCAATCTTAGGTCTTTTCCCAATCTTTGAAATGGCTCAGAAAAGTCTTTCTTCTTCTTGATTCAAAATTTTGCCTTCTCCTTCTTGATCACAATTTCCTTCTTCTTCGGCTTCATTCTCACTTTTGTCTCTACAATTAAGATTCATTCCTCTACAAATATCTTCTTACAATTCTCACATTTGTCTCTAGAGGGCTCTAACCTTAGGTGTCACACCACTAGCTCTTCCACCACATTCCCTTCATGGAGGCATTTTTGCGCTATCAGTGAAATCCTAAACCACGGTCTTGGTGCAAACTGCCTTACAATCGGTGATCTGTCTACATATTTAGGAACTCCCGCTCTAATACCACTTGATGAAGGGTGCTCCCCTTAATACCACAAACACACAACAAAAATAGAGAAACAAAAACAATTTGCAAGAACAGAAAATGGACTTCTTATTATCTCCACAAATGTGGAATTACAAATTTTAAAATTACAATATGCAAAGCCAAATGGGCATATTCCCTTACAGTATTTTGTAGGACAAAGCCTCGAATCATTACCTAGATCTACCCAACACTACTCTAAACTGCCCTAGACAACACTACGGCCTTCCTTATATAGGCTCAAAACAACTTTTGAAACCCAAATAGAAATTTTCAAGGAAAATTATTTTCTTCCATTTTAGGTGGCCCAACTTTCGAAGACCATAAGCCATCACTCGTTGACCCGATTGCCTCTTATGACCCCATTTCAAAAAGGTCACAAAGTTCTCTACAACACTTACCTTGCAAGCTCCAGTCAGCTAAAGTTTCGACCTCATCAGGGGCCTCTAAAGCCTTCAAAACTGAGTTCAAAGTTTCTTTACCCTGTTGCCAATACCAAAAATTTTCAATATCTTCAAAACTAAACTTGATCCGGCAATGAAACTTTATTGGTAGGATCATATGACCAAAATAGACCTATAGGGAAGAAAATAGACCATTCTAAACTCATGTGACCGACTTACTAAAAATAGTAAGTTTCCATAAATAGCAACTCTGCACAAGATAGCCCTTATTGAAAAGAAACCAAAAATATTTTGGATGATGCAAGATTGCTCTTACACCCAGGATGCTCCTGCATCAACTTTGAGCCCTATTTTGTACCATAGGGCCTCTCTGTGATCTATCGTAGGCCCTATGTTGTACTTAGAAGTGGGTTGTGGTGTACCGTAGGCCCTCTTTGTGATGTACTAGAGGCCCTATGTTGCATCATAGGCCCTCTTTATGACATATCATATTCTCTTATTTCACTCATAGATGAATAATAGAGTATGCAAGAATGATCATATACCAATTACTAAATTGAATCGCCAGAGATTTTCACAAGGTCTTTACATGTAAGAAAAAATTCAGATTCAATAATGATAGAACTTCATATTATATCAAATAGATCTTCAATATAAAAATTTTGCTCCTTATAAATGCCTCCAAGACGCATCTAGAGATTTACATTAGGCTGACATTATTTTATTAATTTGGGCCCCTTTATTTAATAATTTAATAATTAATTAAAGGTCCTTTAAAATATTATTTAAATTCTAGGACCACTTAATTAGTTAATTTAATTAAGTCACTTTATTAAAACTGGGGACTATATAAATCCACCCAAAGATTATTTTCCCTCGAGCAATCTGTCATAAAACCATTTCTTGATTGCGGCGCTCCATGATCCCAAACCAAGTGCAGATGTTGGTAGCAGTATCTGTTGAAACTCCATGTTGCTTCAAGATCACATGCATGAGTAAACTTTCATCAAGCTTTATCTACGCCAATTTGATATAAACATTTCCATGTCTAGAGTCACCAGGATCCCAAAGAAGCCAATTTCATAAAATAAATCAATGCTCCAATCAAAAGCCTTCATGTCATCATGCTCATCAATCTCTTCTGGAATCCCATAACTCGGGTAAATCTCACATGGAGAGACTGTAATCATGCATGCTACAACTGAAGGATAAAATCCATATTCAACCAACTATAGTGATTGCTCTTACAAATGATCCCCAGTCAAGTCCGCATTACTAGGAGGTTGCACAACCACCGATAGAGATGGCTCATTTGGAGGGTCCTTCATAGAACCCACATTTCGATCAAGTTGATCTTTGGGTGCTAGTTTGATGAAATGTGTGCAAGCATTGTCTTCACCTTTGTAGTTGTCTTGAAAATTTGGATGTATTACATTTGAAGGGACAATTACTAACTACTTCTTGTCCAGATCCTCATGTGTTTGTAGTGCGGGCATGAATTTATATTCTTTAGGATTTAAGGTTTCGTGTAGCCCTTTGTCAATCTCCCACTTTAGATTATTTTTGTAGACTCTATTGCCATCAAAGGATGGATACTTCATTTGCAATTCTATGTAATCCTTAAGAGATATGTTTGTCTACCATCCACCATCAATCCAATCTTTCTTGATCTTCTTTTGTGACTTAGCCAAAGTGAGTAGATACATTTCTTGTTGGTTGATCCAAGGAAGGAAAGTTGGCATTGTCGATCTTGTATTTGCCTGATGTATGTGTGGTATGTCCCCTTTTCTCTTCCTGTTTCTAAGAACTTAAGAGTCTCCTCAATCTTCTTTTGTCCTCTTGTTAGGGTCTAGAAAAGATGTTGCTAAGTTCTTCTTAACTCCCTCAACAAGACTACCATACCCAAATATACATCTTCCATTCCATCACTCGGTGTGATGATTCCATCTCAATTACCCGACAAGCTGGCAAGACCACTAGATCTAATAGTAGTGTAATATTCTAAAGGTGATTCCAGTCTGAAGGCAATCTCTTCTCAAATGAAATCTTGTGAGATGTCTTAAAGGTGAATTTAGCTCGAAGGAAATCTCCACCCGAAGATGATCTAGACCTGAAGGGGATCTCAACCTGAAGGCGATCTCGACCCAAAATTAATATCGGCCCAAAGGAGATGTCAATCTAAGGGAGATGTTGTTCTAAAGGGGATCTCTTTTTGAAGGTGATCTCATCTCGAAAGAGATCTTGGTTCGAAGGGGATCTCATGCCAAAGGCGATCATAGCCCAAAAGTGATCTCGACCCAAAGGGGATCTTGACTCGAAGGGTATCTTGGTGTGAAGAGGATCTCGACCCGAAGGTGATCTTGACCTGAAGGCTATTTTGGCCCAAAAGTGATCTCATCCTGAAGGGGATCTCGACCTAAAGGTGATCTCACCTCAAAGGCAATCTTGACCTGAAGGCTAACTTATCCCTAAGGCGATCTCAGGTGAAGTTGGGTTGTACCGTAGGTCCTCTTTGTAATGTACCATATGCCTTGTGAAGTACCATAGGCTCTCTCTGTGATGTATTATAGACCTTATGTTGAATCATAAGCCCCCTCTGTGATATACTATAGGCCCTATGTTGTACCATAGACCCTTTGTATGATGTATTATAGGCCCTATATTGTACCATAGGCCCACTCTATGATGTACCAGATGTCCTATGTTGTATTGTAGGTGCTCTCTATGATGTGTCATATGCCCTTAATGCACTCGCAAATGAATAACAAAGTATGCAAGAGTGATCATATATCAATTACTAAATTGAATAGCCAAGAATTTTCACAAGGTCCACACATGTAAGAAGAAATTAAGATTCAATAAATATAGTACTTCAAATTATAATAAATAGATCTTTAATATAAAAATTTCAGACCAAGAGTCGAATACATATTTTTATTGAATATAGATTTGTCTTCGAATAAAGACTTTCACAAAATGGATGCACAATTTGAAATATGCGAATGATATTTCCAACTAAATACAGAATAGGGAGGATCTTCCACCTCTGAAACTACTTACAACTACCTTCAGCCTTTAGTTTCTATAAATACAAAGAAGAGTCAAATACATTATGTCCTCATTTACAAGTCCTAGTCATCTCCTTATAAAGGCCTCCAAGAGGCATCTAGATATTTACAACAAACCGACATTATTTTATTAATTTGGGCCCCCTTTATTTAATAATTGAATTAATTAATTAATTAAAGGTCCTTTAAATTATTTTTAAATTCTAGGACCATTTAATTAGTTTATTTAATTAAGTTGCTTTATTAAAATTGGAGACATTATATAAATCTTACTGCACACTAACTTTTCAAATTCTATACTTTAGAATGACCACCATTGTCTGATTTCTTGGTATGGTCATCATCTGACATCATCTTATTTGTATACTTAGTGAATCGTGGGGTTTGATTGTTGATTGAAGTGATAGGTTATGGTTTTATCTCCTTAGTGTTGTTATGTCCAACATATTTTAAGGTTTATATATATCAAGTAAAGGGAGAAGGTTCAATACTTTGTCATTAGAGTTCTATTCTGGTCAATGGTGTACACTCAAAATGTGCGCTTCTCTAAGTCATTACTTCTAAGAGCATCCATGGATTGGAAACCTTGAGAAAGTGACCTAGAGCTCCCTAAGCATGGAGTCACAAGGATGTTTAGAATGCTCTCAGCTAGAGCTATCAAGCCTATAACCTTTCTAGTAAACTATGCAATGGGAGATTCAAAGAGACAAGGGCAAGAATGCCAATATCTTCAAGAATCTTGATGAAAATACAATGCAACTATGCTAGAATGAAAAATGAAACTAAGATATGGAAATGAAAGTGTTACAAGCCATTACTAATTAAGCTATGTGAACTAAGCTAGAAACATGAAAGGAAATTAAACTAAAATGCCATGAAAACTAAGCTATGATGCAAGAATGAAGACTAGAATAAAACAAATTCTCCAAAGCTCCAAAATCACCAAGAAAACCTATAGCACAACATTAGCATCAAGAGTGGGATCCTTTGAATGAAAAAAGAGCTCTCCTTTTAAAGATAATTGGACCATGGAGATTAAGAGGCAAAAGATTTGATCAAGGGTGGAGTTTGAAAGTGGGAGCAATCCATGTGCACAAGTCTCCTCCAATGAGAAAGAAGTGTTGACTTTTGAGCCTCATGTGAGACAAAAAGGCCTTTTCTCCTTTTTATAAAATAGGAATAATGCTTTATTTGTGCAACTTAGGATAAGAGGAAAGTGGGGACTTTTTATTTAATAAAAGGGGAGGGAATTCCTTTTAATTAAATAAAGACTTAGGATAAAATGGTTAACCCATAGAATATAATCAAATAAATGATAGAATTAGGATTTGATCAAGGAAATTGATTTCATTGAAAATATTGATTTAAAATATTGATTTAGGAAATTGATAAATTGAAGAATGGGGCCCAAAGTCTAGGTGACCATTTTAGGGTACATACATTTGCCCCTCTTTGACTAATGTGAGATTGATTTGGGATCACATGTAGTCAAAGAATGAAGTTGAAATGTGAGATCGATTTGGGATCACAAAATAACCCAGACATGTTTTCGACAAATGGGAACACATCAAGACAAAGATAAGCTGATTGAAAAAGACAAGGCCAACACCCCTATAAATAGGTAATTGTCAAGTCTAAGATAAGAGATAAGAATCTCAGGCAAGATTTGATAAAACTAAATCAAGGATTGAAGTTTGATAGGTACTGCCCCCTCGGAATCAAAATTGAAATTAGGTAGAGGGAATACAGAAGCAAGAGTGACATGATCAAATCACTAGAAATCATAATCAAAGATGAAAGATGATAGAATAACCATCAAGTAGTGAAGATATGCCCCAGTTTGACTAGGTTTGACTGAGAAAGATATGAGATAAAGATGAAGTCAAACCTCAGAGAGATGAAGTGAATGAAAATGAATGAAAGACTAGAAGGTTGAGAGTGATGGGGATGAAGAGATGAAGATGCCCCAACGAAGATCAAAGGATTAGGCCTCAAATGGTCAGCCAACTGCACAGAAGAAGAAGAAAAAAATTTAAATACAATTTTGACTATCAAGATGAACTCAGATTTCGATTTCGATCCCAAAAATGGATCCAGGATGTCGACATTACCCAGGGGTGCAATTTTCATGAAATTCTGAGATGTTTTGAAAATTGGTCAAAAAGTCAAAATGCTATATAAGGGGTAAAAAGGTCATTTTCAAATTCATTTGTTTTATTGTGATTTTGAGAACTTTGAGAGATCAGAGAGAGATTATGGCTTAGCAGGTAGCAATTCCTGTCCACACACATCAATTTGAGCGCGATCAGTTGCACAATCGGCCTCCTCAGTATGGTGCCCCAATAAGTTTTCAAAAAAAAAACTAGCCATTTGAGTCATTTATGGAATTTAAAACATGTTTTTTAATATTTCAAATTATAGCGTAGAAAAACTTTGTACAATACTTTAAAAGTATCGCATATATGTTAGAGATTTATCATGCAATAGTTCGTAAACCCAAAAAGTATCGCATGTCGTTCGAGAAAGCATCGCACAATGCTGAACGAAATGTCATGTGATATTGTGTGAACTATCGTATCAATGAAAAGTGTCACACCACTATGTAACAAACTATCGCACGATACAATATTAACAAATAGTATCGCAGGAGTATAATAAGAAGTAGCACATAGGGTTAATTTGAGCAAAATAACATGGGTACAGACATTATTTGCATTTGATATTACTTGTACCATTTTTAGTCATCCATCATGATATGTTCTGACATCTGGTTTGCGGGTTTATGGTTTGCAGGAGGCTTTTGCTACGCTCGCCATCAGAGCACCGAGAGTGGTCGGGCTACACTGCATCCAAGATCTAGATGATCTAGGGAGGGATGACCTGATCAGTATGGGGTTCAAGTACCTATTGGATATGCCCCATATATGGGCAAACCACGGGTTGCTGACAGCTTTGGAAGAGAAGTGGCACAGTGAGCATAACACCTTCCATCTATCAACTAGAGAGGCCTCAATCACATTAGAGGAGGGTCTACCGGATCCTACATATACCTAGCCATGGAGATCCGGTGAGTATAATCATGTTTATAGATGTTCATTAATGTAATATTTCCATATGATGAAAATTGACATGATTTTTTGTTGGCATAAGTATACTATGATCAGACTCCTATAGATGGGAGACAGGCCATTCAGGACTTGTTCCAGGATGTGACCATCATTGAAAGACATCTCAGCCAGGATCGGCTGATAGAGGAGTATGGTTGGCACTACCCGGTGGCATGCATCATGTGCTCAATAGTAGCACAGGCTTTGATTATCGACAGGAGCCAAAGAGGGTTCCCACTAGGCTGGGGTAGGTTGCTAGCAAATTTGGTAGCACACCCTAGACAGATGGCATGGGGCCCAACCATCCTAGTAGACATGTACCATGAGTTACATGAGATCGTATATAGAGATGGCAGATCTTAGGCATGCAGAGCTATCCTAGCACAGTAATGGGTGTGGGAGCACATAGCCATTATGCGATCACACATATAGCCCTAGGAGCAAAGATGCCCCTATATCTACAGGTATACAAGATTCTTTAGCCAACCTCATAGTGGTGATCTTACATATTATAGAAGGCTATTAGATGAGCTGACATCCTTCGAGTATATGATGTACAGCCAACCACTACTAGGTCGACATGCAGAGATTGTTGAGCGGTTCATTATCTCTCGGGTATGGAGGCAGTTTGGTCATCAACAGAGGGTACCCGTGGAGACCGCTACATATGTCAGGGTCAAGGAGGATGAGGGATTGGGGTGGTTACTGATGCTGGACTACCAGCAAGTGGCATAGGAGATTGCAGGTTTACAGAGAGAGCCTTGGGATTATCTACCTGACATGGCTAATGCAGGTGCAGATGTTGCATATAGAGTAGAGCATCAGAGATGCCCATTTCCTATATTTATGATCCCAGATGCATAGCCAGAGGCAGCAGGTGGGGATGATGATGATGGGGGAGATGGAGGAGGGGGAGGAGTAGCGGTAGGACATGGGTCTCGATCAAGTAGCCATAGATGGTCACAGAGATAGGTGTCAGATGATGATGATGAGGAGGCAAGACCATCAGCTCGCCAATGGGTGGATTCAGGGCAGGAGCAGCTGGCGGATAGGGGAGGAGAGGATCTATGTGCTAGGGTGCAAGCCTTGGAGGCTGAGATATAGCAGTTGAGGACCACCGTTGCCATTCGGGATCAACAGCTACTAGATGCACAAGCCGAGATAGAGCGGCGATAGAGAGTAGCACAAGAGGATGCCACAGAGATTTAGAGAGAGGCGGCATGGGCAGCCTATTACCATGGGTTATACATAGTAGTCGTACCTTAGGGATAGAGGGTGCCACTCTACTCTAAGAGGGTGGGGAGATTAGATATGGCATATGATAGGATGGAGCCACCGCCTCCACCACCACCACCTCCACATGATGGGGTGAGTCAGTCCTAGGTCTAGGGTTTAGATGTACACTTGTATCTTGAGACTTTGATCCAAATTTTGGGATCTCACATTGTACTTGTATCATGATATATATATGAGATGACTAGATTTATGATTTATCTTGTGTACTTGTCTCACTTGTAATGGATGTTTCAGTATTATTTTCTTGTTATATTGCTCAAATGTATGATGTATTCTTATATCTACTCATGTATAGTCTCTATCATAGATGTATGTTTAGTTCTCATGTGATGATATAGACTCATGTTTCTGAAAATGATCCTTTTATGATATAGATATGATGATAAGATTAACCCCTTGGGATGACAGGAAAAGGCTATGATGTGAAAGACAATGAGCGAAATACATGATCGAGAAGAAGTGAAAGGTGAGCGCAGTTGACCGACAAGTCCGTGAAAGATGAAAGGAGAGCTCTCTCCATATGCAAGATGCAAAACTAAACTAACATGAACTTAAGAATGCAAGCTACTATGAAAAGTGGTTTACTTGCAAGGTCACAAATCCATTAGACTCTAATAATCATCATTGAGCTTCATTGGTAGCATCACAAGATCATGCAATATGCACTAGTATAACTATGGGTATATGAATATGATCTGTATCAGATAGGTATGTGGGAATCCCACCTAAGCATCAAAGACATGTAGGTCAAGATGACTAGTGCAGTGAGGTTCCCTAAGTTCGGTATAGCAAGATTATGCTCGCATCGAGATAAAAGAAATTCAAGATGACTATAAGCATGCACTTACGTAAAATAGTCAAGGATAATACATTGTAGATCCTAGTGTCAAGTGGAACAAGCATAAATGCTCATGACAGTTAAGACCAACAAAATATACCCACAAGAAGAAAATAAATAAAACATGTCCTTGTGCCCCCAGTCTTCTACCTAGGCATCATTGAAAATGATTAGGGAGAGCACACTCAGCAAAGAAATCATCATAGATAGCACACAAAGATATAAAGACAAACAAGTCTCAGTGAGGCAATTGTTTAAGTGTGTGTGTGTAGGTCATAGAGTCAAACTTTGAGTATCGCATCTGCCAGTGGAAAATATTGTATCATTCTAGACTACAGGTAAGATATCTGATAAGTGTTGAGAAACACTTGACGATAGGGCAGTGTTGAAAAACACAATTGGGGAGGTGTTGAAAAAAATACCATTTGCGAGGTGTCTGAAAAGAGTAACGCATCCAAGAGATCAAAGCTCACACAGTTATGCCCCCTAGACAAAGACAAAGACCAATTCCAAACCAAGGCAACAAGAACAAGGCATGATGGAGAAAGGCTAAGTGTTGAGGACGGGTGCTAAGAAACAAGGGTGCAAAGGCCTCAAGTAGCACCTGTTTCCAGGTTTTCACCACTTGACAGATTTTTTTATTTTTCAATTTTTTTGTATTTTTGCTACCAAGGCGCCTGTTTCCAAGTTTTCACCAAGGCACTTTTTCTATTTTTTTGAATTTTTGCAATTTTTTTATTTTTAAGGACTTTATATGCTTTTTAGGATTTTTTTAGCATCATATATGACTTTTTTTTGGAATTTTTTCAAAATCAATAAATATGTACAAAGGGTGCCCCCAAACAAAACAAGCATCATGAATAGAACTTCTTCAAGTGTAAGATATTGATAGGATCAGGGAGCTGCTCTCCCTCTTCAGTAGATTATAAATAAGCACTTGTCTCAAAAGCTGTACTAATGATGTAAGGTCCAAGCTAATTAGGTTCAAATTTTCCCTTTTGATCTCTATGTTGTTGATTCTTAGGATTTTCACATAGGACAAGATCTCCCACTTGGAACACTCTAGGGTGAACCTTTTTGTTGAAAGCTTTGGACATGCACTTTTGATAAACCCTCATATGGTCAAATGATGTTTGTCATTTCTCATCTAGAAGTTATAATTCTTGGAGTCTCATGGCGTGGTAGTCTTCATCTGTAACTAGACCTTTGAGGGAAACTCTAAGTGGAGGAATCTCAACCTCCAAAGGTAACACTGCTTCAGCACCATAAGTAAGAGAAAAAGGAGTAGCCCCTGTAGGAGTACGAATACTCATTCTATAAGCTCATAAAGCCGGATTTATCTGCAAGTGCCAATCTCTACCATCCTTATGAACTATTCTATGTAGGATTTTAAGAATGGTTTTATTTGATGCCTCTGCTTGACTATTTCCTTGCGGGAAGTAAATGGAGGACCAATGTTGTTTGATTTTGAATTTCTGGCAGATTTGTTTAAGGTCCTTATTTTTGAACTGACCTCCATTTTCAGTGATAATCTCAGAAGGCACTCCATATCAATAGATGATATGGTTCAGGATGAAAAGAGAAATTGTCTTGCCCAAGGAAACAAAAAGTGGGACAGTTTCTACCCATTTAGTAAAGTAGTCAGTAGTAGTGATGATAAATTTGTGTCCACCCGATGAGTTGGGATGAATTTTCCCAACAAGATCAAAGGCCCAGCGCTGAAATCGCCAATGAGATATAGAAGGAATAAGCTCCCTGCCTGGAGCATGTATCAGGTGACCATGTTTTTGAAACTTTTCACATGACTTTGCAAAAGCTACCACATCCATCTACATTGTAGGCCAATAGTACCCTACCCTAAGAAACCTTTGGGCCATGGCAAGACTATTGAAATGTCCCCCAAAGATGCCCTCGTGAATGTCAACTAACGCTTGATCAGATTCTTCCTTTTCTAAGCATCTAAGAAGTGTCCCATCTAGACCCCTCCTATACAAATCACCAGAGATAAGGGAATGGCGAAAGGCATTTCAGGTAAGGTTTCTTCATTCAGATCGGTTAAAGGTATCAGGGATAATGCCATCACGAAGGTATGAGTAAATGGCACCATATCAGGATGATTCATGACCCACAAGGGTATAGATGACATGGCTTTCTTGGGAGTCATAGATAGGATAATGTAGCTCTTCCATCAAGAATTCAAATATGGATTCATGTTTCTCTAACTGGAGGAGTGAAGCAAGTGTATCCATAGCATCAGCTGCTTTGTTTTCTACTCTAGGGATTTGCTGAAATATGATGAATGTGAAATATCATCTCAATGAATCAACCATTTTATTATAAGGTACCAGTTTCTCATCTTTTGTTTGATATTCTTCATTAACTTGGTTGATTATCAGTTGTAAATCCCCATAGATGTGTAGCTCTGTGATTCTCCATTTTATGGCCATCTTGAGCCCATTTGTCAAAGCTTCATACTCAACAATGTTGTTTGTACATGGGAACAATAGCTTGTAAGACTTAGGGATCGTGTACCCATGAGGAGAAACAAACAACACAACAGCTCCTAAGCCATTTTGCATAAAAGATCCATCAAAGAACATCTTCCATGTTCTCTCAGTCATGTACATGAGATGCTCATCTAGAAAGGCAACTTGAATAGGTGTACTATCTTGAATTGGGAAATCAGCCAATTGATCTGCTATGGCTTGTCCTTTTATAGCTTTACTCTCAACGTACTCTATGTCAAATTCTGAAAGAATCATCATCCATTTAGAAAGTCTACCTGTGAGGGCAGCCTTGCCGAGAAAATACTTGAGATGATCAATTTTTTCTATGAGGTTTATTGTGTGCGCAAGCATGTAATGTCGCAACTTTTGGGAAGCAAACACCATTGCAAGGCAAGATTTCTCAATACTGGTGTAATTAACCTCATATGAAACAAGTGTACGGTTGATGTAATATATGGCTCTTTCTTTCCCAAGTTCATCAAGTTGAGCTAGTAATGCCCCCAAGGAAGATTATGTTGCTGAAACATATAGGATGAGTGGCCTCCCTGGGATAGGAGGCATTAAAATAGGAGGATTTTCCAAGTATTGCTTGATTTGGTCCATGCTCTTTTGACAATCCTCATTCTAGATACATTTAACTCCCTTATGCAAGTTCTTATTGAGAGGTTGAGCTCTATCTGCCAGCTGTGAAATGAACCTCCTTATAGATCGAAGATGTCCTTGAAGACTCCTCATTTGACTGATGTTTTTAGGAGGTGGTATAACCATGATTTCTTGGACTTTTTTAGGGTCTACCTCTATTCCTTTTGCTGAAATAATGAATCCTAGAAGTTTTCCAGAGGTAACACTGAATGCAAACTTTTTTGGATTTAACCTTAATTGAAACTATTCCATGTGATCTAGAATGACTTCTAAATCACCTAAGTGTGTGTCTCTTTTCTTAGATTTAGCCAAGGTGTCATCCACATAATCTTCCATGTTCTTATGCATCATGTCATGAAAGATAGTTATCATAGCTCGTTGATAGGTGGCTCCTGCATTTTTTAATCCAAAAGGCATAATGTTCCAACAATAGGTACCCCATGCACAAGTGAATGCAGTCTTTTCTTGGTCTTCAGGAGCTATCTTGATCTGATTATATCAAGAAAAACCATCCATCAAGGAATAGATCTCATAACCCGCGATCATGTCCACTATCATGTCTATATTTGGGAGTGGAAAATCATCCTTTGGGCATGCTCTATTAAGATCTCTAAAGTTTGTGAAGATTCGAATGGATTTGTCATGTTTTGAAACTGGAACAATATTTGATACCCATTCAGCATAATCAATAGCTCTTATGAATCATGCGCTGATTTTTTCTAATTCTTCTTTGACTGAAAGAGCTATATGAGGATGCATTTTTCTCAATTTTTGTTTGACTAGTTTCACACCTAGAGCTATGGACAAGTGATGCATAATAAGATTAGTGTCCAACCCTGGCATATCTAAATAAGTCCAAGAAAAATTAATCTTCTTCCTCTGTAAGAACTTGGTGTATGCTTCTTTTTCTTGTGTTGACAAGGACTGAGCCAAGTGCACTATCTGTGGAGCTTCATCTGTACCCAAGTTGACTGCTTGTGTTGGCTCAACAAGCACTAAAGATTTGTCTTGAAAGTAACTTGGGAGATGATCAAGTACCTCATCCTTAGGCACCTCAGAGAGGCTTTCACCCTTGGATACATCATTTATTTTTACTATTTTTGGTTCTAACACTGCCACACAGTGGTTTTCGCCATCAAAACTCTTATTCTTTTTTCTTTTCTTTTTATTTTACGACTAAGGTACTTGATGTCTAGCTCTGTCATGCTGGTAGCCAGTTCACTGGTGGAAGAGACTATAAGTTCAATTGCATTCAGATAACAGGTTATCTCATAGTCATTCTGGAATGTCAAGAGCTCAAGCTCTTGATATCATTGGGACCAATCAATGAGATGAGGGTGAGAAAGAGGTAAGTCAATGGTAGGTTCAAGATTGTGAATATAGATGATGTTATCTCTGGTGACCGAAGAGTCAGAGTCTGTCGAGTATCCTTTTAAGTTACCCAATTTAGGATTTGTCCTACCAAGTGAAGAATCATCCACTAAAGCAACCTGTGGATTCAAATCTGAAAATCCTACACATGACTTGTTAGCTACCTCGAGATGAGAACTATAAGTATGGACGACACAACATTCATGTCGATTATGGAAGAATCAAATAGAGACTCCAATTCATACTTGTGTGAATCTGTATCTGAATCCCGACTGGGATGTTTACACCATGCATGTTTACGACACCTAGATGTGGAGGCTCTAATGTCACCAAGGGTAACACCTTCTCGAACACCATTTGTGTAGTGATGTTCTTGGAGAAGATCTTCTACACTTGATTCATCATGTTCTAGGCTTGAAACTGTTGCATGGGCAACTGGATTGTCTGAATCTCCCCAAAGGAGATTAGTGGAAGGGACCCAATCTTCACACATATCTTGTTGATTTTTCAAATTGGGCATGTATTTTGGTTCATCTTCAATATCTGACTCATCAAGGATAGGATCCGTTGTCTCGTTATGATTTGCAAATCCTAGGCCAACCGTCTTCTTAGAGTTGCATCCAAAAAGAGCATGATCAAGAGGTTCAGCTCTAGCATCCAATCTGTGACTAAGAGGGCCATGTCCTGGATAGCCCATATTTTTTACAAAAGTGTATCCTCTTCCATAAGCGTTAGGAGAGGGAGAGAAGTTCTGATTGTGCATGAATTTATCTTCTCTATAAATCCAGTCCTTAACAGCCACCTTTTCTTTCCCATCTTGGATAGGGACCAAGGACTCTACAAATGTGCCAAATAAAGTCATGGCTGAAGAGGAAGGTTTCATCTCTTAGGAAGGCTTGCCATAATACCTAGGTGAAACTAGCAGCTTTGTAAAGGAGTTGAGTTGATACCCCCCCATACCAAGGTCCATTGACTTGAACTTATCTTTGCATTGCACTAGAGTCGCATTGAAATCTTTGCTTCTCTGTTGAGGGGAACATGAGTCCCTGCTAAAATGGAGTTGACAGATAAGGTGCTATCCCTAGGTATACAAATTTCTACTCCATTGTAGGGGAACTTAACACACTGGTGGTAGGTGGATGGCACTTCTTACATCTCATGTATGCATGGCCTACCAAGTAAGATATTGTATGCCAGAGGACCAACATCAACAATTTGAAACAAAATGTCTTTCTCAATGGGGCCAATCCTAACAGGAAGAACAACCAACCCCTTGGAACTTCTTTCTACCTCATCATAGGCTTTTATGGTGATCTTCTTTCTAGCATCTATAACTTCCTCTGAATAACCCAATGTTTTTAAAAGACTTAAGGAACAAATATTGAGCCCAGCACCCCCATCTATCAACACATGCCTGACATGATTTTTATGGATCATGAATTCAATGTGAAGGGCGAGATTATGCAGGTGGCTCAAAGCTTTATCATCATCTTCTGAAAAAGTGAGGTAATGTGGGCTAGCAATATGATTGACCATGCTTTGGAATTGATCGACATCTAAATTGTTAGGGATATTTGCTATGCGCAAAGCATCCTCAAGGACATGCTTATGTCTTGGGGATAACTCCAAGAGCTCAAAGATCAAAATCTGAGCTGGGGTTCTCTGTAACTAGTCAACAAGATTATAACTCATTTTGGGATCAACTGCTTATTTTGTGGTGACATTCTTGGATGCCACTTGCTTGGGTTTACTAGATGGATTAGAATTGGACCCTCTAAGGACAATAGAACCTTGACTTCCTGTGACAGCATTAAGAGCTTGGGATGACCTTCTAGAGTGAGGACCCCTTAGAACCACCACAGGTTCCTCATCAAAGATAGGAGGAGAGTCCACATCATAACCATAGGGATCCTTTCTCCTTATCATGTTGATACTTTCTTCCACAACTTTGAGCATGTTGACCACATTTTTCGTAGTTGTGTAAGTGTAGTTGATCTCGGCCTTGACATTCTTTGGTTTAGAGGTTTCCCCCTTCTCATATTTAGGCAAAGGCTCTTTAAAAGCCTTGTGATTAGCATTAGTGTTCAAACCATCCACCTTAAGTTTTCCATTCTCAATGAGATCTTGGATGATATGCTTAAGTTTCCAACAGTGTTTGATATCATGTCCAATACCATTGTGAAATTTGTAGAAAGCTTTCTCATCCCACCAATGTGGTTTAACATCAGGAATATGATGCTTCATGGGATCTTGAGGATGTGCAACATTTTTGGCAATGAGTGTTTTCAAGACATCCTCATAGGAATCACCAAGCTTTGAAAATTGACGCCTCTCTTTCTTAGGCTTTTCTTGGTATCTTGGCTTATGTTCTTGTTGGTTGGATGCGTTGAGCTTTATTGCTTGAACAACACTAGATAAGTGGAGAACACCTTGATCCTTAGGTTGAGAAGAGTCCACCACTCCGTCATTAACCACTAGCTTGTTCTTATTCCAGTGCAAGTTTTTCCCTTTATCATTATTAGCATTGTGGTTATTTTGACCATTGTTGTTATTTTTGTTGTTGGTCAAAATTCCTTGCTCTTTCAAAACATCCTCAATTTTGTACATGATTTCGACCATGGTGTCAAAAGAGTCAAAGACCATTTTCCTCACTTCATACCGCATCTCAGGAATCAAGATGCTAATAAGGATGTCAATCTTCTCCTTTTTAGGAATGGTCCTGGAGTAGCGAGAACATTGACTTCTCCACCTTTGCAAGAAAGCAACAAAGGATTCCCCTTGATTTTGTTTCAAATTACATAGGTCCAACATAGTGACAAATCTTGAAAGATTGTAGGCGAAGTGTTGGATGAATCTATGAACAAGTTCTTTGAAGGTCTTGACGGGGGGAGTTATGTTGGTAAACCATTCCATTGCTTGACCTTTGAGACTCCTTGGGAACAACCTCATGAGATAGGAGTCATCTTGGTGGAACTCAAAGCTCATAATGTATAATTGGTGCACATGGTCATGTGGATCCCCATTACCATCATACTTTTCATATTGAAGAATTTCCACCTTCCTAGGAAAATCTTTCATGCTCGCACTCTTGTCAAAATGATTAGGATAGATTGAGTCAAGTGAAAAGGAACTCTTAGGTGCCAATAGCTTTTCCATCATACTCTTCATTTGCATGATCTCTTCTTCTTGAGATGGACTTTTTTTCTTAATCATTCTATCCACATCAAAGTTATAGGGGACTCTAGCACCCTTGTTGATTAAGCTCTCTAGGAACTTGTCTTTGTTTTACTCTAGATATCTCTCCACATACTGTTGGAAGAGTGGTTCTTGTTGCATCTTTATGAAGTCTTGAGCATCAAAACTTGAGCTACTACCTCCATTTTGAGAACCATGATGACCACATTGGGAGGGTTGTCTTGAGTTCCTAGGAGGTGTTTGTCTCCTATAATGAGCATGTTGTGAAGTCCTTCTTCCTCTAGGACTAGGATATCTTGAAGGGGTTCTTGAACGCCTTCTGCTTCATGGGGTCCCTAAAGGTGTAGATGGTGGGGAGTTGTTTCCACTATTGACACCCCTGTTGTTGGATTGGGCATTAAGTTGTTGGGCCAAAAGTCTATCTTGTTCTTCTTGAGAGGCTTTCCTTTCCAATTCTAACAAGGCTTGTCTCTCTACCTCTAGGAGTCTAAACCTCTCTTCTTTTATAGCTTTCTCATCTAAAAAAGCTTTCTTTTCACGCTTGATTCTTTTGAGCCTTTCACTTCTATACCTTGAGGTTGTTTGGAGTGGAGAACTTGGTCTCGAATGTTTGAACAAGTCATTGGTATACGCTACATTCACATGAGCATCACAAGGTTCATTGTCTTGGTCTTCATGTTGTGACCATTCATCTTGGTGAGCTCATCTTGTATACCTTTCAGCCCTTTGATGGGCATCCAAATATCTGGTATTGATAGGGGGTGATTCTCGTTGATTGTCATGAGAGGAATCACCAAATAGAATGTTGTCTCTATGTCTCTGAAATATGTCATCAAGATTTTGATCCATTGCTTCCCTCTCCTTTCGAGTCATGGTGTAACTCATATCCATATCTGATTGAGAAGGTGCTAAGGATGTGCTCAACACACTAGGATTTCTCTTAGGTTTAAACCAAACTTCAGACTCGCTCCTAGGTGATTGGTCAAACACAGGCTCGCTTCCCTTACATTTTTGGTGAGTTTGAATAGGGGGTAATTAGTTAAAGACTATCTGAGGTTGTTTCCCTTGATTCACTTGATACCTTGTCGTAACCAACATGAAAGGAAAAGCACTCGGTGATAAGATGACCCTAAGAAATGTTGGTATCAAACTAGGATAGTAAAAGCATTCAATTGTCCAAAAAGAGATGGTAAGATAAAAAATTGGAAAAGGTATAAACCAACACTGCCACAGAGGTGCCCAATCAATGGATAAGTATCCACACACATATGGATCAGGAGGATGGTTTAACCAAGTTATATTTGATTGAAATTGATTTTGGATGAAAGTGAATTGGATAAGAGACTACTAAGATTCTCCAAGTGTGTTATCAAAGAATCCAAAGGTTGGTCTTTTCAACAAAGGCAATTTCAAACTTACCGATTCCAAGCAAGATCACTTGTAAAATCAAAGGTTACTAATCAAAAGGGTCAAAACACAAGAATCCCAAGTGCAAATAGGCTTCCAATGATAGGACAAACAACCTGATCTGACCCAGATCAACCAAAGGAGATTGGAAATAGGACACAAATCAGTAAGACAACAAGATGACTCCATGCGACAGTTCGTAAAGTAAAAGGATGATACAATTTGTCCAGACAATATTTCACACAAAGGTTGTGTGATGGTTTCCAAGTAGTTGATGTGATAAAATCCAGGCAGGTGGTGTGATATTCGTGCAGTATCATATGATATTCAACCAGTGAGTGTGAAAATCTCAGTTTTGAAGGCAATTGGTCAAAGTTGTAGGTTGATAAGCTTAATTTCTCAATTTCAAATGCATTAATAGCAGAAAATAGATAGGTTTGCAAATAGTAAGTGATCAAATGTGTCATAAAATACTTGAACAAGGGCAAAGGCAACCTTGTCAAGACATGCAATTGGGATATCAAAGAGCAAAATTCTATGAGCACTACCATGATGTTTAATGTTCAAGAATGTTTACATGGGTAGATCACACCGAAGACAATTGAAGCACTTACTAGCCTAGAAAGACAAAGGCTCAATACTCACAACTTGGCCCACACTTGATGTCCCATCACCTCACACAAAGTGGTTGCCCACAATAGATGTTTTCTTTGTCATGGAAGTGTCAATGACACAACCAAAGGAACACAGATGGTGAGTAAAATATTGGGGTGATCTAGGTTAGTCCACTAGGATCGATCCTTGCACCAAGATGTTGAGTAGAAAAATTGGGTAGCTTCTATCTATGGTTCATAATAAGGGCTTCCATTCGTAATACCCCTCTTGCTCCCCAAAGGGACTCCTTACCTTGTAGCAAGTAATGGACCTCGCGGCCACAAGAGTACCTTAAGCATTCTTGCTTAGCATTTTCCTCATGGTCACAATCCCACAAGTACTTACACCAAGCGAAGAAAAGTACTATGTCTACCAAGGTTTTGTGTCCTTGATAGCCTTGAGTTTATAGTGGGTTGGAATAGTCAGGCATTGGCTTGTCCCCACTTGGGTCATTCCTCTTGATTGCTCAAGAGCAGGCCCGCTAAAGGATTCTAAGCTAAACAAGAAGTGGATCAACCTTTGAGGGTCAAGATTTTTGGTTCACCTCAAGGGTGAAGAGCATACTCTCCTATCTCAAAAATATTTCCCAAACACACCAAGCAAAGTTCAATTAGCCCTCTTGCTTTTGAAATCTAAAGATGGGTCAAGATTTCTGGTTCACCACAAGGGTGAAGAGCATACTCTCCTACCACCAAAAGACTCTAATAACAAGATATTAAGTGCCTAATAAAAAACTAAACTAGTATATGCCACACTTAAAAATGAAAGCAAAGAACAAGCACTTGATTGTTTTTATGCTTTGGGCAGCCCTGCGAGAAGGATTAGTAGCCCTTGTGCATTTGAAGCTTTGACATGCATTCTTTTTAGCAAATATTCAAGCAATTAGGGCACACCTCCAAACACAACTTGTTAGCCCCACAAAGGTTAGTACAAAAAAAATTGAGTATAATCTAAAAATGAATCTTTGTCCTAACACAAGTAGTCAAAACCAGCAAGCAAACAAATCTGAATCATGCAAGGAAGAACCAAAATTAGTCACTACCAGGCCTGGGCGACAGTTATGTCAGTAGAAGTTTCGCACGATAATTTTCATTATAGTGGTGCGATATTTCTTTTCTGGATGATACTTCGTACTGTATCCAGGCGACATAGTTCTGTATGACTGTGCGACAGAATCCTGTATGGTCGCATGATACTTTTACTGGAAAAGTATCGCATGGGTATGTTAAGAACTGTCGTACGATACTGGAAGATTGTTGTACAATACTCTATCAGAAAAATGCAAAAAATAGCCGAGAACATCAAGATAAATATGATGAAAAATTAGCAGAAATGCATGAAAGGAAAGGACAAAATAGAGCTATTCTGCCCCATGGTGGGCGTAAAAAATGTACACTCAAAATGTGCACTTCTCTAAGTCATTACTTCCAAGGGCATCCATGGATTGGAAACCTTGAGAAAGTGGCCTAGAGCTCCCTAGGCATGGAGTCACAAGGATGTTTAGAATGCTCTTAGCTAGAGCTATTAAGCCTATAACCTTGCTAGTAAACCATGCAATGGGAGATTCAAAGAGATAAGGGCAAGAATGTCAATATCATCAAGAATCAAAATGGAAATGCAATGCAATGCTATGCTAGAAATGATGATACAAGAATACAACTAAGTTATGGAAATGAAAGTATTACAAGCCATTACTAATTAAGCTATGTGAACTAAGCTAGAAACATGAAAGGAAATTAAACTAAAATGCCATGAAAACTAAGCTATGATGGAAGAATGAAGACTAGAACACAAAAAATTCTCCAAAGCTCCAAAATCACCAAGAAAACCTGCAGCACAACATTAGCATCAAGAGTGGGATCCTTTGAATAAGAAAAGAGCTCTCCTTTTAAAGATAATTGGACCATGGAGATTAAGAGGCAGAAAATTTGATCAAGGGTGGAGTTTGAAAGTGGGAGCAATCCATTTGCACAAGTATCCTCCAATGAGAAAGAAGTGTTGACTTTTGAGCCTCATGTGAGACAAAAAGGCCTTTTCTCCTTTTTATAAAATAGGAATAATGTTTTATTTGTGCAACTTAGGATAAGAGGAAAGTGGGGGCTTTTTATTTAATAAAAAGGGAGGGAATTCCTTTTAATTAAATAAAGACTTAGGATAAAATGGTTAACCCATAGAATATAATCGAATAAATGATAGAATTAGGATTTGATCAAGGAAATTGATTTGATTTAAAATATTGATTCAAGAAATTGATAAATTGAAGAATGGGGCCCAAAGTCTAGGTGACCATTTTAGGGTGCATACAAATGGTAATAGGTAGGGATATATCATGAGTTGATCAATGGATCTTTGAAGTTATTATGTTGTTGCTTTTATAATAGAAAATGTGAGAATGCAAATTTATTTGTTAGTTATTTATAAGTTATTAATACAATTTAATTTAATTAGTAAATAAATGACAATTTAGAATTTTAAAATTTTATGTACAATTTTAAAGTTTATTAATATTTTATAATTTGATATTTTTTTTAATATTATTTGTTTATCTATAGATTTTAAATGTGATACACATTACTATAATAATAAGTGGCTTTAATTAAAATCTGACTTTTGTAAAGTTATTCCCACTATTAAATTTATTTTTTTGGAAACCTCTCTAGAATAAGATTGTTTCCACTATTAATTTTCACCTCCATAATTTATAAAACTTATTATGTAGTATTTTGCATAAACATCTAAGAAATAATTGCTACTATAAGAACCTTTAGAAATTCTCTATAAAATATCATATTGTTGTTAGTTTTAACAATATTCAAGTATCATGTAGGTTTGTTCTTGGGAATCTTGCATCGCCCAAAAATATTTCCTTTCGATTTCCCATTCTTGTTATTCAATTTTTGTGTTTTCTGTTATAATCCTTCCAGTTGGTTCATTGGCTTGTCTAATCCTAATAGCATGTCTTGGACATCATGGTAAATCTATGCCTAAGTTCGCATCCTGGTCCATTCTTTTCAAATGGATATTTCTTTAGCTTGGGTCTGGTCCTAATTGTTCTTCATGTTCTAATGACCAGATTGAATTTTTCAATCTTGCAAAGTTATTTCATGATCATCCAAAGCTATACAACACATTTTTCAATGTTCCTTCATTCTTGGCCACCCTCCTTGTGTGATCTCATGGAATTTCATTCATATCTAGACTTCTTATGGATTTAGGTCCTGACCTATATGTTATAACACATTTCCTTCATCTTTGGGGAATGTGACCTCTTTGGTGAACTTTACACTTGTGATCTTGTATACATTGCTATAGTTGTTCCTAGTTTTACGTAGCATTCAGTAGAACAAAGGAATACAATATATTACCAGGTAAAAGGATGAATAATTTCATTGTGATCGGGTTTGTATGCCTGACATGTAAGACTGCATGTTACAAATTCCTTGTACTGGATAATCTGATAATAAGAAGGTCGATCTTGCATATCTCTCTTTGTTCTCTCAATTTCTTTGTATTGCTTATGTTGTTTGACTCTTGTTGCAAGGATTGAACTAAATTCTTTGAGGTCTCTCCTATCCTTGGTTGCATCAATAGGACCTTGTGCACTTCCATCAAGTCCCTCAAAAGGCTTGGGTGTACTAGGCCTCCTTGTGACTATCATTGCATCAGTTCTACCAGTATTTAGTTACTCAGCATCTCTATTCCTAAATCTACTTATTTAATATGAGAGTATAGTTCATGCAAAGGAACCATATCATCCATGTTGTCTAGTGTGTGGTGCATACCTCCTCTTGCAGAATCAAACTAGCATTTTCTCTCCAACATTAACACAATATAATCCTCAAAATCATTTAGTTAAGATGCATTGTTAGATTCATTTTGCATTTTGCATTTTTTCTTTTGGGTAAGGGTTCTATTTAGTCACTATTCCCCCATTCCAATTGGGTATCATGTCCCTGATCTACCCAAGGTCCCCCCTACAAAGAATCTCACGAAACCAGCAACTTTTCCCCTTTTCTCCTCTTTTCCTATAAAACTTCCTTCCCATTTTCCTTTTTTTGAGAAAATTCCACAAAAAATTCTCTTTGCATTATTTTCTCGATGAGGTACAACCTGTCTCACTATCGTCTCTTTGATATGAATTTTAGGTAGCCAATTTTGTTTGGGGCAACTACTTTTCTTTTCTCTGATGTGACATCACTTGCAATGCCACATCAAAGAGAGGTAAAATGTAGACACCCAAAATTATCCTTTTTTTAAAGAAAAAGTTGACTAGCCACTATAAATATTTATTTATAACCTAGTTCGAAGACTCAACCAAGAAAGAACTAGTGAAGAAAACCCGAAATCCTTATCAGATACATATGTACAAGTAAAGAAGATCTTCCTAGATCTAAACTACAAACTGATTACAAAGATGTATAACATATACATCAGATTGACATCATGACCCAATAACATTAGTCCCACTAATTAATACTTGGAAGTTGCACAATTGAACCTCAAGAAACATCCACAAACCAAAAAAAACTACCCCTTAAACAATGAACCCAAAAATATAACATGAACCTAAATAATCACAAGCAACCCCAAGAAGATCCAAAATTTTAAAACCCAAATACCTACTGGTCATTCTTCCATATCCATCGATTCGACATGTCAGATGTCTGAATGTCCTCGGGATAAACCCAAAGAATCCCCCCAACCGACTGGAGGAGAATTATGGATATCTATAACCTAGCTGTCATTATCAATTCGCTAGGGGTCTGGAGTCTGAACAGGGAAATCTAACCTCCCACAAAGTCACACCCCATCCACAGATCATACTTCTAAATAGCCAGCATTCATTTGTTACCCATGATAAATTATGGGTGAACCACCTTGTTTGTAATTAACACCAATAAATCCACATACTACACCAGATCTGTTGAATTGGAAAGAAATGTTGAAACCATCTGCGATGGGAAGAGTATTTTCTTTGACCTCGAAGATAGCATATGTTCCCCAATTACCTTACGAATAGCCCTGCAAATCACCTTAGAGTGGCACATGAAAATAGAGTCAAGCAGAGTGTCATCTACCCGAGTAGGAAATGGCACCTCTATTTCCTCCGGAATCAAAAAAATTCTATAGTTTCATGGAAATAACTCATCATGGAGTAATCTACAAGAATCACAACATGAGCACAAGACTAGATTGAGTGTCATACTTCTTACATAGCACACTGAAGCAAATTTGGAAGAGAAACATGTTTATATATTCTTCCTACATAATGTGATATTCATAACAAGGCACGACAAGGGTCCCATCTAATCTCGAGCTTTAATTGAAATCGTATCTAATATCAAGACACAATCCACTTTGCACAGTTTTAGATTTAAATCCAGATCTCGCTATCAATATATCAATGACAAACACAGTTCTTAAAGATCCGTGTGGCATCAATCCTCATGGAAAAATTAATAGTTGCTGCAACGCGTGATGTGGGTTGGACTAATTACAAATTAAATTAATTACACCCATACACAGCTGCAAGCTGCCATCGCATGAAGTGAGCTAAGCTAGTGGCATTTTAACATTGATTTAACCAGTACACATCTGAGAGCAATGATGAAAGCAAAGATGGGAATATAAAATCACACACTAAATGGTGTCTGTAATGCCGCATACGTCAATGGCATGCCACTCACAGACCTTTGTCAATGTTATCCCCCTATACATTTAGTGAAATCAGCTCATACTTCCCCCCTACATAATTTTTTATCAACTATAATCAATCTTTTCATCTCATTATCCTTACTAATGAAATCAACTGGATTTAGAGCTACGAGATCCAAACCTTCACATCCCAAATTTTCTAAATAATCTCCCAAGGCATTAGCTTCATGAAGAGTGTGAGAAATATAAACCTCTTCAACAAAATCTAGGAGATACCAAATTTGCTAAAGAATATAAGCTAACTTCTAGTTGTGTGATTCTCTTTTTATACATGCATTGATAATAACCATAGACTAACCTTCCACTTGAATTTTCTAAAAGCCACCATATTTTGCCAAGACTAATTATGCCATATTGTTTGTACCTTGAGGTAGGGGGGGAGATTTAATAGAAAGCACTTCACCTTGATGGTCTCTAATACATACTCCTACACCTGACCTTCTGGGATTACCCCAAGAAGATCTATCAAAATTTATTTTAGCATGTCCAAATGTTGGAATTAAGAGAGATAGGTACTAAGAGGGGAGGGGTGAATTAGTGCCTTCAAAACTTTTAGTTGCAAAACCTTTCTGATCTATAACTGAATACTGTGATAACCGATCAAAATAACTTGAATCTAATTGCATAAATAAATCATCTAGTTAACTTAAGAAAGTAAAAAATCATGAAATCAATATGAAAATCACATAACACAAGTATTTTGGTAACACAGAAACCCTTGTTAGAAGGTAAAAACTACAGTGGGGATGACACCCACAAATTCTTCACTACTGCAGATAGAAAAGGTTTGCCTGTTAAGGCTACAAGTTTTGATCACTTTTGGTGATCTTACCATGTTAGGAGTAACATATTAGATTAGCTAGATCTACCTATTTATAGGATTTAATAACACTATATGAAGTGTGTACTCGGTTAAGAGATTTATACAAAGACTGTTAAGTCTACTCTGTTAAGAGATTTATCAAAACTCTATCACAATTGTCAAAAAGTAATAGGTAAACTATCTGCTAGTTGACAACTCAATTGTCTGAAACAGATCTATAAGTTCTTATCAAAATATCACCTTATCTGTGATGGTTCTCTGCTTTGATCTGCTCGGTTGCCTTGTCTAATTCTGCTTAATCTGAAAACCTCTGTACTCTGTTCTACTCGGTAGACTGATTGTCTTGAAGATGGGCAATTTCTTCAAGTGCTCTGTGATTCATATATATCAATTCAACAACCTTATAAAATGGTGTGAACATATACAATATATAGTGTTCTATTTTGCTGCTTAAGCAAAAATTAGGTTACAAAAGAAAATCATAACCCTAAGATCTACGGTGCAAAATAACCTAGATCAACTAATACAAATAAGATAATCATTGCATTTAATGAATATCTTTTACAATAAATGCTCCTCGATCTTGGTAAACTATTTTACGATCTGTTATAACCATTTGCATAGAATAATGTGCCATTTCTGATTACTATGCCATTTTCTGTGATCATCGATAAACACTGTATAATCTGCTCAGTGTATATTGCAATGCTTGATGTTTACTAACCGTTGGTGTCAGTGTCACTAGTGCTCGATCAACTGTGTGATGCTCGGTGTAAGGCTTTACCGAATGCTCTGTCTTACTTCTAGTTACCGACTATCTCAATGTAAATAATCGACTGACCTGTTTACTGTCCTTTGATACTAATGACAACCTAAAATGCTCAATCGAGATTAACAATCTCCCCCTTTGGCATTAGTATCAAAACTTCATAATGTATATAGACAAAATGTTTCTATATATCCCTTATATCTCTGCCATATACATATCCACTACAAAAAATTCTAAGTACAAAAGTACTCCCCCTCGGTGCATGCTCTCGGTATTATGTAATATACATATCAAAAATATACTATTTGGCATATACATGTTTTCCCCCTTTTTGATAATAATGCCAAATAACCAAAAAAGTATGTAATGTATACTTACATCTTATCAAAAATGTTCCGATGGGTTTTCTTCACAGACTCCAAGAGGTTTTCTCATTCCTCTTTCAAGTTGGTAAGAGCAATTTGCTCAAGACTGACTTGTGCATGCATGTCAAAGATATTTTCCAACACTGAAACTCTGGTGTTGCCATAAGTTGCTTAACTTTGACAGTATGTGTTTCAAAAATCTTCAGGTAAGGAGTGAGTTCTTTCTGTAACTCTGTAACCTAATAGGTGATGTGCGCTTCCTATTTCCTTAAGTCTGCTATCAGCCACCGGAGTTCCTGAACTCAGTTAATGTGCTTTAAGAAAGCAGTTGGCTCGGTGATAGCTGCTTGTGTACTCAACTTGATTTCTTCTTCTAAACCTTTTATCTTTTCACTGATTTCTACAGTGAAGGTGTCTGTAGTACAAAGCTTTATTAGCAGTTGATAGATTATCTGGGTGATAGATTTTACCTCAGTAAAGACCTCAGATAATTTCACCTTGTTCAGTGCCACTTTAGTGCTAATCCTTTCTGCCAATTTTTTTTGAATCTTTGACTCTACCTGTTCTTCTATTCTTTTGTCTGTATCTGTATCAGGGAAATTGATTTTGTCGGTGAGGGTGGCAAGTTGATCTAAAATGGGAGTATTCTCATCAATGTTTGTTTCTGGTACTATCTGTTGTAGAATATCCCTTACATCATTTAACACTTCTTTACATTTTTGTTCTTGCCTTAATTTTTCTTGTGCCGCTTTCCTCAAACATAACTCCCCATACCAGCTTAGTTCCTCGGGGCTTAGAGTTCTTGGGTCACATTCTGGTATAATGATAACTTCATCAATGGTGACCGGCCCTTTGGCTTTCTTCTTTTTCTTCTTCGGGGCTAGAGGTGACTTCTTTTCACTTACGACAATAGCTTTTTCTTCACTCCTCAGAGTATCCTTACCGGTTGACACTATATCATCCTTCTTCTGCTCCTCGGTAGATTGAGTAGGAGTCTCAGTGGTAGTGTCAGGTTGGTTCACCTCGGTTGACTTGGTTTCTTCAGGTTCCTTTTGTTCTGTAGACTGTGCCTCTGGTTTAATAGGCTCATTTGTATCTGTAGGTTGCTCAAGTACTTGAATCTTAGTTGTATCTTTGGTTGGCTCAGGATGAGAGACATCGGGTTGTACTTGTGAAATTATTTCAACAGCCTCTGCAAGTATAGGTATTTCACCCGGTAGAGATGTACACACATTGTCAATGTTTAGTGCTTCATCTTTGTATTGTGTAATTATTACATCTTCATCATCCTTATCATCAGGATCATCGTTAGTGATGTCCTCAATGAGTGCATCATCATCGGCTTTCTTTTGCAAATGGATCTTAGCTTGATCTGGTGCATCCTGTGAAATTTTGATTTCTTCCTTTTGATCAGTGATATCAATTACCTCGGTAACTAATATACCGGTGTCTTCTATTTTCTTGCCTTTATTATTGTTATACACTGAATTTGCACCTCTGATCTCAAGCTCTCTTAGTCTTGATAATCCAGTATAACATGGGAATCATCTCAAGGTTGTGGGACCTTTTGCTAACCGAGATGAGACCTCCAGATTCTAGGCTGGTTCCTCTTGGATAATCACCTTGATTTGCTTTTAAACAGGAAATTAAACTTTTGAGGGAAAGGGATAGAAGGAATGCTTGGAAAGGGAAAAAATAGAAAGCAAATCTACCTACTAGGTGATGCACCGAAACTAAGGTTTGGATCTCAGTATAGAGGAATGAGATTAATGGAGGAATCAGGTCTAATAAGTCACCACTCACTAGATAGGTTTGCATAAGTATTTCATAGGAAGGTTTGAACAAAAAACTCAACCTATGACCTGTAAACAAACATCCTCCTCTGCAACTAGGTGTAGGAATGAGACAAGACTGCTAGGGGCTATAGTATACCCACAAAACATCTAAATCAGATTAGACACATTAACACACAAAATCACAGAAAGTGAGAGGGACTAGGAACCCCAATTTCCATTGAAAACATGCATAAACTTCAATCCAATAAGAGACAAGCCAAACAAGGAAGCATAAGGATAGGAGAAATGTCACAGAATGCTTTGCAATATTTGTATGATCAATGGGAGGTTACAAACTGTGAGAAAACCAGAGGACGGGAAATTGTCTCAGATAGCTTTCTAGGAAAGAAACTTTCCTTTTACAAAATGTGAACTCTGAGCACTACAAGCTCCAAAAAAACACTATATACAACACTCAATTGCACGCAAGCAGGAGTCAAAACTAACTAGGGTTACAAAAATATGCATAAAATAATCAACCCTAAAACCAGTCGTGTCTGATCATAGATGAATCCCTGAAAATATCTCAACAAATCAGATATATCTCCCTTTGCGTGTCCATCTCTGTACTGAACATGCCTACAGACAAAAGACCTCGACCTGACAACCTCTACAACCCACTCAGCCATGAATGCTCAAAACCGATCAGATACTGGAAAGGACCCAAAATGACGGCCTAAAATCTCTGCAAAATTCTATCCAACTGCAACCGCCTCCAAAGTCATCAATTTCTTCAGCTACCCACACTTGCAAATGTTCACCTTGGAAGAAACCCCGCAAAAATAGGCCACACCGCTTAAAAATATCATTGGTCGCATGATCGCATGAGCTAAAAAAGCCTCATGCGATCATGCGACAAGCCTTTGAAAACCTGCCTCCCGATCATGCAAGACACCTCGGGCTCACTCTCCCTTTGGTCGCCAAGACGCTTTAACTTTTCTTACCCCCGGGCTCCTCTCAGCGACCACGCGAAACATGTTAACCATGCAACCGCACTCTTGCCAAGTCTGGAAGCCTGCTAAAACATATCGGCGAACATGCAAACAAAGAAATCCTTAAAAACTTGCCTCTACTACCGCATAGACACTCGAGACCGGCAAGACATGACACCTGCCAAACTTTTCCATGTGGCCCAACAGGAACCAAACACCTCGGCTGGACCCACGACCACACCGCTTTGAAAAAGTCAACGGTCGCATGATCACATGAGCCCGAAAGGCTTCATGCGATCATGCGACAAGCCTTGAGAATCTGTCGCTCTTCCATGCAAGACAATTGGCCCTGCCAAACCTGCCACCCTTAACACATGGACCAACTGAAACCCAACCATGTCGGTCAAACCCGCAACAATATCAACTAAAAAAACTTAGAAGAATCAAACGGATGTCGCATGATCGCATGGGCTCAGAAAATCCCATGAGATCATGCACCAGTCATTGATCTTGGATCAACTGGCACTTCCACTGACCATCAGACCCACCGATAGTCCTGACATGTCACCACCAGAAGCTATCGCTTACCGCTTGTTGCATGGTCGCATGCGATTTCGAGACCACATGCGATCATGCGACCAACCGCAAGATGCTACCCCCGCTGGCTTGGAGTTGACTGCAAGAATAACCCTGGGTTCACTTTGGATTCACTTTGGGTTCACTTTTCCTTAGTCGCTGAACCGCTTGATCTTTTCTTAACCCCGGGTCACATCCAGCGACCATGCGAAAACCTTAGCCATGCAACCGTGAACCTGCCTTACCAACCTCAGGCCCACCAGCAGCTGTCGAAGTCCCTGCTGACCGTTGACAATTTTTCGCATGGTCGCATGGGCTCAAAAGAGCCCATGCGATCATGCGACCAACCAGAAGATGCTAGCCGATAACTGAACACGTCACCACCGAAACCACTGACATTTTTTTTACTATCGATCCTTGCTGATACCGCATCAACAGTTGTCATATGATCTCATGGGATCAGAAGATCCCATGCGATCATGCGACAGTCGTCAGATCTTCACTACATTGGCACGACTTTGAGAAACTAGGACCCGCCTGTCGGAGTTGTGCACTTAGGGTCAAAAACACAGAAGGTTTTCAAATCAGAGGTCAAAAACATAGAGAGTTTTTGACATTGAAGGTCGAAAACATCCTGGGATTTTAGAGCGAAGGTCGAAAACACACTGAGTTTTTGACACTTGAGCACTTCTTTGGAAAATAGGACCGCGGCCAAAAATGAATGACAGGGAAATTTTGGGTAACAATTATCTCGTTACTTGTCATTCCTGCATTTGTCTCGTTACTTGATTGTCCAATCTGACTCTTTCTGTAACAGTTTATTGCAATATGTCCATACCGACCACATGCAGTACAATTAGTCCATGTATTATAATCCCAAACATATGAGTTACCTTGTCTCTTCGGTTGATATGGTTTTCATTGTAGTTTCTCTTTAGGTGTCCAGACCTACTTTATTTTCACCTTGCAGTGTGTCCATACTTATTACAAGTATAGCATATTTTCTCCTCAGTAGTATTATTAGCAATCTCATTCTTCTTTGCTCTGCATTCATAAGCTGGATGTCCAAACTTACCACAGTAATAGCAATATCCATTGAACTTAGGAATGATAGGAGGTTTACCTTGTGCTTTGCTTCTGCACACATTAGATGTATGTCCTAGTTTTCCACAGTGGTAACATGTCAACACTTTAGGTTTTTGACTTTGATTGTTGTTGACTTCTTCAGCTTGTTGTGATGATTCTCCTTCACCGGTGTAGCCTATACCAGTTCTGCTTTTGAATCTCCTCTGATTAGTCAGAAAATCATCAATCTTTTTAGAGCTGTCCTCGACTATCTTCATCATCTCATTGTGTTGCTTTTGTGTTTTTATTTCATTTCTCAATTTTTGATTATCTTCTCTAAGTGTTGCAACATCTTCAAGTCTTCTTGATAATTCTCCATTTACTCGGTTCATTTCTTGATTAACTGTCATCATCTGATTTCATATTTGGAAGTGACGATTGGTGAGTCTCTGGATTTCACTTTCTTTTGCTTGAAGTTGTTCAGTCATCAGTCTTCGGTCTTCAATAGCCAAATTCCGATCTTGTTCAGCTTGTCTACCATTGTTCATGATTTCCACCATTCTCACCATTTGAGATTCATGACCAATTTGAAGTGCTTTCACTTGCTTGGATAGATGTTGATTCTTTTCAGATAACTCAGAGATTATGCTTTCGGATCCGTCATCTAGATGCTTCCAAAGTTTGATCCAATATGATCAAACATGTCATCAATAGGTTCTTCATGATAACTTATTTCATTATGCTGAATTGCAAGATTCTTTCTTTCAACCAGTAATTTCTTCAGTTCTTCCTTGGCCTGTTTATATTGTTCCACAAACATCTGCATTTGTATCTTCTAATTCTCAATGGTCTTGTCAAGCTCATATCTCTCCATGACTTAGATCTTTTCCCTTCAGTGGTTAAACTGTTCAACAAGAGAACTGCGCTCTGATACCAATTGTTGGAATTAGGAGAGATAGGTACTGAGAGGGGAGGGGTGAATCAGTGCCTTCAAAACTTTTAGTTGCAAAACCTTTCTGATCTATAACTGAATACTGTGATAACCGATCAAAATAACTTGAATCTAATTGCATAAATCAATCATCTAGTTAACTTAAGAAAGTAAACAATCATGAAATCAATATGGCAATCACATAACACAAGTATTTTGGTAATGCAGAAACCCTTGTTAGAAGGTAAAAACTACGGTGGGGATGACACCCACAAATTCTTCACTACTGCAGATAGAAAAGGTTTGCCTGTTAAGGCTACAAGTTTTGATCACTTCTGGTGATCTTACCCTGTTAGGAGTAACATATTAGATCAGTTAGATCTACCTAGTTATAGGAATTAACAACACTATATGAAGTGTGTACTCGGTTAAGAGATTTATACAAAGACTGTTAAGAGATTTATCAAAACTCTATCACAATTGTCAGAAAGTAATAGGTAAACTATCTGCTAGTTGACAACTCAATTGTCTGAAATAGATCTATAAGTTCTTATCAAAATATCACCTTATCTATGATAGTTCTCTGCTCTGATCTGCTCAGTTGCCTTGTCTGATTCTGCTTAATCTGAAAACCTTTGTACTCTATTCTGCTTGGTAGACTGATTGTCTTGAAGATAGGCAATTTCTTCAAGTGCTCAGTGATTCATATATATCAGCTCAACAACCTTATCAAATGGTGTGAACATATACAATATATAGTGTTATGTTTTGCCGCTTAAGCAAAAATTAGGTTACAAAAGAAAATTATAACCCTAAGATCTACGGTGCAAAATAACCTAGATCAACTAATACAAATAAGATAATCATTGCATTTAATGAATATCTTTTACAATAAATGCTCCTCAATCTTGATAAACTATTTTGCGATCTGTTATAACCGTTTGCATAGAATAATGTGCCATTTCTGATTACTATGTCATTTTCTGTGATCATCGGTAAACACTGTATAATCTACTCAGTGTATACTGTGATGCTCGGTGTTTACTAACCATCGGTGTCGGTGTCACTAGTGCTCGGTCAACTGTGTGATGCTCGATGTAAGGCTTTACCGACTGCTCTGTCTTACTTCTAGTTACCGACTATCTCAATGTAAATAACCGACCGACCTGTTTACTGTCCTTTGATACTAATGACAACCTAAAATGCTCAATAGAGATTAACACCAAAGACATGGGGATGCTAATGAACTGTATTAATTAATTGAATTTATTTTAATTAATAATTCCCAAAATTATCCTTATTAATTGAATTTATTTTAATTAATAATTCCCATAGCATTGTAATTAATTTTGATTAATTAATTATTACTATTATATTCATCTACTTATTCAATTAGATTTATTTAATTAAATCAGACTCATTCTCTAAGTTATTTACAATTAATTTCTATTCTCTCTCTCCAATGTATCTAATTTATTTAATACATGTCCCCTAATAAATCCCTTTTTGAATAAATTGTTATTTATTAAATCACTAAGAGTTAGCAAATTTCTACAATCCATAGAATAAGAAATCAGTAATTTTGGATTCCTATTTATGTAAGAATTTTTTTGTTAACATAAAAATTCTTAAAAACAATCAGAATCTAGAAGCACTAGTTTCTTATTTAAATCCCTCCACATCTTAATATTCTTCTAAGCCTGGATTAATCTAAATCTAATTCAAATTAATCTAAGTCCCTACCTAAAACATAGTCTACACCCATCACCTCACTTGCTAAACCTACCCCTATTGTTAATCACATTCTAATCTTACTTAAAAAGTGATTCCTAACCTCATTAGTGCTAATGAGTTTCTCACACGTGTGAGCAACTCTTCCCAAGGAAGCCACCCAACTTTCTTAAATTCTCCAACTCCCTTCTTAGAACTTTGTCCTCCACTCCTTTCTCCAATGTTGCTCAACCTTGGGCCCTTCAAACCTTAAATGCCCATCTTGTCTCAAGTTGACCTTTTGGATGACCATCCCCTTTAGCATATGTGGCTCCTATGCGGATGCCACATAGATGCCACCTCATCTAAGCCTTCAACCTTCTCCCAAAAATCTATAAATAGAGCCCTTGCAAAAAGCAAATCACTCACTCACATTTGCATGGAACTATATGCTAGTTTACTTCTAGGATTTTAAGGGCATTCTAGAGTTATCATAGCAGATCTTGTTCTAATTTTGCATCCTAGATCACATATTATGTTGGTAAAAAATGAAACATTGTTAGCTTCTTATATGCATATTACTTGTTGTTCATAGCTTGAATCTTCATCATCTCCATTGTTGGAATCTTGAGACTAGTTCTTTATACTAGTTCTTGAGTTCTTCCATCATCCATTAGCTTGCATTTGTAGTTCCATTCACCATCAAGTAAAAAATCACTTGGGGACTAATTTATTTGTGTCTTAGGAGAGCACACTCACATCTACAAAAGAGATCAAATCAAACAACTCTTTACAAGTGCACTTGTTTAAGCTCTATCGGATGTTGTGATGAGTCTTAGTATTTTTAAGTTTTTTTCATGGTTTGATGATTATTATGGCTAACTCCTCTAACATTTGCATGTTTAATCCTAACTATACAGATTGAAGATTTTTGCATACACACTATCTATAAAAATTGGTAGGTTATATAGGTGGTCTTTTAATGGTTTTGAAAATGATCCTATAAGTGTATTTTAATCAATGAGTAATATATTAATAGTAATAGCATTCTCTATCTCATGGACTATCAATAAGAATATTTTTTATTAAGGTACAAATAGGTTTTGAAGAGGCCTCAAAACCCTTTAGAGACAATTTTGGAGGGATCTAGAACCATCAAACAAGAAGTTGCATAGAAAAGAGAAAAGATAACCTATAGACCTATAATAAGAAAACAATCAAAATCCCTAAAAGAGATACACAAACTAAGTACAGGTTGATCCAATCAAGAGGTCAAAGCCTCAAAAAACTAAGAGGGTTTTTAGAAGGCTCCCTAAACCTTGAAAAGAGAAACAAAAATAAACAACATATTCTCCCCAACAAAACTCCCCTGCACATCTATATAAAGGGTTCCACCTCCATAGGATCCACTAAAGAAGAGTAAAACCCACGAGAAAACTGCAACCAAACCAACCCCTCCTCTAAGAAAATATCAAAATGAATGGACCACCATGAACATCATTCCATCTCACCTAGCATGCACATCACTACCTCTATAGGCGATGACTCCACCTTAGTAGAATCTAAGAGAAAGGAAGAATGATACAACAAGATCCAAACCCACATAATGACTACAAGGAGACACCTCAAAGATCCAAATTTACATAATGACTACATAGTGGAAAGGTTGTTATGCCTCTCATTTTTTTCTTTTGAAAAATTATTCAATGATGTGGATATAATCTTGCAACACGAAGACAATCCCACTTTACTTTTTAAGAAAGTATTATTTAATATTATGATAGTCTCATTTCTTGGTTGCACCTATAGTGAGGATCGTCATTCATTTTCCTACAACCATCTCAATCCTAAAAAAATTCAACACAATGCCCAAATGCAATGATAGTGTTAGATAATGGGGAAGCAACACAAACACACACAAACACAACATCTTCTCAAGGATTTATAAAGTAGAAAAGAATATAATCAAGTCACAAATTCTCACTCATATCTAAATGTTATGGATAAAATTCATTCCACCAAGCATGTCGGACACAAACCTAAATTTCTCATTATTCTTGCAGAGAAAATGTTACAACAATTTACTAGAGTTTTTTCTTCTTAAGAGCCCCTTATCCACCTTCGACAAATTTTCCAACTTCTAATAGTAATTGACCATTTTTTTTTTCTTATAAAATAAAAAATTACATTACATATTAAAACCCAAGAAATTGGTTGTAATACACGCTCCAACATTACAGTTAGGTGTTCATGAATTTTTTTTTATTGTGTCACGTGTCTTAGTTCACCATCTTTTGTCTCTTGGTTAGCTACCAATAATCAGTTAGTTATTGATAATCTACATTTAATTGTCAAAGTCTAAAGTAGTTTTATACGAATATTGTTGAGATATTTTAATCTAAAATACATGTAATATGTTTATGAATAAATTAAGTGTGTTTAAGTTTTATTCTATTCTCTAATATTAATTCTTAATTTGGTATAAAAGAAAGGTGGTGTAAAGAGCTCTTATATGATTTTAATGCATAATGTTCTACTGTATTTCTTTTTATTTTTGCTATTACTCATGTTTTAATATAGTAATTATTTGTAGATTGAATACCTGAGAAGATCCTTTGAATTAGCGATTATGTGAGTCAAAGAAAGGTTGGGTTCTATACTACTAATATGCTATATGTTAGAATACCTTATAAAGTACTCCTACAACAAAATATTGTACATTAAGGATTTGAAATCCTCAAGAGTTTAGTAGGCACCTTAGAGGATGGTTGTTAGACTACATAGTGAACTCTTGTGTTTCGTAGATGGACCAAGACTGGAAGTCCACAAGTATAAGTGAAGATGGTTTTGATTTTTGAAGCCCGAGAAGTTATGTTCATGGTGTATTGAGTCTTGTGGGCTTCCTCTTGGAAAATTTCTTGCAATACAATATGAGGAATTTCTTTTTTTTAAGAGGTCAACACTTTGAATATAGGAAGTGATGTAGTAGAGAATATTTAGAAGCTCAGTATTTTGAGGTGCTTGTAGCTTAGAGAAACTATACCTCATTGAATTATGAACATACATGTGAGGATCGATGTGCAATAATTTACGACAAATTTGAAATCTAGAAGTTTGGCATTATACCTTTACGAGGGTGATGAGAACACTTCACGTGAAAATAGTGTCTAATGGTGTTGAGGACTTGGATTATAGCTAAGCGAAAATAATTTGGAGAAACTCGAATAAGTGTTACTAGTCCAAGCATCAATTTTAAAAGAATAAATTCTACATAATGTACTTTTTTTTTATTAAACGCTTTTATATTGTTTTAAGGGGGGTGTTGGAGCATATGGTTCAACATTACTATTAGGCGTTACTGAAAATTTTTGTGTATACCAAGTTTTAGTTTACAATCATTCATCTCTTACTTAGCTTTCAATAATCATTAAATAACTAATTAGCTATAATTAGCTATCAAGTTCTAAATTATTTTTATGCTCTTTAGTATTAATTCTTAAATAAATTAACATACAAAATTGAAATAAATTAATACAAATTAAAAATCTAATATATCGCTTTAAATATTTCTTTAAACTAAATATTAATATAACCAACATACATGAATTCTAACATTTATATAATTTTTTTTAACTCTAGAAAATACATATACCCAATATACCCACTCAAAAAGCTTTGAACTATTTTTCTTTTGGATTCTTCTAATTTCTAACTTATTTCTTCTCATTTTAGAAATCTTACATTTATATATATAAAAAATTACTCAAAAAAATACATTTGGAACATAATATTTGATAAATTTAAGATACTAGTAAAATTCAACATTTATTGGAATATTTTTCAAAGAACCAAATTTCAAAAAAAAAAAATTACTTACACTTCAATTATAAAACAAGAAATTCATATTGAATTCCAACAAGAATCTTAAAGGTGGGATCTCCTTGAAGAGGCCTCTTAAAAATATTGAATGGGTGGTGTGATATTTTTTTTGTATTATTTTTAATTGGGTGTTCCTAAATATTTGAGCTCTTAAACTTATAGTTGTTGATCATCTTATGCAACCATAAGAAATATAAGCTCTTTTTTAAGGAAAAAATTTCATATGAACTTGTAGAATTTTTAGAATTTTCTTTTTACATGATGGTATCTTGACCCCTTAAAATTGATTTTGAAGCCCTCCTCATAGAATCCCACCCTAACTCTCTTCACTCGTGTGAATAACATCATTTCTTTTTTTTAAAAAATTATTTTTACAAACGTTATAACTTACATAATTTCTATGAGCCAAATAAATGGTAATAAGCTTGTAACCTTCCCTCATTGTTAAAATACTTAAAATACTTCAACTCAAATGTATATGCTCCTAAAACTTCTCCCACGAATTGTAAATCTATGGTTTTCTAGTGTTCTATTTTTTATCATATCCTAGGATGGCTTGACCTACACTATGTCAATTTTATGCCATTAAAAATAGCATAGGTATCTTATTCATTCCATTGCTACACTTTTCTTTTGTTTTAAAAAAAAAAATCCCATCTGTAATGGCACAACTCTATTTCAATTGCTATGCCTAATTGCTTTGGTTTATGAAACGATAATTTTTAGCAATTTGAAGCCGTCACCAAGGCAAATAATAAACATCCCTTGAAACTACAAGAATATATACTAGCAATCGTACCTTAGTGTGCAATGGATACGTCGAAGAGGTATGAAAGGTCAATTGTAAAAGGGTCTATTTTCATACATTTGTTTAGACGTGATAGTGTCAATTAAAATGTGCATCCACCTGTATAAATCCAAACATAATTTTTTTTCAATGATTGAGAGTTGAGAGGAATAATGTAAAATTATAGATTTATCATTGTCATACACAATTTCCTTTTTATGTTAGTCAAGTCGTTTTAGAAACCTATCAAATATTGGAATTAGAGGGAGGGAAAGTGAGTAAAAAAGATAGCATAGTATGTTGACCTTGTATTAAAGAGCTACATGGCCTTTCTCTTAAATGGAAACATGCAAATCCAAGTGCATATACAACTCGAAAATTCAAGTGGAGATCATTACTAGAGTAAATACAATACTCAAATACCAAACACACAAACTAGAAAGTGCAAATCATCAAAAGAAAAGGAAACACGGGGTACATGAACCTAGAGTATCTAGGTAGGCATGCTTGCAAAATTTTAGATTTGAGATGGACATCAATAATGTTTGAGAAAAACAATTGACAAAATGTATTCCAAACTGAAGGTATCAAAACCAAAAAAATTATTATATTAAAATATATTTAACATTCATGTTATTTAAAATAAAATGTACAATAACAAAAATAAAGTGGAGGTGTGTGTGTGAGTGATATATATATATATATATATATATATATATATATATATATATATATACACCACTTACATATGTCTTCATTTGAATTTAAGCGTGGAAATTCCCAAAGTTTTTTAATACCTTGGATATAGTTAAAAATCAGAACCATACATTTAATATAATACTTTAAGAATTATACCAAAATAATATAGCTAAAATTTTAATTTGTATATTAAATAATACAGATACAAACAAATATAAATTAAATTTATTAAAAAGAAAAAAATTAAATACAAACAAATTGGATTAATTTAATTTTGTTTTCAACAATAAATTGTATGTGATTTGATTTGGAGCATTGAACATTATTTATATCATTGCCATTGGAAAATAGGAGCACGTTAGAAATAAGTGGTTTTTTGTATTCTTATGACCAACCCATGACCTTTGTGAGCAACTTTGTAGAACAATTGTTAGACCGTCTAACTCATAAGGAAAAGCTATTTGGATGATAACATCGAAGACAAGGATATGTTTGTTTCAGCAATGGTTTATACCATTTAGGATCAAAAGTGCCTATGCATATTCATGTACATTTGATGATTGTGACTAAAATAGATTTATTTGATAACTTTGTTAACATCTACTTGAATAGCATTCTCATTTACCCAATGTCTTTGTAACTTTCTTTTTGAAACATTCTCAACAAATGTATGACTAAGAAAAAAACTCTTAAAAACTAATTAGTGAGGAATGAGGATATGTCAAGCAGGTTCACTATCAGTATTTCAAGGCAATCCAGATTATTATGATCCTAAATACAACGTAGAGTATGGTGTATAGTCTGAGAATTGTGAACTTGTAAACGTGATTATTTCATGGGGCTACGACGAATATATGGACATGGTTGCCAAAGTGAACATCACCACATTGCCCCATGCTGCACTCTTCATTATCAGATTTCATTATTTTTACGTTCTGCATCGGAGTGGTAAATACGGGACACTTGATGAAGAAAGAGGATTACAAAATGTTGGAATGGGCTTGAAATATTCAATAGTATGATTTATACGTGTATGTAGGAGCTGTGAATCCTTAGTATCAATCTCGCATTGAAACCGGTGATTGCTTCCCGAGTTGGTCAAACAATCAGTTCTGAGGGAACAACTAGAGTGTTTTACAGATGTACTAGACAGCTGTGTATGAATAATGACAAGAATACAACGGAAAACCGAATTGCTTCGGTTTTATAGGCTATGAACCGTTGATCTCAACAATCAATTCCGAATATGTGAAATGAACGAACAGATTGAAATCCATGGTCGTCCATGTTTAAGGAGAAACGTACACCGTTGATCCAAGAAATCAGGTCGAGCATTCCATATAGAAAACGCCTTCGGCGTAAAAATATAACACTACCATGGATATTAATATATAACTGGTATTTCTTCTAAGGACCGACATATCAATACTTCCACTCCAGAAAAGTTACAGATGATATCAAACGAGAGGAACGAAGTGGTTGCATATGCTTCAGATTTAACCAATATTAACAAATCATTCTTAATTTTTTTTAGATTTTGTTTCCTCTAAATATTGGTTTTGATTAGTCATATTCATCGTGCACTTACGGTGGGCTTAAAAAAACATTCAATGAGACTGGCAAGCGACTGACTTCAAGTTTTTTAACAAATTGTGTCTTTCTATCAACAATTCTATTGAGAAAAGAAGGGGAGGAAAAATTTACAGAACCTTACAAGAGCAGAAATGACCATTTAAAACCAATTTCCCTACATCCCTTCAAGGCTAACAAGCATCCTATTAAGTTTTAGCAAATGCTAAAGAAAACGGCGAGGAATGATATATATAGAATTAACTAAGAATGCACAGCTGAGGCCTTACAATCCTATTCTCCAAGACGGTTGAGATTGACTCCAAAGACAACTAAATTTGAAAATTGTAGGGTGAGGTCATAATGCTAGTAAAGCAGTCTTCCAGCACTATATTTCCAATGGAACAGTCAAGAACGCTCTGCAACCAAAGAGAATATATTTCCAATGGAACCCTAACCTAAGAATACGAGTCGCATTTCCACAATTTCACAAATCCAAAACTGAACAACGATGCAGAGCAGACTTACAACGTCATTTAAAAGTACAATAAGTTACTCTACATAAATTTTTAAGTACCAGAAGTTACTCTACATAATTCCGAATTTAGATTCACATAGTTTTCCCAATGTTTTTCCAGAACTTCAATACACTACTGGTCCTGTTTTGATCCTGTACGATTATTGATCACTCTCCAAATTTATCCCCTTTCAAACTTACGATGATGGCTTAATAACATTTCAAAGAAATTATGTTTTTCGTAACAAATGTTAAATATTTATTGAACGAAATTGAAATAACAGGCCACGGACCATCCCAGAAAAAGTGAAATAACGCACGAAAAGTAGAAACAACGAACGGATTGAAATTTCCCCTTCACTGGTTAAATTTACAACAGCAAAATTCAATGTCGGCAGTACGAAAATTCAAGGGAAAATAGACAAAATAATTTGCTGAACGGATTATAAAATTTGAAGCATACATCCCCTACTTCAATGTATTAAACACGATTGACCCTCCCAACTGCACAATCATCCAAAATAAATTGTTAATACAAACGTTAAAAATCTATATTCTTCTCTATAGCCAAGACTTTGTCGGTCAAAGATGATATTTTAAAGCTGGTTGGTGCAGTTGCGACATCTTTCTTCCTTCAAAGTATTTCGGGACAAGATAACCTTGATTTCTGTACATTCTCGCTGAAAATTGAACAATCCATTCAGAAATTGCAGAGCATTCATTCCATCAAATCCTTTCTTCCGGGAAACTAACAAAGTTTCCATGTTAGGGGCATGTCGCGCAAGATAGCCAAGGACAGGTAAGCAGTCATAAAATAAGTCCATATTTAGATGAACCCACTTTAGGTTTTCTAGTGAGAAAGTTACTGTCATTTGTCCCAACGAGTTCGTGATATTCCGATTCCAGAAACCCTGCATCACACAAAAAGACCCACTTTTGATTAAAAAATCAAAAATATGATGTTTGCAATAAAATAAGAGGTTACAAACTTACCGATACAGAGGACTCGGCGCTGTCTATGCACATCTGTTCTGCATCAGGAAATTTAGTTAGAACCCTTACACTATGGTAATAAATCAAGTTCACAAGCGTAATTTTTCTCACTGACTTCAGAGTTGCAAACACTTGAAGATCTGCAATATTCGTACACAGATTTAAGCATGCTGGCAAGTCTAATTCCATTTCAAACAAGTCATACACATTTTCTCTTAATAATATAAGGCTCACCAATCGTGGGCAATTTGCTTTTACTGCAGCAATTTTAGAAGACAGATTGAGAGAAATAAGACTCTCAGAACATATCTTCAGTCTCTTAAGTCCTTTGCATTTAGAGAGGATTAAAATTTCTAAAATTGGGCACAATTGCAGCATCACTTTAATGGTTTTATCCTTCGCTTGCACATCAGACAAATTTAGTGTTGTCAAACAGGTAAAACCAGGAAACAAGTGGGGTATTTTTGTAAGAAAGAAATTATTGAGCGACAAAGATCTGAGCCTGTGACATAAAAAAATGGATGTGGGGACCTTATAAGAAGGTGAGGTGTTTTCTTTAATACTAATGTGTCTCACATTTTTTATAGCAGCAAGAAGAATCCACTCCCAAATCTTGTCACTTGTACAAGAGAAGTTGCTAAACTCAAAAATTTCAAGGGGACCAGAATGAAGCTCAAAGATTCTTTCAACGATCTCACTACATGAGGAAGAGGAGATATCTAACATAAGATTGGGCAGAAATGTCCAAAGAAACTTCCATCTTTTAGTCAGGACACAACACTGCACTGCTTGCTTGAAGGGAATTTTGCTCAGAATGGTGATCAGCAAGCTCTCTGGTAGATCATTTAGCCCAAATCTATTTTTCTTAGGAGCCATTAATTTTCCTTATGTATTCAAGAAAGTATCTAAAACAGGTTAACGGGCAGTGAGAGAAATCAGTCGACTCTGTAAAATATTTGATGACTGTAATTGATAACTCCAATCTCCATCCAGACCCGCCAGTTAAATGTAGTTATTAGATAAATGAGCTACAGAGCAATACGTGTGGGACATAAACTCAGTTGGTAAATCTTTAGTCACTGCACACCAATTTCTCAAATTCTGTACATTCGAATGACGGCACCGCCATCTTTTAACATCGTCTTAATTGTGTACTTGGCCATTCATGGAATCTGATTGTTGATTGAAGTGATAGGTTAGGGTTTTATCTGCTTGGTGTTGTTATTGTCTAACTTATGTTAGGGTTTCTTTATCTATAGCAAGTAGAAGGAGAAGGTTTAATAGTTTGTCATTAGAGTTCTATTGTGGTCAATGGTAAGAGGTAGGGATATATCTTGAGTTAATTGAAGTGGATCTTTGAAGTAGTTATGTTGTTGCTTTTGTTTATAATGGAAAATGTGAGAATGAAAATAAGTTATTAATATAATTGAATTTGATTATCAAGTAAATTATACTTGAGAATTTTAAAAATTTATGTACAATTTTAAAGCTTATAAATATTTTATAATTTAATATTATTAAATATTATTTGTTTATTTATTTATTAGCATATTTTCTATATAGTCAATGTAAAAAATTACTGTTTAAAATATCGTTAATAATATTAATATTTGAATATTAGAGTGTCTTAAGGGGTCGTGGGTAACATAAGTGGTCCTAGAGTCATAATTGGTTCTAATTGAGTTGGTTCTAATTGAGTCTAATTAAACCTCATAACTGGTTCTAATTAATTCTAATTGAGTCATAATTGGTCCTGGTACTTGATTAGGTCTAGTTAAGTCTAATGGGTCCTAAATTTTGGTCCTAATTGGTCTAGTTACCTGTCTAATTGGTCATAATAGGTCCAGATAGGTTTAGTTAGGTCTATTTGGACCTAATAGGTCCTAATACATTTAATTGGTCAGACTAATGTTGGTTAAAGACCTAATACCTGTCTAATTGGTCCTCGAATGTAGGTAGATAGTTAGGTCTATAAGTAGAGAAACAACTTAGACATACCTTATTTCCTAATATGACCTAATGTTCAACCTATTATGGAGTCATGGAGTGTCTTAAGGGGTCGTGGGTAGTTCATAAGAGGTCCTAAGGTATAGATAAGACATCAATCAGGTCATATTAGGTATGTCCTAATTACCTGTCATAACAGGTCTAGATAGGTCTATTTGGACCTAATAGATCCTAATACATCTAATTGGTCAGACTAATTTGTTGGTTAAAGACCTACTACCTGTCTAATCAATCCTAATAGGTCCTAGTTAGGTCTACTTGGTCCTAATAGGTCTAGTTAGGTATTTAAGTAGAGAAACGACTTAGACATGTACCTTATTTCCTAATATGACCTAATGTGACCTATTAGTCCACCTAATATGACCTAGAGTTTCTTAAGGGATCGTGGGTAATGTAAGTGGTCCTTGATTGTCTTAAGGGGTTGTGGGTAACATAAAAGGTCCTAAGGGCCCGTCCTAGGTTACATTAATGGATCCTCGTATACATATATAATGGGTCTTCAAGATTTGAATAGGTCATGTGTATATGTCTTAAAATATCATAAGGGATGTATAATGGTCCGATAATATTAATGGGTCGTAGAACATCATAAGTGGTCTAAGTCCAGTCCTAGGACATCCTAAATTTTTTTAATTGGTCTTTGTGGTCCTAAGGTTTTATATTTGTTTTAAGATTTCATAAGGGATCTAGATAAGAGTCCTAGAATGTTAATGGGTTGTAGGTGCAATATAAGCACGGTCCTAGACTACATCTTAAGGGGTCGCGGGTAATAATGAGTCAAGTATATATATGTGTCTTAAGGGGTCGGGGGTAACATAAGAGGTCCTAAGGTGTCCTACGTTTCATTAGTGGATGATCCTTGTATGATAAATTAATTAAATCTAGGATGTACAGAGATGTGTCCTAAGACAACCTAAGATATGTTAATGGGTCTTGATGGTCTGAATGGGTCATGGATGTCTTAAAATGTCATAAGGGACATGTATAATGGTCCAACAATGTTAATGGGTCGTAGACGCACGATAAGTGGTGTAAGGTATCTTAGGTTACATTAATTGATACTAGTATGTCTTAAGGGTTCTTGTGGGCAACAATGGGTTCACATATGTATTAACAGAAGCTAAGATAGATGAATGTGTCATAGGATATTTTAATATATAATAATGGTTTGTATGGGTCTTAAGGGGTCCTATGTGTCAAGTAAGATGTCAAGTAATATGTAAATTATAATAAAGGATCCTAAGTGTCTTAATATGTCGTAAAAGAGAAATAAGGGTCCTAGAAACTTATTGTACTACAATTTTTTAACGTTTTCTAACATACTACTAGATCATTATCAAAAATTGAACTACAATTTTCTAAGATTTTCACAAACTAAAAATTATAAATAAAACAAATAGCTAACTTTAATAAGTTTACTAAAAATGCATGTACATACATGTGAGAGAGAGAGAGAGAGAGAGAGAGAGAGAGAGAAATTTTTAATAATTACAATTTTAAACTTAAAATTTAACATTTTCTAACTCGAATCTTAATGTTTTCTAACATTTTTCCTACGATTTTTAACATTTTCTAACATTTAGATAACATTTTCTAACATTTACACAAATTAAAAATTATTTAAAATAAATAACTAGTTAAAATATATACAAAACATATTATTTACAATAAAAAATGAGAAAAAATATGTGTACTTGGTACTGCTAGAAAACTGAGGAGGTCGACGAAGCTCGGGAAGTGCTGGTGTGCTGGCGTGGTGACGTAGTTCGCTCCAAGCCCAGGGGTCCACAAACTGCTACAATGAAAATGATAGGTAGAAAATGAAATCACCGAAATTTATAAAAAATTCCGACCCTGAATGGCTTCATGCGAAGTACGCACTTCGCACGAAGCCACATAGGGGTCTTTACATGAAGACCCCTACGTGGTGTCTTCACACAAAGCCTGCAAAAGACTTCGGGTGAAGTATTGACTTCGCACAAAGACAGGAAAAAAAAATTTGTTGACGATTTGGCGATTTCCTTCGTCCCAAAAAGTGGGACACAGCTTTGTGATGCTACCCATTACATCTCCAACAAATTCATACTTTTTTTTAGAATTATTGAATGTTCTAAAAAATATAAGAATACTAATTACCAATTTAGCCTTTTGAAAGATGTCATAGATAATAGTTGGGTGAACCCACAATACTGGGTTACAATTTTTCGAAGGAAGGAATTCATCCCGAAAAGCATTTTCGGCAAAATATTATTTACCAACTTTCGATAGAAACTCGCTTGCACTTTCGATCGTAAGTACTAAACTTACGATTCAAAGTCCTTAGACATAGGATTTTTGATCGTAAGTTACTTTCGATCGAAAGTGCTTAGTAACTTTCGATCGAAAGTTACTAAGGAACTTTCGATCGAAAGTCCCTTAGTAATGACTTTCAATCGAAAGTCATTAGTTAAGGTTTATTTTTTGGCAGAAATCCCTTAGTAATGACTTGACTTTCGATTGAAACTAGATGACTTTCGATCGAAAGTCCCTTAGTATTGACTAAATTTTCCATTTTTTGCCAAAGTACTTTCAATAGAAAGTCAATAGTTTCGATCGAAAGTACTATTGATAGAAAGTACTTTCTATTGAAAGTGCTTAAAATGGGAGATGGTTTCAAGTTTTCAAGAAATTCTGAGAATTTCATGGCTTCGGGCCTCAAGCGCACTAATCAAATGGATGAATAAAAAAATATCCTTTTGCATACAACAAGTACTCAGAACTAGCTTTCTAACGATTATATATTTGACTATTTTTAAATTTATTGTGTATGATTTTTGATGTTAAATGAATGTAGGTTTTTTATCAAATATAAACCTCTAAGTTTGACATTCAACGAAAAATAGTAAAACAAGGAAAAAAAAATTTGAAAAATAACAGTGCCCTTCGTATTCAAGTCTACTTTCTATTAAAAAAATAATAATTAAAATTCGATAAATACACAATAGGTTATAAGCTATGTAGTCAAGGTAGGTCAAAATTTTGGTTTAGTCAACTTCAAACGTTAATAAAATATGCAATAATAGTGATAATGTCGTCAAACCAATTGCATGCCCTCCGTATGGATGTTACAAAACTAAATTCGAAAGAATCGCATCCATATCTATTTTACAAAAAAATTTATGCTCTATGAAAACAGTGTTACTATTTGAAAATGACGTTTTCAGCACCATACAAGTTTTCGTGGGAGAAAGAAAAAAGTATTCAAAAAAATTCAAAAAAAATAATAAAAAAATATATTTAGAATCTAGACAGAAAATCCTAAAAGACTCTAATTTACTTCATCCTCTGATTTCAAGCGGTTCAACGACAATATGCATTCGAATCTGAAAATTTTTCTCAAAATGTAGAGTTCAGTGTCCGTTCAGGCTAAAAAGTGTAACCCACTATTGTGGGTTTACCCAGCCTGTACATGTTGTGTGGTAGAACCCTTACCAATTGTTTTAGGTTCTTTGATATGTCAAGCCCTTGAAATCTTGCTTAAATATAAAAATCCTCTAAGTCCTAACAAGTCTTGTCTAAAGCCCTAAACCCTGTGTTATAATTTGTCATTGACTTGTACCCGATTGCCCATTTACTTGAATGTTTTTAGGGCATTCTCAACAATTCCATTTTGTGCATATCCTTTTATCTCTGAAGCCTTGAGAACTCTTTACTTTGAGGTGCCTTCACATATATTGAATGCATAACTAGGGTTAAATTCCCAACTAGGGTTTGGATTGAGCTCAAAAAATAGAAATTTAACTTGGTTTCTTGGTTTCGAGTGAATGTGCCCAAGCTCTTCTACTTAAACTAGTATATAAAGACAACTTAACTCATTATTGTAATTTAAATTCTGGCTTGTCAATTATGCCTAAGAAGACTATATATGCATTGGGCTTAGTTTATGAGCTCATCGATTATTAGAGTAGATTTGATTATGTGGAGTTTCTAAAATTTTATGAAGTGTATTTGAATGAACTCTCATTACTTGTTCACTGCTCATGTTGTTCATGATTTCAACTTACAATCTATATTTATGATGACTACACATATTTCTGATGTTACTCCTTGGTGTATTACATTTATTATGGGAACTTTGCACGGTGTGTCTTCACACCACCATTTCATTGTTGGATTTTGTTCTTCCCCATCTTCTATGTACGAGTATAGATTAATTAGATCCTTTCAGTTTCAAATAGAAAGTCTCTTTAATCAACCATGGATTGTTGGAGTAGATTTGATTATGTGAAATTTCTAAAATTTTATAAAGTGTATTTAATCAACCATAGATTGTTATAGTGTCAATGACTTCGGTCAATGCACCTATGTGTCAATGTGGTGCTGGGCGATGCATATTGACGACATCACAGACATCAAAAAATCTCGGGCGTCAATTTTGGGCTTGCCCAAAAAAGGAAAAGGTCTAGATATGTAATTATAATTTTATGTTTAAAAATAATGTGACAACTAATCATTTTAGGAAGAACTAATGTAGATTTGGTATTGCAAGGAAATAGTGAATGTGAATTCTTCTAGTGAGTTGATGAACCCAAATGTACGTCTACTCCATCTACAGCTATACCCAAATTTACGTCTACCCCATCTACATCCTTACTTGATGTAGGGAATGAGTGCAAGGAGTGCAAGGCTCGCGAGGCAGCTAGTGCCACCAAATTATTTTCAATAGTGAAAGCAGAAATCATGTTTCTGTGTTCTGGCAAGACTATTATTAATGCATATTGATTTACACTGACATATTAATGTCTGATCATTCCAAAAACTAGTACTAATAATAGTATTTATCGTGTACAGTGATGTAATTGAGTGAACCGTATGTAGTTGGCCCCATTCCGCACCGCCAATACGAGCTGAAAAATACAGATAGTTTTTTCACGGCAGTACTCTTCTCTTGCTTTACATAATCTCACAAGATTTCCCTGTAATTTTCATTGTTCCCGTAGTGCCAGGTAATATCACTATGCCGTACAACTTAGCCAGGAATCCAACCTCCTTATCAGTATGTTTGATATAGTTTTATTTTTATAGTGATAAAAAATATATCAACACTTGGATAAGCGTATTATTTAATTAAAAATATCAGATTTCTACAATCTATTATGATGCAATTAGTTTCTGGATTGTGTAAGTTTTTTTAGCATTGACATTTTGGATCACACTCCGTGATCCATCATCAGGAATAGAGAGTGAAGAATGAAAAATAGAATGATAAATAATTCACATGTAAGCGTATTATGATTTTTTCTTTCTGAATTTGTAAGAAGGTACACCTCTCTTTGAAAATAATCAATAAATTATTTTTAATATGGTAATTATACATACTTTTTACCATAAAATATTTAAGGTCACTCATTCATAGATGAAAAGTGTATAAACTAGTACTCGCACTTGATAGAAGGTGCAAGGGATACGCCCATAAGTCTTTGATGTGGAAGCATAATTGAAACTTTACATAATAAAAAGAACTGTATTAAAGTGTTAGTCTACTTGTAGCAAAAGTCTGTATGTAAGCAACATACTATTTTTTTTGCATAGAAGGAAAATATTCTAAAATGCATTGCAATGAGCATATAAAGGGTCAAGATTGGAGAAAGATCTATAAATAACCTTTAGAGTAATCTTAAGCATATTAGTACCATCAAGGCTATATAATTTCTAGTAACAAGTTTTCCTTGGGTAGAAATTCTCAAGGAGAATAAGAGAGGATGAGGCTTCTCTTAAAAGTTAAATATATTTTAACATTGTAGAATTAATTATATAATAATTAAAAATAATGTATTTTGATAAATTATTAGAATATGATTCTTTATATGAAAATTAGTTTTAGAGTTATTAAATATTATTATAATAATATGTTGTAGAAAATAAAGCATTTTTATTTTAAACCAACTTATTATTTTAATTAAAAAATTTAAAAAAATTTATAAACAAATATATAATAAAAGATAAAAAATAATAGTTAAAATATTAGTGAGTAAAAACTAGCTAATGTAAATAATTCACATGTAAGAAATATATTACATTAATATTACTATATAATTTTATATTATCATTAGTATTATATTACACTATTATTAAAATCTATTTTTTTTAATATATTTTTTATCATACAATTAGTATATTGAAATTAATACTATCTTATTATTAATCTTTTCATTCTTATTATTATAATACTATTTTTATATTTTTATATTAAAAAAAAATTAATATTTAAATATTAATTTTATATTTTTATTAAAATACTATAATTATTATTTTGATTATCACATTTTATAAGATTTTGAAATCCTAAACAAATGGGTGGAAACAAGACATTTAAACTAATGATATTTTAGTATTTTGTAGTGGATAGATAGATTTTTCCTAGTTAAAAATGTTTGACTTATATATTTAAATTGGACTTTGATAATTAAAAAAAGTAATATTAATATTAATGTTTTAAAAGGTTTAATAACGTAATATTAATATTAATGCGTTAAATTTTTTTATATAATTATAAATATGATAATTTCATAGCAATAGAAGATTAAAAAAATTAATATATAATTTAACATGGGTATGTAAAAAAATCATAAACAAAAGTGAAATTTTGAAAAAGTCAATAGACTTTATAAAAAAAGAAATATCTTATACTAATCCACAACGAACATCAAAGAAAGAAATAGCAAAGAGAGAAATAGTAACAAAGAATTCTAAATTTACTTGTTTCTAATCTATATTTTTTTTAATAAATACCTATACAAGACAATACTCACTTCAAAAGTCTTTAAAATAACTTAGTAATTAAACTTACTCACTTTTGTCATTAATTTTATGATAGTTTTGATAATAAAGATCTAAATATTAATTTTGTTTAATTTTTATATAATTTAATTTGACAAAGATCATTTTCTTTCTAAATTTATATGACCTACTTGGTAAAAAATTTCTTGTGGAAATTATGTTTTTTTAAAACCGGAGCAACTCTTATTGGAACATTGAAATTTTACAATTTTTTAACAAACAAATATTTAGTTTAGTAGCACATTTGAACTTGTGATGGTTTCTGATTTTGTTGTTGAAATTATAATAGATGTGTTGTACACTACTTTATCTTCGAATTGTATTTTAGTAGATTAACACATCACTTGAGTTGTTGGATTAAGAGTAGAGATTAAAGTTTTTTTTAACTAGTTTTAGAGGATGCAACGAAATTGTAAGGAAATTATTTGGCTATGTGAATGAGATTGTCCATTACTATTTGGATATGATTATTTACTGATGTCACATGGAATACATAGAGGTTTCTAATATTTTGTATCATACATCGCATTTTTTTCAAGATAAAAGGAACATAAACATTTGAACAGGCTCAATGCCCCTAGGCATTGGATGCTTGACAAACTTGGTGGCACTTTTGTAAGTTATAAAACTATATAGAAATTTGTTATCTTTGAGTGCTTAGAGTTTCTTTAATTTAACATTTTCAAACGCAACTATTTTTTTTAATTACCTGAAATGGTACTTAATATTGTTGTTTAGTTTTGCAGACACCTAAACCATTAGCACGCCCTCACAAGGGAAGAGAATGCCTTCCTCTAGTGGTTCGTCTGAGGAATAGGCTGCAATATGCCCTGACATACCGCGAAGTCATTGCTATTGTAATGCAATGACTCATTGTTGTTGATGGAAAAGTCAGAACTGATCAGTGCTACCCTGCAGGATTCATGGGTGTGTACATCAATCTGATCTTATTTCTCTTTACATATCTTGGACTACGATAATTATATTGAGGGTAAAAACAGATATATAGAAGTTTTGTTGATTGTAGAAGTTAATTTTGTTTTATCCAAACTTGTTTTCTATCTTGCAGATGCTGTGTCTATTGGAAAGACTGACAAGAACCTTAGGCTTCTCTATGATGGTAAAGGTCATTACCGCCTGCATTAAATCAAGGACGAGGAAGAAAAGGTATTATGGTTATTTTTTATTTAAGCTGCCAAGAAAATCAAAATTGCAAAAACAGGCATCATATTTTCTAGTACAAGTAAAAAATAGTTATGGAACATGAAAATATAGAAAACAATGAGGTCTGGACCTCAAGAAAATCTTTCAAAAATAGGGCATGGTTTCTTGCTTGCACTGTTTTTTCTCATGGTCTATGTGACAATAAATGTGAATTCAATTTTGTTTCTTCTCTTTGCAGTATAAGCTTTGTAAAATTTGTGGAGTTTAGTTTGGAGATAAGGGTATCCCTTATCTTAACACTTGTGATGGGCGTACCATTAGGTACCTAGATCCATTGATCAAGGCCAATGACACCATCAAAATTGACCTGGAAACGGGCAAGATCGAGGAGTTTATCAAGTTCGAGAATGAAAAAATATTTACAGATGAGATTGATCAGCAAACAGGATTGAAGATTGAATTACCGTATACTGGGAGAAAGGAAAAAACATAGAAAAACTAATGCAGAATATATGGTTCAAACATGTTGCAGATAATGTGAGGCCATTGGACTGCATATTGGAATATTTAAAACTGCTGCAACAGAGAAGGTTTCAGAAACTGAAAACTACATAGGCTATATTTTTTTTAGCCCAGGGGTATCCCTGTGACTCAGCCTGGTGCCCAATCTGTCCTTGGGATTACAAAGGCTAAATTTTACGCTCCTTTTATATATAGATATAAGAGCCAAACACATAAGTCAGTGATGACATTTTTCTCAATAATACACATTCCAGGATTTGAGAACCATGTAAGCTCAATAATACACATTCACTTCATCCTATAAATAAGTAAACGATGGTCAGTAAATAAAGCCAAAAATGTTACCTTCCTCAAATTAAATGTCTACAGAGGTTTATTTACCACAACATGTTTTACAACCAATATTACTATTATATGTTCTCTTTTTTTAAGAAAATCTTCCTGAAATTTCTCATAGGAGCCATCCTATAGTTTTTTATATGAATCAAGAATTTATGATGTAATAATAATTGAAATTATTCATGAACTCAATACAAACAAAAAATGAATATCTTTCTCATTTGAAACTCACAAAGTTTAGGAATACACTACCTAGCCTTTCAATGTGCTTGTTTTCTTAAAGAACCTCAAATGTGACAAATAAAAATTATAAATTAGACATTACTTGGAATCTATCTTACTCATGAAGAACCAGACTAATTCAAGGTAATGTTAATCACAACACTAAAAACTCATATATCTATCTACTAGATTATTGTAAGAAGGTACACCTCTCTTTGAAAATAATCAATGAATTAGTTTTAATATGGTAATTATACATACTTTTTACCATAAAATATTTAAGGTCACTCAAACTCATTCATAGATGAAAAGTATATAAATTAGAAATCAAACTTATCAGATTTCTCAACAATCTTCACATGTTTTAACATTATTACTACAATTGTTAATTTGATATGTATCCTTTCACTTCTAGTTCAATAACAATAACACATGGCCTGCATTAAAGTTTCCACACAGAAACAAATACTCTATGAATTCGAACACAGAGATTGAATTTTTTTTCATATATTTCCATAAACTTTTATGTTTCAAAGACAAATTGTTCAAGTTTTTTTTAAAAACTAATAAATAACATATCTTTAAACATAAATCAAAATAGCATTTATAACCAATGTTTTTTCGAACCCCTTATGAATCTAGTTGAGCCAATATATAATTTTTTCAAGCATAACCAAGGAAGTCTCCATCAAAACCCGACCCCTAGTTAAAGTTTAAAACAATTATAAAAACTAAAAATATTTTTAGGACACATGTCACCCAAATATTTGCAAACTTTTCAAGAAACTAGATAACAATCAAGTAGGTAAAGTCGGCTCTTGTCCAACACATTGCCCTATTTTTGGGATGGCACCACATGCATTCTTCCAATCTTTGTAGGCATTTATGAACTCCTAAACCACCAAGACATTGGGATTCTTCATGATGACAAGTTGCATCTACCAAGCTTCTTTCTCCCACTTTATCTTCAATACCCTATGAGCATGCTTCAAAAGTTGATCTACATAGAGATAGAGCATAGACTTTGTCCTCGCTACCTTCGTGTGAAGTCCGTTGGAGTTGGATTTCCCTTTGTATTGACTGATCCCAATTGCCTTTCAAATGCTTTCATGACTACATCCATATCGTGTTCGACCTTTTCGTCATGCCAAATGTAAGTATCATTGATGCACCTTATATCATTTGCTACGGTTTCACTCAAATCTTGCAATTCCTTTTCTATTTTCTTGGCTTCGGATATTGCTTCCTTGAATCCAACATTTTGCCAGTCAATAATTTTATTCTGGGCAAGAAGAAGGCATTTATCGACTAGCTGCAAAGTTTTTTCAGACAATAATTTAAGGACTACGTCCTTCTCCACATCTTGAGTCTACATAGATACAAAAACCCATTTTAATTCATCTACTTCCCATACTTTAGCTTGGGTTTGGAGTTTTCCTATCAGAGTATTAATATCATCAAACACTACCCTAGACCCCGAATGAACTTACTCCCTTCCTTTAATACTCCATCAACCCATTCATCGAATAAAATAGTTAATGCCTCACCTCTCTGAATCTAGTTCAACAATTTCTTGTTCGCAGGAGAAGTCGGATAGAAAGTTTATGGGGCTTGAGCTAGGGGTTGAGGTCCAAAATTGTTGAAAGCATCAATATACTATTCCATGGTTATGATGATCTTTAATTCCTTTTTGTCCTTGTTGTCCTTCTGGGAGCGGGTTAGCATGCGTTTGGTTGACACCTCATAGTGATGATTGTCTGAATCTCTCTTCATGACTCCCAAATCAACCTTTATCACTTCAAAATCATCAACAATGGAATTTTGAACTTCATCTTTGGCTTTAGGTATAGAAACTTCAGTAGCCCATTTTCCAGTCTTGGAATCTACTTCTAACCTGGAAGTGGTCTTCAATTTCTTTGAAGTAGGAGTCTTTGTTGTATATTTGCTAACCATGTCTCCTATGGGAATAGAGACAATGATGATGTTGCACTTTTTAATTATTGACATTGTCAACCACTGAGGAGTGGTTTCTATCACTGGCTTGATATTTATAGATTTTGTGGGAGTAGACATAATTTCCAAGGTTGAACCATCTAAATCCAACATATCATCTTTTTGTTGTTCAAAATCCATATCCGGGGGATTGAGGCTTTGTTCTTGCTCCTCTTCTAGCTCAACATCAACTACTTCAATGTTGGCCATCTCCTTATGCTTTTTGGCTTTGATTCTAGACCTAGTCGCACGTGTTGTTGGGATGACTGTGATAGATAGTCGCAGTTAAGTGAATAGTAGAATTTTTGGTTTTAGTTTTACTTGCATCATCAATTTGAACAGAGGCATTAGAAACATGAACCAGACTAGTAATTTTAGAGGCCTTTTTAAAAGTGCCTCTCTGTGTAATTTGTGGATCCCTTTCTTTCCTTTGGTTTAACCATTTCTTAGTCCTCTTAATTACATCAAGAGTTATCAACCGTATGTCTTCATCTTCTTTTCCAAACCATTCAGCTACAGGTAAAGGTTGTCTCTGAACTTCTTCATATTCTAGGTCAGTAATTTCTAAACCATCATATGTTATTCCTTCTATATTCATTTTCAACCTGAAAGAAACAATCTCTTATTATTGGACTCTACTCCATTCTTTTTTCATCACTTCCCATTCATCGAGACAATCTTCCCAAAAATATTCTAGATGGGGAATTGGCAAGAACTGGTTTCCCAATTTCAGGGTTTCTCTAGCAAAACCTTTAATATCAAAACCATTTCTGGCTTGGTAATGCTTGAAATCAAATATACGCAGATCATACCCTATATTGATTGCATCAGTTAGAGATTTACAAGAAAAAAAGCCTAATACTAAAGGAAACATACTTTCCCATTCTCCTTCAAGCAGTAATTTTTTAATCACTTGGAAAAGTTATCTACATAATTCAGCTAAAATAGAACAATCAAAGGAGTACCTTGGAAACTTGATTGGTTCATATTCAAAACCTCCCACTCTAATATAGGTAAAGTGGGGATACTGTATGTAGTACCTGTCGAATGCACCAACCAATTATTGAGCTTCATCTATCATTCTTTTAGTTGAAACTCCTACCAACTCAAAACACAGGTTTTCAGTGAATATATCATGAACCTCTCTATAATCTTCTAACACTTTACTTCCTTGTATCACAGGATAATATTCATAGATGGTAATTCTATCTGTCTAGGGTTCATGAGGGATTCCCACCCATTCTTTAGTACATGATCTAAGCAATAAGTGAGGTATGAAGCCATATAAAAATCTTTACCACAACGAAGAGACATCTTCATTTGTTCTCTCATGGCCTCTGCTATCACTTCTCCCCAATCCAAATACTTCTCCCCTTCTAGAATTATTTGGATAAAAAAGTACATCAATTCAACAAACAAGTGAGCTTGTGAGGAACCCTTGATTTTGTGTAGCAGTACTATAAAATCCTTAACATAGAGTTTCATATGATCCTTCATAAGGGTCTTTGGAAACTGAGATCCACCCTTTTGAAATTTCAACATCCACCTCCTAGCAATCACACTTCTGTGTTTGTCGACATTCTCGTTGTACCTTACAATTGAGTAAGGAGTGAATCTGGTCATGTTCTTTCTAGTATTTTAAACACATAAATGATAGTTTCTCTATCAATCAGTAATGAAATTCCACCATCGTCTTTTCTGATATATTGATGCCTAACATCGTACCTATTTATATTTTCCTGAATTAACTCAGGACATAGAATAGCAGGCGGGAAGGCAACGGCTTCAACTAAGCCACTTTCTATAATTTTTGTCATGAAAGGTTTGTCTGCTTGCATTTCCAATCTCTCTTTGAGATCCTCCAGATTGTTGTTGGATGAATCGGCTTGGTTGATTGGATGAATCGGCTTGGCTAACTGGTGCATTTAATTTGGGTCACGTTCCTCGAGTTATGGATTGACCGTTGGACATGTGGGGACCTAGGTCTGGCGTGTTGCATTCTTCTATGCAGATCTGATGACCGTTTGGGGCCATCTTGGAGAATGTAATTTATTGTAAGGCTATTTGTAAGCCGACTAATGTTTTGGCATTTAATAATTGTTCGTAGGAGTTAATTATTTCATCTGGCCAACTTGTAGCTAAGGATGAGTATTTATAGGATGGTTGGGTAGTTGTTCATGAGCATCAGTATCAAGATCAAGGGAGCAGAGGTTAGTATCTTGCGAGCTTAGGCACAGGAAGATTGCTTAGAAATTGTGAGTACAAGTTGAGATCTTTCCTGGGACCCTACCAGTGTCCTGCTGTGTTGCAGACTTGGACTAGCTGAGTGGTGAAGTTGTGAAAAAGACTTGGATCTTGCGAGATCTTGTAGACTGTCACTTGCTTTGTAATTGGTCGTAACCGGGAAGGCCTTACAGCCCGACACATTGCATGTAATCAATGAATTTATGAATAAAGATTCTAGTTTTATATCAGATCTTTTGTTTTTGTTGTTGAATTCCGATGTGTTGTGGTTTGGCTGCAAGGTCAGACAGTCCTTAATTGGATCCTCCACTTGACTACATCAAGTTATCATAGAAGATCTTGTTCTAATTTTGCATCCTAGATCACATATTATGTTGGTAAAAAATGAATCATTGTTAGCTTCTTATATGGCTATTACTTGTTGTTCATAGCTTGCATCTTCATCAACTCCATTGTTGGAAGCTTGAGACTAGTTCTTCATATTAGTTCTTGAATTCTTCCATCATCCATTAGCTTGGATTTGTAGTTTCATTCACCATCAAGAAAAAAATCACTTGGGGGCTAATTTATTTGTGTTTTAGGAGAGCACACCCATATCTACAAAAGAGATCAAATCAAACAACTCTTTACAGGTGCACTTGTTTAAGCTCTATCGGATGTTGTGATGAGTCTTAGTATTTTTAAGTTTTATTCATGCTTTGATGATTATTATGGCTAACTCCTCTAACGTTTGCATGTTTAATCCTGACTACACAGATTGAGGATTTCTGCATACACACTATCTAGAAAAATTGATAGGTTATATAGGTGGTCTTTTAATGGTTTTGAAAATGATCTTATAAGTGTATTTTAATCAATGAGTAATATATTAATAGTAATAACATTCTCTACCTCACGGACTAGTAGAAAGCATGTTTTTTATTAAGGTACAAATAGGTTTTGAAGAGGCCTTAGAACCCTTTACAAATAATATTGGAGGGATCTCAAACCATCAAACAATAAGTTGCATAAAAAAGAGAAAAGATAACCTATAGACCTATAATCAACAAACAATCAAAATCCCTAAAAGAGATACACAAAGTAAGTACATGCTCATCTGATCAAGAGGTCAAAGCCTTAAAAATTAAGAGGGATTTTATAAGGCTCCCTAAACCTTGAATAGAGAAACAAGGGTTTACCCAAGCTCCCCTAATCTGGAGTATGGGTTTTGACAAGGCTCCCACAACCTTAGTGGGCTTTAACATGGAGCCCAAAACTATCCAACAATAATTTGTAGAGTCATCCCAATAAAACAACATATTATCACCAACAAAACTCCCCTCCACCTCTAAAGAAAAGGTTCCACCTCCATAGGATCAACTAAAGAAGAGTAAAACCCACGAGAGAACTACGACCAAACCAACCCCTCCTCTAAGAAGCCATCAAAATGAGCTGACCACCATGAACAACATTCCACCTCTCCTAGCATGCACATCACCACGTTTATAGGCGATGACTCCACCTCAATAGAATCTGAGAGAAAGGACGAATGAAACAATAATCCAAACCCACATAATGACTACAAGGAGACACCTCGAAGATCCAAATTCACATAATGACTACATAGTGGCAAGGCTGTTATGCCTCTCATTTTTTTCTTTTGTAAAGTTATTCAATGATGTGAAAATAATCTTGCAACACAAAGACAACCCCACTTTACTTTATAAGAAAGTATTATTTAATATTATGATAGTCTCATTTCTTGGTTGCACCTATAGTGGGGATTGTCATTCGTTTTCCTACAACCATCTCAATCCTAATAAAATTCAACACAATGCCCAAATTCAAGGATAGTGTAGATAATGGGGAAGCAATACACACAGGCCTCATCTTATTCGTTGAACTAATTTTTTCTATCTTCCTTGATAAATATACAACATCTTCTCAAGGATTTATAAAGTAGAAAAGAAGATAATCAAGTCACAAATTCTCACTCATATCTAAATGTTATGGAGAAAATTCATTCCACTAAGCATGTTGGACACAAACCTAAATTTCTCATTATTCTTCAGAGAAAAGTTTACAAAAATTTGGCAGAGTTTTTTCTTCTTAAGAGCTCCTTATCCACCTTCAAAAAAATTTCCAACTTCTAATAGTAATTGACCATTATTTTCTCTTATAAAATAAAAATTACATTATATATTAAAACCTAATGAAATTGGTTGTAATACACCTCCAACATTATAGTTAGGTGTTCATGAATATTTTTTATTGTGTCATGTGTCTTAGTTCACCATTTTTTGTCTCTTAGTTAGCTACCAATAATCAATTATGTATTGATAACCTACACTTAGTTGTCAAAGTCTAAAGTAGTTTTATAGGAATATTGTTGGGTTATTTTAATATAAAATACATGTAATATGTTTATGAATAAATTAAGTGTGTTTTAAGTTTTAATCTATTCTCTAATATTAATTCTTAATTTGGTATAAAAGCAAGGTGGTGCAAAGAGTCCTCATATGGTTTTAATGCATGATGTTCTATTGTGTTTCTTTTTATTTCCGCTATTATTCATTTTAATATAGTAATTATTTGTAGATTGAGTACCTGAGAAGACCCTTTCAATTGACTATTATGTGAGTCAAAGAAAGGTTGGGTTCTATACTAGTAATATGTTATATATTAGAATACCTTAAAAGTACTCCTACAACCAAATATTGTACATTAAGGATTTGAAATCCTCAAGAGTTCAATAGGCACCTTAGAGGATGGTTGTTGGACTACATAGTGAACTCTTGTATTTCATAGATGGACCAAGGTTGGAAGTCCACAAGTATAAGTCAAGATGGTTTTTCTTTTTTGAAGTCTAAGAAATTATGTTCATGGTGTATTGAGTCTTGTGGGATTCCTCTTGGGGAAGTTCTTGCAATACAATCTGAGGAATTTGGCAATGATGTTGGAATATTTGGGGCCTAGAGTAGTAGGCACTTGTTAGAGTTGGAATTAGCAAGACAATCCTATCAAGGACATAATAAGGTATTGCTAGGAATTACATCAATAAAGTAGTTGGTCCTACAATGGTTGTGTGAGGGTTTTTGAGCTTAAAGATGTCATTTCTTTCCAATCCATGGATAAATATAAGGGCTACTTCAATGTGGTGAGGTAGTTATGTGAAGTACTTTTTTTTTTTAAGAGGCCAACACTTCGAAGATATGAAGGGATGTATTAGAGAATATTTAGATGCTTAGTATTTTGAGGTGCTTGTAGCTTAGAGAAACTATACCTCATTGGATTATGAACATACATGTGAGGATCGATGTGCAATAATTTAGGAGAAATTTAAAATCTAATAGTTCAACATTATACCTTTTCGAGGGTGATGACAACACTTACATGAAAATAATATCAAGCAACTTGAATAAGTGTTACTAGTCCGAGCATCAATATTAAAAGAACAACTTCTACATAATGTACTTTAAAAAAAAAAAATCTAATATATCTCTTTAAATATTTTTTAATATTTCTTTAAAATAAATATTAATATAACCAACATACATTAATTCTGACATTTATACAAATGTTTTTAACTCAAGAAAATACAGACCCAATATACCCACTCAAAACCTTTGAACAATTTTTCTCTTAGATTTTTCTAATTCCTAACTTATTTCTTCTTCTTTTAGAAATCTTACATTTCTGTAAAAAAAAATTACTCCAAAAAATACATTTGGAACATAACATTTGATAAATTTAAGATGTTAGTAAACTTCAACACTTATTGAAAAAAAATTTCAAAGAACCAAATTTTTAAAAAAAAAACACAATTACTTACACTTCAATTATAAAATAAGAAATTCATATTGAATTCCAACAAGAATCTTAAAGGTGGGGTCTCCTTGAAGAGGCCTCCTAAAAATATTGAATGGGTGTTGTGAGATTTTTTTTAGGATTATTTTTAATTGGGTGGTCCCATGAATTTTGTATGCAATTCAAGTTTAAATATTTTAACTTTTAAACTTATCGATGTTGATACTTATGCAACCTTAAGAAATATTAGCTTTTTTTAAAGATTCCATTTAAACTTGTAGAATTTTCTTTTTGCTTGATGGTATCTTGACACCTTAAAGTTGATTTTGAAACCCTCGTAGAATCCCACCCTAACTCTCCACTCCCCTCCATAACATTATTTCTTAAAAAATAATAAAATATCATTTTTAGAAACATTACAACTTACATAATTTCCATGAGCATCAGATTAGAAAAAATTAATGGAGTGAATGCTTCTCCCTCTAATAACATGTAACTCTACAAAATTTCTAGAATGAATGGTAGTAAGCTTTGTAACCTTCCCTCATTATTAAAATACTTCAACTCAATTGTGTATATACGCTCTGACAACTTCTCCCGCGAATTGGAAATCTATTGTTTTCTAGTGTCCTAGTTTTTATCATATCCTAGGATGGCTTGGCCTGACACCATATGTCAATGTTATGCCGTTAAAAATAGCACGTGTATCTTCTTCATTCCATTGCTGGACTTCTCTTTTAAAAAGAAAATCCCCATTTGTAATGGCACAACTCTATTTCAATTGCTATGCCTAATGCTCTGGTTTAAGAAACGATAAATCTTAGCAATTAGAAGCCGTCGCCAAGGCAAATAACAAACATCCCTTGAAACTACAAGAATATATAAAATATAAATCTACCATGGATATCAATTTATAACTGGTATTTCTTCTAACGACATATCAACACTTACACTCCAGAAAAGTGACAGATGATATCAAACAATAGGGATCTAAGTGGTTGCATATGCTTCAATGTCAAATGGGAAGGAAATGCACCAATTTATCAAATGAGGAAATATCTGAATCAAGAATGAATGTCTTAAAGAAAATGTTGAAATTTTAACATAAATGTTAACAAATAATTCTTAATTTTTTCCAGATTTTGTTTCCTCTAAATATTGGTTTTGTTTAGTCATCTTCATCGTGCGCTTACTTATGGTGGGCTTCTATGAGACTATGGCAAGCGAATGACTCCAAGGTTTTTCACCAATCTCCCTACATCTCCTCACGGCTCCAAAATTTTAACAATTAAAAGTTTTGGAAAAGTTGTGCAGTGCACTGTCCTCCGCGAGCACTTGCAGAGGTGTGCACCGTCTTGCTCAAGAAAATGTCCAGGGAACTAAAAAGCTTTTTTTCGACATTCGAAATGGACGTGAAGCGAGATTAAAATTACCAGTATGAAAATGGGCGCTAATTTTGACTACGACAACGTTACCAGAAAAAATGATCGGGGAAAACGTTTTTCCAACCATGAGACACTTCCACGGTGGAGTTTCTGGGAGCTTAACATTAAAGAAAAATAAATAATAATAATGTCAAATTGTGTTTTTTCAAATTTGTAAAACTAGGGCGATTTGTTTATAAAACTTTTATATTTTTCAATTATAAAATATGTAGATAAAGAAGAACAACAGATGGTAAAAATTTTATGAAAATCTGTTATGTTTTAATTTTATAAAATTTGATTAATGATACATTTTATAAAGAACTTAGCCACTTCGGATAAAACTAAAACAAAGCAAGATGTGCACATGTAGATTGATTCCAAACACAACTAAATTAAAAAATTATAGCATTAAGCATTCTCCAAGACTGTTAAGATTGATTCCAAACACAACTAAATTTTAAAATTATAGCATTAAGCATTCTCCAAGACTGTTGAGATTGATTCCAAACACAACTAAATTTTAAAATTGTAGGGTGAGGTCATAATGCTAGTAAAGCAAGATGTGCCGGGTAAACAGATAGTTCAAGCAGTCTTCCACCACTATATTCTTTAGGAACAGTCAAGAACGCTCTGCCACCAAAGAGAATATATTTCCAATGGAACCCTAACCTAAGAATACGAGTCTCATTTCCATAATTTCACAATCCAAAACTGAAGAACGAAGCAGAGTTACAACTCCATTAAAATTTTAAAAAGTACCAAAAAATTACTCTACATAAATTTTTTGAAATACCAGAAGTTACTCTACATAATACCGAAGTTACTCTACATAGTTTTCCCAATATTTTTCCAGAACTTCAATGCACTACTGGTCCTATTTTGATCCTGTACGGTTATTGTTCAACTCTCCAAATTTCATCCCCTTTCAAACTTACGATGTTGGCTTAATAACATTGCAAAGAATTATGTTCTTCGTAACATATGTTAAATATTTATTGAACGAAATTGAAATAACAGGCCACGGACCATCCCAAAAACAGTGAAATAAGGAACAAAAAGTAGAAACCACGAACGGATTGAAACTTACCCTTCACTGGTTAAATTTACAACATCAAAATTCAATGTCGGCAGGACGAAAATACAAAGGAAAATAGACAAAATAATATGCTGAACGGATTATAAAATTTTACGCCTACATCCCTTACTTCAATGTATTAAACACGATTCACCCTCCCAACTGCACAATCAACCAAAATAAATTGTCAATACAAACATTAAAAATCTATATTCTTCTCTATAGCCAAGACTTTGTCGGTCAAAGAGGAAATTTTAGAGGTTGGCGCAGTTGCCGCATCTTTCTTCCTTTAAAGTGTTTCGGGACAAGATAACTTTGATTTCTGTACATTCTCGCTGAAAATCGAACAATCCATTCAGAAATTGCAGAGCATTCATGCCATCAAATCCTTTCTTCCGGGAAACTAACAAAGTTTCCATGTTAGGGGCATGTCGGGCAACATAGCTAAGTACGGGTAGAGACTCATAAAATACGTTGATGTTTAGATGAACCCACTTTAGGTTTTCCAGTGAGAAAGTTACTGGCATTTGCCGCAATGAATTCATGATATCCCAAATTCTGAAATCCTGCATTACACCAAAGACGCACTTTTGATTAAAAAATAAAAAATATGATGTTCGCAATAAAATAAGAGGTTACAAACTTACCGATACAGAGGAATCAGCGCTGTCTATGCACATCTGTTCTACATTAGGAAATTCAGTTAGAACCCTTACACAATGGTAATAAATCAAGTTCAAAAGCGTAATTTTTCTCACTGACTTCAGAGTCGCAAACATTTGAAGATCCACAATATTCGTACACAAATTTAAACATGCTGGCAAGTCTAATTCCATTTCAAACAAGTCATACTTATTTTCTCTTGATAATGTAAGGCTCACCAATCGTGGGCAAATTGCTTTTACAGCAGCAATTTTAGAACACAGATAAAGAGAAAGAAGACTTTCAGAGCATATCTTCAATCTCTCAAGTCCTTTGCATTTAGAGAGGATTAAAATTTCTAAAATTGGACACAATTGCAACATCACTTCAATGGTTTTATCCTTCGCTTGCACATCAGACAAATTTAGTGTTGTCAAACAGGCAAAACCAGCAAAACAGTGAGGTATTTTTGTAAGAAAGAAATTATTGAGGGACAAAAATCTGAGCTTGGAACATAGAAAAATGGACGTGGGGACCTTATAAGAAGTTGAGGTGTTTTCTTTAATACTAATGTGTCTCACATTTTTTAGAGCAGCAAGTTGTATCCACTCCCAAATCTTGTCACTTGTACAAGAGAAGTTGCTAAACTCAAAAATTTCAAGGGGACCAGAATGAAGCTCAAAGATTCTATCAACGATCTCACTACATGAGGAAGAGGAGATATCTAACATAAGGTTGGGCAGAAATGTCCAAAGAAACTTCCATCTTTTAGAGAGGACACAACACTGCACTGCTTGCTTGAAGGGAATTTTGCTCAGAATGGTGATCAGCAAGCTCTCTGGTAGATCATTTAGCCCTAATCTATTTTTCTTAGGAGCCATTACTTTTCCTCGTGTATTCAAGAAAGTGTCTAAAAGAGGTTAACAGGCAGGGAGAGAAATCAGTCGACTCTGTAAAATATTTGATGACTGTAATTGAAAACTCTGATCTCCATCTAGACCCGCCAGTTAAATGCAGTTATTAGATAAATGAGCTACATAGCAATACGTGTGGGACATAAACTTAGTAGGTAAATCTTTAGTCACTGCGCACCAACTTCTCAAATTCTGTACATTAGAATGACCGCCATCGTCTTAATTGTGTACTTGGCCATTCATGGGATCTGATTGTTGATTGAAGTGATAGGTTAGGGTTTTATATGCTTGGTGTTGTTATTGTCTAACATATGTTATGGTTTCTTTATCTATAGCAAGTAGAGGTGAAGGTTTAATAGTTTGTCATTAGAGTTCCATTGTGGTCAATGGTAATAGGTAGGGATATATCTTGAGTTAATTGAAATGGATCTTTGAAGTAGTTATGTTGTTGTTTTTTTATAATACAAAATATGAGAATGAAAATAAGTTATTTAATATAATTGAATTTGATTAGAAAATAAATTATATTTGAGAATTTTAAAATTTTATGTATAATTTAAAATATTATTTGTTTATCTATTTATTAGCATATTTTCTATATAGTCAATGTAAAAAATTATTTTTTAAAATACTATTAATAATATTAATATTTGAAAGATCATCTTTCTTTTAAAGGAGTTGTAGCATTATGATGAATTTGTATTGAAAATTATCACTACTATTTGCATTCAAAAGAGGTCTAGAGTTACAATGATAGAATTAAAGGAGCTTTAACAATATAATGAATTTGTATTGAAAATTATCACTAATATTTGCATTCAAAAGAGGTGTAGAGTTACAATGATAGAAAAATATGTGCAAGTAATACATTTTTATTTGTATGTAGAAGATACAATAGTTCTATTGACCAAATTTTGTGAATAGTTTTATTTACTAAATTATGTTAGGCAATTTTTTAATATTAGATATCGAAAATAAACATTACAAAATCAATTTATAGTTGTCTTTAAGCCTAATCATACTACATATTTAGTATAATACTTGTCTAAAAGTAGCATAGTAGGTCCAATGACAAACTAGAGTAAGTAAAACACGATACAAAAAGATTCTAAATCTCATATATTTGAAAGAGGGAAGTATGCAAAAGATATTCATATGCCACTAATGCTGCTATTAATCCTAGTTGTCATCATTTTGGGCTCTTCATCTTTTTTGTTGTATTGCTTAACAAAATCGAGAAGGCCTTGCAAGAAGGGTTGGTTCTCTATCATGTTATTTGCTCATGTATGGCCGTATAGAATCTCAAACGCATTAACACGTACCAATCCATATGAGAGTAGCTTTTCAAACTTCATCTTTAAGATCTTAAGAGTTTCAATAAGTTGCACAAAAATGTGTAAGAATGTAAGTTTCTTATAAAACTTAATAAGTGATCTATCTCTATCTTGATATTTTTCCTTATTTTTAAGTCTCCAAATATGTCATAAAACTTTAATGGATAAAGCAAATTAGAACTGATACACTATTTAGACATATGGTTGGATTCACCTATTAGAATTGTTATGCGAATTATGCATATTAGAATAGAAAATTTCTCATGTGTTTATAGTAAAATAACAATAAAAATATATGTGTTTAATAGTATCGAGGACTCTACAAATGTTGCAGATATCATCTTCCCCATGTATGCACCCTAAAATGGTCGCCTAGACTTTGGGCCCCCATTTAGCAATTTGTCAAATCCCTGAATCAATATTTTTAAAAATTAACATTTTATCAATTATATCAATATCCTTGATCAAATCCTATTTCATCATTTTCGATTATTCCTTGGGCTAACCATTTTATCCTAAAGTCTTTATTTATTTAAAATGAATATTTCCTCCCCTTTTAATAAATAAAAAGCCCCCACTTTTCCTCTTATCCTAAGTTGCACAAATAAAGTATTATTCTTATTTTATAAAAAGGAAAAAAGCACTTTTTGTCTCATATGGACATAAAGTCAACTCTTATTTTCCTATTGGAGGATACTTGTGCACATGGATTGCTCCTCTTTCAAGCTCCACCATTGATTAAGTCTTTTTTCTCTTAATCTCAATGGTCCATTCTTTTGCATTTCTTATAAAAGGAGAGCTCTCTCCTTCATTTGCATATCCATCTCTTTCATGTTAATGTTATGCTGCAGGTTTTCTAGGTTATTTGGAGCTTATTGAAGACATTCTACATCAAGCTTTGAAGACTTGTTTTTCATTGTTGCATCTCATTTAGTTGCATATTTCCTTTGTTTAGTTGCATAATCATGGCATATTAGCTTAGTTTCATTTTATGCAATAGATTAGCTTCACATAGCTTAATTAGGGGATTTGTAATCCATTGTTATTTCCTTTCATAGTTGCATTGTACTTTCATTTTGGTAGATTAATCTTGCATATTCATATTAGTTTGCATTGTACTTGCATACTTTGATTCAATTTGGAAATATTGGCATTGTTGCCCTTGTCTTTGATTTGGAATCTCTCACTGTGTGGTTGACTAGCAAGGTCATGAGTTTATAGCTCTAGCTGAGAGCAATTTTACAAATCTTGTAACTCCATGCATAAAGAGCCATGGATCGATTTGTGAGGGCTCATTCTTGAGTTTTCTTGCATATAAGGATTCATAGAAGTGTGGTCACATTTTCACCATACATTTTTGGTGCCCACCGTGGGGCAAAGTAGATAGACTTTGTCCTTTAGTTTCTTGCATTTTCATCATTTTTCAGATTAATTTTTGAATATTTTGCGTTCTCTATTTTTTTGTCTCAGAGTATCGCACGACACTTCTCAGGTATATCGTGTGATAGACCTTATAATACAGGTACGACACTTCGCACAAAGGAAGAATCACCCACCAGTATTAAGGTCTGTCGCTTGGCATCGCGCAAAGTATCGCCCACATGTTCTGCAGTGTATCACCCAGACTGAGTTATATCGTTTGGGTACATGAAACTATGTCGCGCGATTTTGGTGAAGTCTGAGGTATATCGCCTGTACCTAACAGTGAGCTATTTTTGAGCTATTTTTTATATCTTACAAGTTGTTTTGTAGGTGCTCTTGCTTGAAGGAAATTGATATATTGCATGTCAAAGAGGGCTACTAATGGTTTTTGTAGGGCTACTCTAAGCATAAAAACTAAATCAAGTGCTTGTTTAATTATTTTATTTATTGAGTGCAACATATACCAGTTGTTTCATTTCATAGGCACTTAATACCTTGTTGTAGGAATTTTGAGGTGGTGGGAGAGTATGCTCTTCACCCTTGTGGTGAAACAGAAATCTTGACCCATCTTGGAATTTTGAAAGTAAGGGGGTAATTGAATTTTCTTAGTGTGTTTGGGAGAAGTTCTTGAGATAGGGGAGTATGCTCTTCACCCTTGCGGTGAACCAAAAACTTTGAACCTCAAGAGTTAATCCACTCTTTGTTTAGTATAGGAATCCTTTAGTGGGCCTGCTCTTGAGCAATCAAGAGGGACGACCCAAGTGGGGACAATCCTTTTGCCGGCTATTCCAACTCACTATAATCTCAAGGCTATCGAGGACACAAAACCTTGGTAGACATAACACTTGTCTTCGCTTGATGTGAGTAGCTCATGGGATTGCGACCATGGGGAAAGCATTAAGCAAGAATGTTTAAGGTACTCTTAAGGCCGCGAGGTCTGAGTCTTTTATGAGGAGCAAGAGGGGTGTTATGAACGGAAGCCCTTACTAAGAACCATAGGATTAGAGGCCACCTATTTTAGCCGCTTATCTTCTTCATGCAAGGATTGATCCAAGTGGACTAACCCAGATCACCCCAAGATACTCACCATATGTGCCCCTTTGGTTGTGTTGTTTGACACTTCCATGACAAAGCCAATATCTCTTGTGGGCAACCACTTGGTGTGAGGCAAGGGGGCATGAAGTTGTGGGCTAAGTTGATGAGTAATGAGCCTTGTCTTGTAGGTAGATATTGCTTGAAGTGTTTTTGAATGTGCTAAACCAGTGCAAACATTCTCAACATACAAACAATCAGTAGCATTCATAGTGTGCAATTTTATTTTTGATATCACAAGTGTTTGTCTTGGCAAGGTTGCTTTTGCCCTTGTTTCAAGTGTTTGAAGACATGTTTGATCCTCTACTGTTTGCAGACCTGTCCAAATGCTATTAAATTTTGTGATTGAAATCAGACATTTTCACCCTAACATTCAGAAAATCCGATATCAGACTTTAAAAACTTGAAATTTTGCACAAATTGGTCAAAAATTGCATCAGCATCGCCTGCTTAAGAGAGAAATATCGCGCGATAGTTCGCGTGGAACTGTATTGCCTAACAGTTATGAGGTCTATCGCCTATCAGTTTTGAGGTCTATCGCCTGGAATCGCGCGAAGTATCACCCGATCTTAGGTATATCGCCTGATTTGCCTGGAGTCTATCACCTGGATATTTTCAGCAGTATTCTTAGTTTCAGTCATTGAGTTGCTTGTAGTACGACTTGACCTTTGAGTAGGTTATCTGACCTCACTGTTAGAGACCTTTTTTGATTGCAAATTTTTGATTTTAGCCTTTTAGGGATCATTTCAATTGATTTATAAGGTTACCTTGAAAATAATTTGTCAAGCTAGAAAGCTATTATTAGTGAAAAGTTTATCTTTAAGATTGTTGATTACACCCCTGGAGAATTCTGATCCTACTATTGTCCAAATCATTTTTCGTATATCTTAATTTCAATTTCAATTTTGGCTAAGTCCAACCTCCTGATTCAAAAGTGCAAGGGTATTCACCCTTTGATTTGAAGCACCTCTTTGACAATGTTGGTGATGTCTTTTATTTTTCTATCTTTTCATCTTCTCTTTGGACAATAGAGAATCTTAATTATCCTAGGTTGGAATTGACACTTTGAGAGATTGACCCATCATCAAGAATCTCTTTCTTTCATGTCAGTTACAACGAGGTACCAAGTCAATTAAGAGAAGCAACCCCCTGTTGCCTTTAGCCAGTTACCACCAGTTAAGACTCGTCAACAGCACAAAGGAAAATAACCCCTTTTCAATCAATCTCCTAAAAGTGAATCTGAGGTTTGTTTTAATCCAAAAGGTAATCCTAGTGAAGTGAGCACCACTTTAGCACCACTTTCATCAAGTATGGACATGAGTTACACTTTCACTCGACAACAAAGAGAAGCCATGAATCAAACTCTTGAGGATATTTTCCAATAGCATGGGAGTACTAGAGTGCATGGTGGTTCTTCTCATGCTAGTCCACCTGGGTCACCCCCCAACAACACAAGGTATTTTGATGCTCATCAACGAGCTGAGAGACATTATAGGCAAACTCACTCAAATTCAGGGTCACAACATGAGGACCAGAACAATGAATCTAGTGACCATCACATCAACGCAGCCAACGCAATAAGGCAGTCAAGACAATCTTCTCCACTTAAAGATAGCCCTCGATATGCAAATACGAGATTGAAAAGCATTGAAAGGGAGAAGCAAGCCTATCTAGATGAACAAGCCACCAAAAAGGAAAAATTTAGACAACTCGAGGAAGAGGAACATGCATTATTGGACATAAGAAAAAGAGTCATCTAAGAAGAAGAAGATAGGCTCTATGCACAACAACTCCAAAATCAATTTAATGGGAGGGGTACCAATAGTGGGACCAACTCACCCCCATCTACCCCTTCACCAAGTCCTAGAAGAAGGTCAAGGACGCCCTTAAGGTCCCCAAGTCCTAGAGGAAGAAGGACTTCAAGATATGATTACCATAGGAGACGGTCACCTCATAGACTTTCAAAACAACCCTCCCAATGAGCACATCATGGTTCACGACATGAAGGAAGTTATGCCAACTTTGATAAAATGGATTTTATGACTATGCAACAAGAACCAGCTTTTCAAGCATATGTGGAAAGATATGTGGAACAAAATAAGGACCAATTCCTAGAAAGTCTCATCAACAAAGGTGCTAAGGTCCCGTATAATTTTAATGTCCACCAAAAGATTAAGAAACATAATCCTTCAACCAATGAGGTGATCATGCAAATGCAAAAGGATATAGAGAGGATGAGGGCTCCTAAGAGTGCATTTAATTTGGACTCCATATGTCCCAACCCTATAGACAAAAGTGTGGTGATGATTGAATTTCCTAAGAAGGTTGAATTCCCAACTTATGACAAATATGAGGCATTGGTGATCCTCATGACCATGTTAGACAATTTTATATAATAAGCTTTGCTTTTCATCATGAAGACTCCTATTTAATGGGATTATTCCCAAGGAGTCTAAAAGGTCAAGCTATGGAGTGGTTCACCAACCTTACTCCTCCAATGAAGACTTTTAAAGAACTTGTCCAAAGATTTGTCCAACATTTTACTTACAATCTATCTAGGTCAGTCACAATGCTTGATTTGTGCAAACTCAAACAAAATCAAGGAGAACCTTTTGTCACCTTCTTACAAAGATGGAGACGGTTATGCTCAAAGTATCCTAGGATAATTCTTGAGGAAGAAAGAATAGACATCATTGTGAGTAATTTAATACCAGAGCTAAGGTACGAGGTCAGGAAGATCCCATTTAATTCTTTTGATACCATGGTAGAAGTGGCATATCGCATAGAGGATGTCCTAAAAGAACAAGGAATTTTGGCTAAACCAACTAATAACAACAATGGCCAAAACAGCAACAATAATGGTACTAAGGACAAAAAGAACCCTTATTGGAACTGTAGACACCTAAAAATTCTTTAGAAAATAAATTATTTTATTTTCTGAAAAATCCCTGATGACATCATCATTTATTAATTAATTATTTAATTAATTAATTAATTTATTTTTATGTCATTAAATCCCTTTATCTTAATTAAAAATATTTAATTAAAAAATCCCTCCCAAAAATGTTTAAATCTTATTTAAACATTAATCTCCTATTTATTAATTATTTTAATTAATAAATTGACCAAAAATCCCCCAAAAAATAATTAATTTATTTTTTGACCAAAAGTTAGCCTTTTTTCCTAAAACCACTAACCTCTTCCAAAATCTTCTAATCCCTTCTTAATTTCGATTAAAAGGCTAATCCCACCTTTTCTAACCCTAATCTCAACTCAAAATATTTAATTAAGATTAAATATTTAATTTTCATATTTATTGAAAATATTTCAATAAATATTCCCAAAACTTAAGCTTTTGGAATGAATAAACTTTTATTCCATAAAACCAAGGAGAATTCTAGACTCTTTTAGAATCTTCTCAACCCAACCTCTTCACCCATCCTAATCCTAAAATCCCCTAATCCTAATCCTAATCCTCCCCCTAACCTTGTCACATTCCCTAAACAAGGTTAGCCAACTCCTAAGCTTGACCCAAAGTCAACAAACTTCTAGAGGCTTCTCTTACATGCATTAAGTGCATTTAAAGCCTCCTTATCCCTCTTACATGCATTTATGATGCATTTAAGAAGCCTCTCACCCCTTTCTTACACCCTTTGACCTTAGGCACATTTCCCAAATTGTGCACATTCCTCCCATCTTTCAACCCAATGCCCTTGTGACACTTGTCACAAGGAGGTGGCCTTGAACTAGCACAATCCATGTGCTCCCCTTTGAATGAATCTTGGCCTCTCTTAAGGATTTTGATCCTAGCCACTCATTCATCCTCCCAAAAGTCTATAAATAGTCCTCATTTCCAAGAGCAAAATATCCATTCACCTTTCATTTTATGCATTGTTATCATGTCCATTTAGCTCTAGACTTAGCATAAGCAATACTAATTGTTAGTTTCTTTTTATCATCTTCAAGCTTTCTTAAAGAACATCATAGCTTAGCAATAATGGATTAACATAGTTTTTTTTATTGTCTTGCATAGCATATAGCATCATATCACACCTATATTTGGTCTAAAATCAATCTTAGTATGCATTAGAATATGCTCCAAGTGCTTAGAGAGCACACCCACATCCCTCTAATTGAAGCGAATCAAACATTTGCTCTATAGCACTTGTTTTTTTAGCAACAATCTTGAGGTGGCTTTGGTTTTGTTTTCATGTCTTATGCTATTTTTTTAGTTCATGAACATGTTAGATTAGTCTAATGTTTGAATGTTTCAGCCTTTCAAGACAGGTAACAGGTTCAAAATCATAGTCTACATTCTGGCACGCCCGGTGGGACCCACTTCACGGGTTCTTTGCAAACATTCTGATGGGTTTTAGACCATTTTCAGATTTTTCAAGCTTATAGGTGGACGGAGCACTTCGATCCCTTCTTCTTCTTCTTCTTGTCTATATTCTTCTTCCTCTTCTTGTCTATATTCTTCTTCTATTCCGTCTCCTTCTTCTTCTTCTTCTAGCAAGGAGGTCATGGCCATTTTTTTTTTCAAAAATAATAATAAAATCCATAAGGAAGCAAAATCAGACACACCTTATTTTAGTGCTTAAAATGAACCCCGAAATCATTCTTGAATGCATTAAGGACTAAAATTTGCAAAATTTGTTCTAACAAACAAAACAAAAAAATTAATCAAGGCATTTGCATCCTTGCAACATCAAGGATTTTTAACAATGCATTCATGCAAAGTAGGAATGATCATATCTTTTTGGGCATAAAAAGAACATCAAATCTGCATTCAAACGAGTCAAAACAAAATCTTGAATGAAGCTAAAAGGAAGAACTTAGGTCCTAAAGCATCACTTTCCATTTGAAAAGAAAACACAATCTTGAATGCCTTAAAGATCAAAACAAAGCTTTTTTAAAAGTTCTTAATCAACACGCACACTCAATCTTGAATGCCCAAGTCAAAAAACTTGCAAACGCTCGATTTACTTTTTGGAGAAAGAAAAAGTCAAAATCTTAAACACTTGTGTCTTCAATTTCAAAGGTTCAAACACACTTAATCAAATTTGGAAAAATGAACAACTGCTTGATGTGCATTTAGGAGTTTTACTTTTTGCAAAATCCTGTTAAACTTAAGCAACGTAGAACACTTGGACTCGAACAAGTCCACTTCTTCTACTTTTAGCGAGGCCTGTCCAGGGAGAAGCGCTTCCTCTTTGGAGAACGACCTCAAACCGGTAGCCCCTCCGACCGGTATACAAACAAGTGAAGAACAAAATAATCACTTACATCTCCTAATCGCCGGGCGTTTGTGCCAAACACGTGACTGGGGATGGTAAACATTCCTCTCCCCCAGCATAATTGGCAAGGCTCATAGGTGAGTCACGAATGATCAGCAAAACCGGGTATGGAGACTCCACGGAACTATTAAAAACCTGATAAAATAGAGGCTACCCTATCTACATCTGAAAGTATCAAAATCCTTGTGCAAGGACCGATTCCAAGGGGTTTACCGGGTCGCTTCAAGATTACTCACCATTTGTATTCCCTTCTAGGGGATACCAAGCTGTGGGCAAGCGATTTTGATACTCACCTTCCTTAGGTAGATCTGTTTGAAGTGCTTGACAGTCAAAGACTCCGTGAAAACACTTGTTGAAACATACACTTTCAAAGCTTTGTCAGAGTCAGTTGTCTTTGTTTGTATCCCGCAGGGTTGCTTTGTCCCTTGTGGAGATTGCTTTGACTTTAACTTTTGCCATTGGAAACCTTTGCCTCAAAATCAGAAGCCTCTTTTCCAAAGTGATGCCCAGCAAGAGCAAACATCCTAAAGCGAAGTTGCCCAAATCCCAAGCCTATCAAGAGCGAAAAGTTACCAAGAAGAAACTCAAGACCTATCAATCCACTATCCAAGCAACCCAAGCAGAGGAGAAGTCCCAAGCCAGATTTGAGAACATTTCCCATAACACTCGCATCAAACAGTTTGCCTTCCGTTTCCGAGTTAACCATCACTTTGTCAACCTTGAGCCAGAAGATTAGCCAATTCCTTGTTCATGTCTTGTTCCATCTTCAAATCTTGAAATCTTATCTCAAACAACCTTGCATCTTAGTTTCATCCTAGTTTCACCCTTTGCATCAGCATCAAAACTCTAGTTGCATCTCAAGAACATCATAAAAGTTGCATTCATCTTCCTACCAGCATTCTAGAAACAATCCTTGTCATTTGCATTATCCCTTTAGATAGAGCATTGTCCCTTCACCCTTCAATACCTTTTCCACCAGCATCCCCCCATCAGCTTTCCATATCTTTCCGGCAGATCCATCATCCTTTGTTCCAAATCCAGAGATCCACCAACACTTAGTGTTTACCCTTTTGAGTTGTTCCTATCCCATATCCAAGATCAGAGACCATCATCCTCTTTTTGACACAACGTGTTGTCATAAAGAAATCAAACCTTGTCCTTGCATAGCCATCATCTCGAGCAAGAGATTGGAGTGTATTGATAAGAAACTTGTTGACCGAAGATCATCAGTCTATCTTAGGTTGACCCCATTATATCTCTGATCCTCCATTTGGGAAAAATAGCAGCTCATTTGTTGACCACTCAGTAATCTTTCACTAGCTCTCCACCAGTAACCTATCTTTCCTCCACCTAATCTTGACCCAAATCAGAGCATCCCACCAATCCTCCATCATCACCAAGCTTTTTTACCAATTTGCCACCATCTCCCACCAATCTTCCACCATCCTTGATCCAAATCCGAGCAGTTCATCCATCCTTGCATTGCATTCTAGAAAGTCATCATCTTTAGAAGTTCATCAACTTTGCATCCATCAACATCTTTTAGCCAAACATCTTGCATCCATTTAGCACTTGCATCTCCATGCCTGTTGAGACCAGATCTCAGAAAAGAAGAAGCATGAATCCTTATCCACCAACAACCTCATCCGATCCCAAACTTTTCACCAACGCCATGATGACCTATAATCCCCACATCCAAGCCAGTAACCCATGTGAAGATCCAAACATCCCTTCATCCCCCTTGGCAAACCAAGCATTTGTAAATCCTCCAGAAAGCCCATCAGCAACCAATGCCCTTGTAGCACAACATCAGCAAAGCACGTTTGTTCACTACCTACCAGAAAATACCTCCATCCCACCATCTCTCTATCCACGCATCCCCATCAAAACTATCCAAGTTCCAGCACAAGCGTATTCTCCGTTTGTCCAATCATTTCCCGATCCTATCATGCAAACACCCCAAGAGCTTTCCACCACTCCCCTTTTCTTGCAAGGAAGCCTCGCCAGTCCCGCAACACAAGCTGCAGCACCATCCGCTCCATCTCATACCCCTTTTGCTTCATCATCTGCTATGGCTGCCCAAGCCCAAATCCAAACCCAAAGTCAGCTTCCACCTCTCACACAAGCTTTTACACCACCACCATTCACAAGTCAAGCAATGCCTTTCACCATCAAAGGAGCACCATCACCCTTCACCCCCCAAGCACCCGTACCTTCTTCTTTGGGGTTAGCGCAATCGCTCCCCATTCCAACCTCATCTTTCTCTTGGGTGTTTCCTTCATTTTCCTCCTCACAAGCATCCGCTCAACCACAACCTCAACAACCTCCTCTCTCTCAACCATCATTCGTGTCCCAAGCTCCTATTGCTCCTACCATTCCATCATCCACTGCAGTGCACCCTAACACAAGCTCTCAATGGGGCCTTACGCAAGAAGAAATGAAGGCATGGGGGATCCCATCTCAATCCCCTACATCTATGGTTGCAAGTCAACAAACCGCCTTCACCCAAGCAGCATAGCAGCAACTACCCCAAGCACCGCCGGCTTCAAGCTATTCATCCCAAATCCCAAATACCTTCCAGCAAGTTCCACCACCTCAACAGCCAACTTTCCCCAGCTATCTTACCCCATCACCCTTTGCTTCTAGCTTCCCCACATCTATTCCACCTCTAAGTAACGCAGGCATGCACCCAGCTTATATCAGCCAAACCCAAAGCCAACCTCAGCAACTACCACCATCATACCCGCAAGCAGCATCGTTCCAACAGCCTCCCCCACAGCAACCACATGTCCCCTTTCAGCAAACAACCATCATTCTTCAACAACAGCAAGTCTCTTGCTATCAACCTCAGCAACAAATCCCTATCATCCCCCAGCAACAACAAGTTCTCACCCATCAGTTACAACAGGAAGTTCCAAATGTCCAATATCAGCAAGTAGTCCCACAACAACCGCCAGTTCAACAACAGCAAGTAGCCCAACAACATCAAGCGGTTCCATATCATTTACCACAATATCCCCCTATGCCACACCAGCAATATCCCCAGCAACCATTGCCCCAGAATTAGTTCCAACCCATTTATCCACAGCAAGCGCTATATCCAGTTCCACAGCTTCCATCACAAGCAGAAGTCCCAGTTTCCTCGCCACTCAATGCTGAGTGGGAAGCAATGAAAAATGCTCTAAAGGAGCTACAAAGTGGAACAGAGAATAAAACATACAAGTTCGAAGAGGTGTGCTCATATCCCTTCGATCGGTCCATAGCAACTATCCCTTTCCCCAAGCATTTTGAGATGCCCAAGTTCGACAAGTATCGGGGGAAAGGAGATCCAGTAAACCATATCAAAGAGTTCTACATGGCGTGCCAAGAAGTAGCTTACAGTGATAACTATCTCCTGCGCCTGTTTCCCAAAAACTTGGGAGGAACTGCTGTTGAGTGGTTTTACAAAATACCACATGGGACAATAAAAACCTTTGCTGAACTCTCTGAGAAGTTCATCACACACTATGCCCATAATGTGGAGAATGAGTTGTCCTTGCTAGACCTATGCAACTCAAAGCAGAAAGACGGAAAAAGCCTTGCAGAATACTTGCAAAGATGGCAGAATCTTACAACTAGGTTATCATATCAGCCGCCAGAGAAGCATCTAACAAAGATCTTCATTGATAACCTGCATCCAAAGCTATCCCATCACATACGAATGAACTATCTCCAGACATATCAAGACATCAAGAGCAAAGGCATAGGCATCGAGAAAGCTCTCCTAGACGAAGGCACTATTCGTCACTTCAAGGATGATTCCAAGAACAAACCCAACAATGATAAATCCCGTTACTGGAATCGTAACAAGAATGTTGTTACAGATGGAGCCACTGACACTAAAAATGTACAATTCGTTGTGGCTAGTCCTACACCAGCTCAAACATACCAACCGCCACAAGTGCCCATCTATCAGCAACCCCCAGCTCCCGCATATCAAGCACCTATTTATCAGCAGCCTCCTCAAGCTCATCAACCACCCGTGCAACAGTATCAGCAGCAATACCAACAGCAACAGCCAGCACGTCAGGGCAACCCTGTTAACGCAGTTAACGTTGCTCCAAGGCAGAACAAACCCAACAATCAGAACAATCCAAAGAGGACTTTCACACCTTTGGGTGAGCCTCTGGATCAGATCTTTTATCAGCTAGCCAAGGCAAATATGATCACATATCCGCCCATCCCACAGAAGGATGACAACGCACCAAAGTCTGATTGGTATAAAGAACATGAATACTGTGATTACCATCGTGTGAAGGGGCACACAACATTGAAGTGTATGCGGCTTAAGAACTACATCCAGGATCTCATTGATTGCAAGGAGATCCAGGTCGATGCACCAGCTCAAGCTTCACCTAACGCCGGTTTGCAAATATATCAAAATGTGTTCCCTCAACACGATACCGGGAAGAATCAAGCTAACGCCAATCAGCCCCAAAATCATGGCAAAGGCAAGCAAGAAGATCACACAGCGGCCTACATCAACTATGACAAGTATGTCGGATGCATAACTCAAGTTGAGCCCATCCAAGATGAGCCCACCATCAATACCATCCACGTCAAAGGGCCGGATCGACAATGTGCTGCAACTACCCGCAGTGGTAGGATAACTGTTGCCGGTGCTCCTCCAAGGTCAGCTGCTCCTCCAAGGCCAACATCTACTGCATCCACAGCACAGTCTAACACTAGGTTAGCATCAAATGCACGCGCAACACAGCATAATGCACCAAGTGCACAATACAATATCATAGAGCATCTTGGGAACATGCCAGCCCAAATATCTATCTTGGATTTGCTCCGCACATCACCCATCCATCAGGAGATCCTGGACAAAGCTCTAAAAGAAGGCCATGTCCCCACGAATATTAACATAACTCAGTTTGAAACTCTTGTGGGACACCTATCAGCAGCATGTGCCTTATCCTTCAAAGAATCTGATATACCAGATGTCGCTCCTGACCATATTCTTCCTCTCCGCATTGCCGTCATGGTCAGAGATTTCGCCATCAAACGAGTTCTGGTGGATAATGGCTCAGCCCTCAACTTGTGCACATTAAAATTCATCAAGAAGATCGGGTTCACGGAGGCCGACATACAACATGAGATGATCACTATTAAAGCATATGATAACTTGGAGCGTACCTCTGAAGGTACTATGACTTTGCCTATCCAGCTAGGCCCAGCAACGCAAGATACTCTCTGCCACGTTGTTGATCTTGACCTACCGTTCAATATCCTCCTCGGTCGTCCATGGATCCATTCCATTAAGGCCGTACCATCTACTTACCATCAGTGCATCAAGTTTCCACATCAAGGCACTGAGGTTACCATCCACGCTGACCCTAACCCCTTCGCATACTGCCTTGCGATGGAAACATCTTTCCCTCATTCTACTCATTGTCCTGGAACCGATATTGGTACTTCTATTGCTAGCTCATCCCGATCCCATCGCGATCCAGAGACCATCCTCTCTTCCACCTTATCATCCATCAAGATCAACAACCAGGGTTGTGGCGAATACAGCCTCAGTGATGCATTTGTTGTAGGAGCTCTTCCACGTGATCCACATACTCAAGGGCGCCCAAGTTGTCAAAACAAGCCTGTTGAAGAATATTATAAGCTCAAGCAAATCGGAAACATGACTTTTGAGTCTCATGGTACCATCAACAGCAAATAAATGGATCCAGATATTAACAAATGGTTATACAAAGATCCCCCATCACGTGACACACAACTTCTTGAGTACTTCAAAGAGAAATATCCAATCCCCTACAAAAATGTCACAGAACACTATAACTATCAAGGTGGTGGTCTAGGACCACAAGAGGATGGAAACTTATTTCCTATCATACCATCCCAGAATCCAGAACAGCAAGGACTTGGCTTTAATACCTCTCGCCTGCTTGAACAAGAGCCCAATACCACAACTGAGGGCACTAACATGACCAACGTGAACTTTTCGAATAGCCAGGATGACCTTGTGGAAATCGAAGACATCCCCGAAGAGAAAGACATCCGATCCTATGACGATATCTTTGCCAACGACACCCTCCTGGGGACTTCTGTTCTCCAACAACTCTCCATTAACCTCATAGATCTTCCCCTCACAAACCCCGACCTCATAGATTGGGACCAACCAAGCATTGCACACATTGATGAGTTCCAAAGCGCACAAGCACTCCTAGAATTCATGGGGGCATCAGGTCCAGCAAGCAATCAAGATCCAACATCAACCTCTGTCTATCAGCTTCACCCAGAAGGATATTTTGGGGAAGAGGCAAGCTTTAGTCGCAAAAATGATAAAGCAAAAGAACATCATGATTCTTTATGTGAAAACCCTTCTGGGGCACATTCTGACTCCAAAACAGTAAAAATAAAGGGCGTATCTTCTAGTGAAAACTTGGCAATTCAAGCGCTAGAAGATGAAGCCTTGCCTCTTCCCCCTATCCAAGATTATAGACCAGAGCAATCTCCAATCATCATAGAAGAGACCAAGCCAATCAACTTGGGAACAGAAGAATGTCCAAGGATCACCTACATTGCAGTCAACCTAACAGAAGGAGAAGAAATGGCTCTCAGCACCTTGCTCAAGGAATCAGTTATCAACTTTGCATGGTCATACGCCCACATGCCTGGGCTTGATCCAAACCTTGTTGTTCATCATCTATCAGTAGATCCAAACGTTAAGCCAGTGAAGCAGAAGCTAAGGAAAATGCATCCAAAGGTAGCATTACTAGTTAAAGCAGAGCTTGAGAAGCTCCTTCAAGCAAAAATCATCAGAGCAATTGACTACTCAGAATGGATCTCTAACATGGTGCCAGTCACAAAGCCTTCTGGCGACATCAGAATCTATACTGATTTCAGGGACTTGAACAAGGCATGCCCTAAGGATGATTTCCCATTGCCAAACATAGACATGCTTGTAGACCTCACAGCGGGTCACGAAATGCTATCACTCATGGATGGCTTTTCCAGTTACAACCAGATTCATATAGCAGAAGCAGATCAACATAAAACAGCATTCACAACCCCATGGGGTACCTTCTGCTACAATATGATGCCCTTTGGGCTAAAGAATGCAGGAGAAACATATCAGCGAGCAATGACAGCGATCTTCCATGACATGATCCACAAGATCCTTGAAGACTATGTGGATGATATCCTTGCAAAATCCAAAACAAGGGATGAACACCTCAACATCTTAGAGTGTGTGTTTGATCGTCTGAATCATTATGGCTTAAAGCTTAATCCAAAGAAATGTGTCTTTGGTGTTACATCTGGAAAGCTCCTAGGTTTCATAGTATCGCGACGAGGCATAGAGATAGACCCCAAGAAGGTCAAAGCAATAACAGAGATGCCTCCACCAAGAACACTCAAACAGCTCAGAAGCCTACAAGGAAAGCTTCAATCAGTGCGTCGGTTCATTTCTCAGTTAGTAGACAAGTGCCAACCTTTTACGCATCTCCTATGCAAAGACACAAGCTTCAAATGGGATCCCATATGTCAAAGAAGCTTTGATAAGATCAAGGAGTATCTTGCCAATTCTCCAATCCTAGTACCACCAATTCCAGGATGCCCTCTCATACTCTACATCTTGGCAACCACTACAGCACTGGGGGCACTCTTAGCTCAGCATGATGATGACAACAAGGAGAGAGCCATCTATTACATCAGTCGCACTCTTGTCGGATATGAGCTTAATTATTCACCTATGGAAAAAGCATGCCTTGCAGTGGTCTTTACCACTCAAAAGCTTAGACATTACATGCTCAGTCACACAATCAAGCTCATTTCAAAGGTGGACCCCCTCAAATATCTACTATCAAAGACAACTCTCACAGGCCGTATGGCAAAATGGGTCATGATACTCAGTGAGTTTGACATCCAGTATATTGATCGCAAAGCAATCAAAGGGCAAGTCATTACCGATCAACTAGCAGAAGCACCACTGGTGGATGCCTATCCACTAATCATGGAATTCCCTGATGAACACTTATGCATGATTGAAGAGCAGCCCATGTGGAAACTATACTTTGATGGCTCCTACACATCACATGGATCAGGGGCAGGAATCCTATTCGTCACACCTCAAGGTGACTACATCCCAAAATCATTCAAATTGGGATTCCCATGTACCAACAACATTGCAGAATATGAGGCACTCATCTTAGGTCTCAGAACAGCCATTCAGTGGAATATCATAGAATTACAAGTATTTGGAGATTCACAGCTGATTATCAAACAAGTCCTAGATGAATATCAAACAAAGGATGACAAGTTGCTACCTTACAAAGAGCTGGTGGACAAACTGCAAGAGCATTTCCTACATCTACAGTTCACACAGATCCCAAGACTTCAGAACAAAGCAGCGGACGCAATGGCAACCATTGGATCCTTGTTAGAAATCCCACGCGACGCATCACAATATGAATTCCTAGTCGAGCAGCTACATACGCCAGCTTATGAGAACGCTGATGCAGAAATGGTATGTGTCTTGGTTGGTCCCCAATCCCCATGGTACCACGACATCCATGCATATCTAAAAAATGGTATCATATCTCCCCATCTCACCAATAACCAACGCCAAAACCTTATTCGCAGAGCTTCCCGCTACACTCTTGTAGCCAACACCCTATATCGTCGTGGGTATCACAATGTCCTATCTAGATGTTTAGATTCAAACGAGGCCGTCCTGGCCTTACAAGAAGTTCACGCTGGAATTTGCGGTGCCCACACGAGTGGCATGGTTCTAGCAAAGCAGCTGCTTAGAGTTGGATATTATTGGCCAACAATGGAACATGATGCATGTGATTTTGTCAAGAAATGTCTCCCATGTCAACAGCATGCCAATTTGATACATGCACCAGCACAAGATCTACAGCCTATTGCACCACCATGGCCTTTTTCATGTTGGGGCCTCGACCTCGTTGGCTTGATCACCCCCCTCTCTTCGGATGGACACAAGTATATCATAACAGCCACAGAGTACTTTACCAAATGGGTTGAAGCGATTCCACTCACCCTTACTACTGGCATCCAAATATCCAAGTTCATCCTCTATCATATCATTTTTCGCTTCGGCATACCATCTACCATCTTCACAGACCATGGCACACCTTTTGAAAACTAGCATGTGGATGATCTATGTGCCAAACTCCACATCCATCACCGTTTCTCCAGTCCATATTTCCCTCAAGGAAATGGCCAAGCTGAGGCAACTAACAAAACTATCTTGAAAATCCTCAAGAAGGTTGTCAATGATTCTGGTCGTGACTGGCACCTCCAAATCAATCCCGCCCTTTGGGCCTACCGCACTTCTTATCGCACTCCCACAGGCACCACCCCATAATCCCTTGTATATGGTGCTGAAGCTGTTCTACCGATCGAGGTTGAGCTCCCCTCATTGCGAGTCTCCATGAAGAACTACACCACTGATGAAGATTATCGTGTAGCCCGTCTCACACAGCTAGACCTGTTAGATGAAAAGAGACAGCAAGCATATGATCACCTGGTGGCATACCAAAATCGACTCAAAAGGAGTTATAACAAAAAGGTCCATCCTAGACAATTCCAGGTCGGTGACATGGTCCTTAAAGAAAATCAGAAGGTCCTAGCAAATAGAGAAAAGAAAGGCAAGTTTGAGCCTACTTGGTTGGGCCCCTATGTTGTCACCGCATCCTTCGGCTCGGGAGCCTATCAGCTATCAACACCAGAAGGTGAGCCCTTGAATGATCCTATCAACATCATCCATCTGAAGAGGTTCTATGCCTGAACCTGATCCTGCATATATCAGAAAATCCAAAAACATTCAAAAAAGCAAAAAAAGCAAAAAAGAAAAGCAAAAAAAAGCAAAAAAGAAAAGAGAAAGAGAAAATGATCGTCCAAACGGTGAAAACTTGGCAATTCAAGTGCCTTGGACAAGTATGTTGGTGAAAACCTGGTAAACAGGCGCCAACATAGTAAACTGGGCTATTTATCTATTCAGTTGTCCTTTCAGCTACCGTCCTCTTCCTCCATCCATAACAGATCTCCCAGCAGTTCCATCTCCCCTATCCTCCAAGCATTCGGCTTCCATCTTCCTCCAACCCATCTGCAATCCATATCCTATTCCAAAGCTTTGTACCATATCTTGTACCATATCCTTATCCCTTTCCTATACAGCGCAATCCTTTCTGTAAATATCCTTTCTTGTCTCCGTCCTAGTGAGAGTCCCGCCAAGTGTGATCTTCCTATCCCCAATCCTGAGCTTCTGTACATATCCCTTGTGCATATCGTTCCTCCTTATTGTACATAACCTTTGTTCGTCCTGCAACAGCATTTGATCAAATATCTTGTCCCATCCCCAGCCTCAGAAAACTTTTAGTCCCACTCAGGCCTTGTGCTTCAGCAACATCAATTGTCGACTTATCTTTGCTCATCCTGATTATTCCTTGAACTTCAGCTTTTGCCAGCGAACAACTACACTTATTCTCTCACCAACCCATGGGTCCTTGAGGATATATCGTTCCTCCTGTCTGACCTAATCTTCCATCCTGGTCCTTGAGGATATATCTCCTCCTGTCCGACCAATCTTCCCACCATCAATCACATCAAATCTCTCTCCTTGGCAAAGGATGTCTTTTTGGAGTTTTCATTTTGACCTTGGATTTTGTCCTTTGGGTCTTGTTAATCTTTTACAGCCTCTCATTGTTCTCTACTCAACGTCACCACGATCCTTTATATCATGGTGTGCTGCGAATGAGGATAATCTGGGGCAAGGTCTTTTGATCTTTTGCTTCTGCTTGTGAGTCAGTCGTGTGTTTGTGGTTTCTTCAGCATCATTTCCACCATGCCTCCTTCGGGTTTCATGTGCGATGCTGGGGCAACCCTGCGTGTCTTTTTCACGTCAGTCATATGCAACACTGGTGACAAGGCCTCGTGATCCCAGTATCCTTGGCAGGTCTCTAGCATTGCTATATTAAACTAGGTTGTGCTCTCCACATTTGCACTTGGAGCTTCCCCATCTCCCCTGCATCCTGCATCATATAGATTAATATTGCATCCTCATGTAGCTGCATCCTGCATTTTGCATTCCATCTCATCTTGCATTCACTCATCTTTGCTCTTGGAAGCTTGGTTATTTATCTCCCCTTCTTCCTAGGTCCTTCCTTCTCTATTTCCTTTCGAGAAAATTTCACAATGTTTGCTCCTTGCGTTATTTTCTCGAGGGGGCACAATCCCTTATTCCTCTAAATTCTAGCCTTGGGCATCTTATTTTCTTGTCTTTGACGCCATGCCACTTGCGACATCGCATCAAAGAGGGGCAAAATGTAGACACCTAAAAATCCTTTAGAAAATAAATTATTTTATTTTCTGAAAAATCCCTGATGACATCATCATTTATTAATTAATTAATTATTTAATTAATTAATTTATTTTTATGTCATTAAATCCCTTTATCTTAATTAAAAATATTTAATTAAGAAATCCCTCCCAAAAATGTTTAAATCTTATTTAAACATTAATCCCCTATTTATTAATTATTTTAATTAATAAATTGACCAAAAATCTCCCAAAAAATAATTAATTTATTTTTTGACCAAAAGTTAGCCTTTTTTCCTAAAACCACTAACCTCTTCCAAAATCTTCTAATCCCTTCTTAATTTCGATTAAAAGGCTAATCCCACCTTTTCTAACCCTAATCTCAACTCAAAATATTTAATTAAGATTAAATATTTAATTTTCATATTTATTGAAAATATTTCAATAAATATTCCCAAAACTTAAGCTTTTGGAATGAATAAACTTTTATTCCATAAAACCAAGGAGAATTCTAGACTCTTCTAGAATCTTCTCAACCCAACCTCTTCACCCATCCTAATCCTAAAATCCCCTAATCCTAATCCTAATCATCCCCCTAACCTTGTCACATTCCCTAAACAAGGTTAGCCAACTCCTAAGCTTGACCCAAAGTCAACAAACTTCTAGAGGTTTCTCTTACATGCATTAAGTGCATTTAAAGCCTCCTTATCCCTCTTACATGCATTTATGATGCATTTAAGAAGCCCCTCACCCCTTTCTTACACCCTTTGACATTAGGCACATTTCCCAAATTGTGCACATTCCTCCCATCTTTCAACCCAATGCCCTTGTGACACTTGTCATAAGGAGGTGGCCTTGAACTAGCACAATCCATGTGCTCCCCTTTGAATGAATCTTGGCCTCTCTTAAGGATTTTGATCCTAGCCACTCATTCATCCTCCCAAAAGTCTATAAATAGTCCTCATTTCCAAGAGCAAAATATTCATTCACCTTTCATTTTATGCATTGTTATCATGTCCATTTAGCTCTAGACTTAGCATAAGCAATACTAATTGTTAGTTTCTTTTTATCATCTTCAAGCTTTCTTAAAGAACATCATAGCTTAGCAATAATGGATTAACATAGTTTCTTTTATTGTCTTGCATAGCATATAGCATCATATCACACCTATATTTGGTCTAAAATCAATCTTAGTATGCATTAGAATATGCTCCAAGTGCTTAGAGAGCACACCCACATCCCTCTAATTGAAGCGAATCAAACATTTGCTCTATAGCACTTATTTTTTTAGCAACAATCTTGAGGTGGCTTTGGTTTTGTTTTCATGTCTTATGCTATTTTTTTAGTTCATGAACATGTTAGATTAGTCTAATGTTTGAATGTTTCAGCCTTTCAAGACAGGTAACAGGTTCAAAATCATAGTCTACAGAAACAAGAATAAGCAAGTGGTCAATGACGGAGTTGTTGATTCATCTCAACCTAAGAATGAAGGAGTTCTTAATCTCTCCAATGCAGTCCAAGCCATGAAGCTACAAACATCTTCATCACAACAAGAGAATAAACCCAAGTATTAAGCGAGACCTAAAATAGAAAAGAGGCAATTTACCAAACTTGGGGACTCCTATGCAGACATTTTTAAGATGTTAATTGCTCATAATTTGGCGCACCCCCAAGATCCTGCAAAGCACCGCATACCAAATCCTAAGCCTCATTGGTGGGATGAGAAGGCCTTTTGTGTCTTTCACAATGGAATTGGACATAATATAGAAAATTGTTTTAAACTTAAACATATTGTCCAAGATCTCATTGAAAGTGGACGATTACAAGTTGATGGTTTAACCACTAATGCGGATCATTAAGCTTTTAAATAACCCTTGCCCAAATATGAGAAAGGAGATAATTTTAGCAACAAGAACGGTAAGGCTGCTATCAACTACACCTACACAAATGCTTAAAATGTTATTAATATGCTTGAAATTTTTGATGATAATGTCAATATGATGAGAGGGAAAGACCCTTATGGATATGATGTGGATTCAAATCCTATACTTGATGAAGGACCCGTTGTGGTCCTAAGAGGTCCTCACTCACAAAGGATGTCTCAACCCCTCAATGTTGTCACTAGAAGCCAGTCTCAAGCTCCCATTGTTATTAGAGGTCCTAACTCTAGTAAGTCTAAGCAACCAGTGTCAAAGGGTGTTCTTTCAAAATCTGTTGTTGGTCCTGAGTTGAATTATAATCTTGTTGACCAATTACAACGTACACTAGCGCAGATTTCAATCTTTGAGCTTTTGGAATTGTCCCCTAAGCATAAGCGTGTCCTTAAAGACACCTTGCGAGCAGCTAATGTCCCTAATGATATAGATGTAGATCAATTCTAGAATATGGTCAACCACTTGGCTAGCCCTCACTACCTTACATTCTCAGAATAAGATGACAAGTCATTAAGCCACCCACACAATTTGGCCCTTCATATAGAGGTTATGATCCACAAGACCCGTGTCAGGCGCGTGTTGATAGATGGGGGTGTTGGGCTTAATATTTGTTCTTTGAGCTTATTAAAGGCCTTGGGTTATTCAGAAGAAGTCATTGATACAAGGAAGAAGATAACTATCAAGGCTTATGATGAAGCAGAACGTAGTTCTAAAGGATTGATTGTTCTTCCTATCCGAATTGGTCCTGTAGAGAAAGATATTTTGTTTCAGATTGTTGATGCCGGTCCTTTGGCTTACAATATTTTGTTAGGTAGACCATGGATACATGAGATGCAAATGGTCCCATCTACTTATCATCAGTGTGTAAAGTTCTCCTACAATGGAATAGAAGTCTGCATACCTGGGGACAACACACTGTCAGTCAACACAATTTCAACAGGGTCTCACATTCCTTTGAATAGGGAGGCTAACACTTTTGATACTGCATTTGAACAATGCAAGAATAAATTCAAGACCATAGATCTTGGTATGGGGGATTACAAATTGGATTCATTCACAAAATTGCCAATTTCCCCTAGGTCTTATGGCAAACCTTCTCAAGAAATGAAGCCCTCGTCTTCGGCCATGACATTGTTTGATAAGTTTGTGGAATCCTTAGTTCCGATTCAAGAAGAAAAAGAAGAGGTTGCCATTAGGGACTGGATTTATCGAGAAGAGAAATACCTACATAATGAGAATTTTGCACCTTCCCCTAGAGCTTATGGGAGAGGGTATACATTGGTCAAGAATATGGGTTATCCAGGACATGGTCCCCTTAGTCATAGGTTGGATGCTAAGGCTGAACCTCTTAACCATGCCCTTTTTGGATGAAGGAATAAGTTAACAGTTGGCTTAAGTTTTGAAAATAAGAAACAAAAAAGTGTCCCTGTCTCAGTTGTGACAAACAGTGACAATGACTCAGACTACACACCTAATCTTTCCAATCAACAAGACATGTCTGATGATTGGGTGCCTTCAACAAATCTCCTTTGGGGAGATTCAAAAGATTTGACAACTGATAGTATGAATGCTAGATTGACAATGGAAAGTGTTGCTATCCTAGCTGTGACAGATAGTAACAATGCTAGTGTTAGAAAAGGGGAAACTCTTCCCAATCTTGAGGCTTCTACATCACAAGGACCAAATAATGATTCAGAAACAGACTCACATGAGTTCAAATGGGACTCACTTTCAGATGCAACAGTTGATTTGGACAAGGATGTTGTCCATACTTATAGTATTCAACCCGATGTGACCAACGAGCTTAGTGTAGGACTAGAGGATTGTACTCTTCGAATTGCTTTAATGGACGACACTGTGTGTGTGAAAATTGTACCTGATCTGTAGACACAACACTTCAGTAAAACATTAGAGGTTAGCTATAATCAAATTGTGCAAAATTGAAATCTAATTTAACCAAGCGATTTACTGCCTTCTAGTAGGTGCGAGATTAATATTCTCAGATTGCTATCGAGATCAGTGACCTAGACGACACCTAAACGAAGGATTTGAATGCAAAACTGATGGATATGAAATTGAATGCAATTAATCTATTTTTTTTTAATTTTCTATGCAATAATAATGAAAAACTGATATGAATCTATGCTAATATGAAAATTGATATGCTAAAATGATCTAACAATGATATGAAAAAGAATCTAAATGAATGTAAAAAAAAAAAAAAAATTGATCTCACAATAGTCTTGATTCGCAATAAGCTTTGATTCTCCTAATTCCAATTCTCCAGCATGATTGTGCAAAAATATGAGATGCTTGGATGCAAATTTGAGAGATGATTGAGAGATGAATTATGAAGAGCTGAGCCTTGATTTTATAGAAATCTAGGGCTTTGGAGGTGCATGGAAAAAAAAAGTCATAAATCACTCAAATAACTCAGGTTGATTTTTGAGTTATTTTTAAATAAAAGATATTTAACTCACAAAAATATGCAAAAGCTAAGTTTTAACTCAAAATAGAGTTTAGCTTTAATTGATAATTGATAATTGTCTGCTTTTATGATTGTGCATGTTTTATTTATGAATTAATTTAATAATAAAGTGATTTATTTCCAACTTAACTTCTTTTAAAAATAAAATAATTGATTTATGGGTTAATCAATTATTTAATCAAACTTTTATTAAAAACTATATTATTAAATAATGACAACTTGCTTTAATTAATTAAATAAAAATTTAATCATTCATATGATATTAGATTTATTGTCAAAATTAAATAATACAATTAATAATAGATAGAATTAAATTTAATTACACAATTAAGTGGCAAATATTAAATCTAATTAATTAAATATGAAAATATTCAATTAATCAAACTTTAGGATAAATGTGATTTATTACCAAATAATTATAAAATTAAAGATAACTATGATGATTAGGAATATTACTAAGAATATTTCCCGATGAAAAATTTAAGATAATCAATTATGATTCGATGATGTTTAGATGTGCCTTAGGTTAGAACTTTGATGTTGATTTCATTTGAATTGTTGATATAGAAGATTAATGAACTTATAGCCCATTTTTGGGGTATTACATTTTGCCCCTCTTTGAATTACTGTGTGAAGCGCAGTGGTTCAAAGATAGTCTGTGTTTGATAAAGATATGAAACCAATGTTTGAAATTGATAATTGATATGAGACAGAATCTGATTGATATTGATTTGATATGGAAATAATAGGTCCTGAATGACCAAAGATAATGTTCACTATAATAGCAAATGAACCTATGATTGCGAAAAAGAGTGTCAAAACACCTGATTCCAAACCTTAGGATTGCAAAGAAGTGAGTGACTGGTTCTAGACTCGATTGTCTTAGCAGAACTAGCAGGTATCGCATCTGAATCCTTCAGTTGCCGAAGAACCAAGGAAAGAACACTATGATCCGATGGTTGCAAAAACTGATACAGTTTACAAGATTAGGAGAATACCAGATTGATATGGATCTTAATGAATCTGATATGCCCCAAGTGATGATAGATTTGCCCTGAGGGATGAGGTCTTTTGATGAATCAGTAACTAGACGTGATTGTTGTCTTGATTACTGAGGAAGATATGATTTCCATAAAGATATGATTTCAAATTTGATTACAGACTTTGAATGATGTGCAATACCATGCCCCCTTCGGGATTAAAATTGAAATATGACAAGAAAAGTCAGCATTGAGAGTGCAAAAGCATGTTAATTGATTGGAAAAGTGGTTATACACGTTCAAGAACGCATTCTGCATCGTTGAAAGGTCCCAAAAGACCAAGTTTGACTAGGTTAAACCATGAGTTGACCATAGTTAACCAAGTTGAAATTTTGATAGTTTGATGTAAGATAATCAGTTAAGTTGAATTATGGATTTCTGTGATGATTGAAGGTTGAATATGCAAGTAGTTAATAATATAAACAATCTCAGATTTTGATTTTGATCCCAAAAAAAGATTCTACTTGCTGTTTCGTTGGAGGAACCTTCGTGTAAGATTCAACTCTTGTTAGATTTGAAGATGCAATTTGAAGAATCGTTTACGCATTGAAGTTTGTTTAACCATTGTGAAATCATGCAAACATGCAAAATGCAAAGAGACATGCAAAATGAAATGCAACCTAAAACCTGGGACCTAGTCACTGATCATATGTTGATTTGTTATCATCATTGAACTTTTAGGTAACCAGATAAATCAATATAATGCCCACTAGCTAAAAAAAACCATAGACATATGAATATTGATTTATATGCGCAAAAATCAATACAACACCCACTGGTCAACAACCATGGATATATGAATATTGATTTTGTTTTCAAAATGTCGGATTAGATACAAGCACCAAGGCATAAACGCTAGGATGACCCGAATATCATGTCCATTTTGATATAGCAATTTGTATAAGCATCAAAATATAAATTTCGTGATGACCGGGATACTCCTTGCATTCAAACACATCAAACAGTCAAGAGATCATTCTAAATCCAGTGTGAATTACCCGTAGTGACCCTTTATCATTCACATCCTTAGGTAAGATCATGTTTCATAGTAGGAGAAAGAACTCACTCAAAAAAATAATAGTTAGATCAATACTTCTTTGAATCATCCGGGTATCAATGGTTGAGGTATGCATGGCCATCCAATTCGAGATAGAGGCTCTTACAGTCGGACACCATTTCAATCCAGAATTTTCAAAGTTGTTAGATTTTCACATACAAGAAGAAGACAAAGAAAAGATTATGCCCCCAGTCATCACTCTCTAAATCCTATAAAGGACATCATCGAAGAGCTCAAAAGGACACAATATGAAATAATCTCAATGTGAATCAGTAAGCATACAAGGAGATAAAAGGATGAAGCACAGATCATTTTCAATTTGATATTTGATGTTGATTGCGTTGTTGTAGATGCAAAATCTTTTCTGAAGACAAGACTGACTGACTGACTCATATAAAGCTTCAAAGGACTCTGACTAGATATGATCCATCTAAGATACATGGGAGACCATAGGATATGACATTGATTGCCCCCAAGTGTTAAACATTGATAAGATACAAACGCTTGAGCAGATTGGTGGACAAACTGACTTATTGAAAATTGAAAATATTGAAACAAACCGGGAGATATGTACAAACTAAAGCAAGACTGAAAGCTGGGAAAGACCAAGATTGTGCTGATAGATGGAGCGTTTTGAACAAGTGGTGCCCGTTTGCCGAGTTTTCACCATCTTGGCATAGATTTTATTTTTGCTACCAAGGCGCCTGTTTCCAGGTTTTCACCAAGGCACTTTTTCTTTTTTTTAATTTTTTTTGTATTTTTCATTTTTTTATATGCAATGATATTTTGATATTTTGTATGCAATGATATGATAAAAACTGATATGAAATCTAATCTATATGAAATTGATTTGTTAAAATGATCTAACAATGATATGAAAAAGAATCTAAATGAATGTAAAAAAAAAACAAATTGATCTCACAATAGCCTTGATTCGCAATAAGCTTTGATTCCTTGTCCTCCAATCCGACAGCGCGAGGATGCAAAAATATGAGATGCTTTGGATGCAAATTTGAGAGATGATTGAGAGATGAATTATGAAGAGATGAGCCTTATTTTTATAGAAATCCAAGGCTTTGGAGGTGCATGAGAAAAAACCATAAATCACTCAAATAACTCAGGTTGATTTTTGAGTTATTTTTAAATAAAGATAATTAAGTCACAAAAATCATGCAAAAGTATAGTTCAACTCGAATTAGAAGTTTAGATCAACTTTAAAACTCAAAAAGACGTTGAGTTTCAAAAAGCTAACAACTTGCATTGATTTTTCAATTTGAGTTTAACTGTTCCTTGAATGTGCACATGGATAATTATGATTTAATAAATAAATAAAGTGATTTATTCTCAACTTAACTACTTTTTGAAATAAAATAATTAATTTATGAGTTAATTAACTATTTTACCAAACTTTTATTAAAAATTATATTATTAAATAATGACAACATGCTTTAATTAATTAAATAAGAATTTAATCAATTATTCATAGGAATTTTGATTTATTGTCAAAATTAAATAATACAATTAATAATAGATAGAATTAAATTTAATTAAATAATTAAGTGGCAAATATTAAATCTAATTAATTAAATATGCAAAATATTTAATTAATCAAATTTTAGGATAAATGTGATTTATTGCCAAATAATTATAAAATTAAAAATAATTATGATGATTAGGAATATTACTAGGAATATTCTCCGATGTAAAATTTAAGATAATCAATTATGACTCGATGATGTTTAGATGTGCCTTAGGTTAGGACTTTGATGTCGATTTCGTTCGAATTGAAGATTAATGAACTTATAGCCCATTTTTGGGGTATTACATTTTGCCCCTCTTTGAATTATTGTGTGAAGCGTAGTGGTTCAAAGATAGTCTGTGTTTGATAAAGATATAAAACTGATGTTTGAAATTGATAATTGATATGAGATAGAAGTTGATTGAAAATTGATTTGATATGGAGATAATAGGTCCTGAATGACCAAAGATAATGTTCACTGTAACAGCAAATGAACCTATGATTGTGAAAAAGTGTCAAAATGCCTGATTCCAAACCTTAGGATTGCAAAAAAGTGAGTGACTTGTTCTAGACTCGATTGTCTTAGCAGAACTAGTAGGTATCACATCCAAACCCTTCAGTTGCCGAAGCACCAAGGAAAGAACACTATGATCTGATGGTTGCAAAAATTGATACAGTTTACAAGATTAAGAGAATACCAGATTGATATGGATCTTGATGAATCTGATATGCCCCAAGTGATGATAGATTTGCCCCGAGCGATGAGGACTTTTTTGATGAATCAATAACTAGACGTGATTGTTATCTTGTTTACTGATGAAAGATATTGATAGACTTGATCGATAAAATTTTGATTTACAGACTTTGAATTGATGAGCAATACCATGCCCCCTTCGGGATTAAAATTAAAATCTGACAAGAAAAGTCAGCGTTGAGAGCTCAGAAGCATGTTGATTGATGGGAAAAGTGGTTATACACATTCAAGAGCGCATTCTGCATCGTTTAGAGGTCCTGGAGACCAAGGTTGACTAGGTTTGACCATGAGTTGACCATGGTTGACCAAGTTGAAATTTTGATAGTTTGATATTAGATAATCAGTTAAGTTGAATACTAGATCTCTGTGATGATTGAAGGTTGATTATGCAAGCAGTAGACCGTCCTAGGCCCAAAATTTTAAATCATGATTTTGACATATTAAACGATCTCAGATTTGAATTTTGATCTCGAAAAAATATTCTACTTGCTGTTTCGTTGGAGGAACCTTCATGTGAGATTCAGCTCTTGTTAGACTTGAAGAATTGATATGAAGAATTATTTAAGCTTTGAAGTTCGTTTAGTCATTGTGAGATCATGCAAAGATGAAAAATGCAAAGAAGCATGCAATATGAAATGCAACCTAAGACCTAGGACCTAGGACCTAGGACCTAGGACCTAGTCACTGCTCATATGTCGATTTGTTATCATCATTGAACTTTTAGGTAACTGGATAAATCAATACAATGCCCACTAGCTAAAAAAAACCATAGACATATGAATATTGATTTGTATGCGCAAGAATCAATACAACTCCCACTGGTCAAACAACCATGGACATATGAGTATTGATTTTATTTTTGGAATGTCGGATTAGATATAAGTACCAAGGCATTTAAATGTCAAGATGACCTAAATATCATGTCCATTTTGATATAGCAATTTGTATAAGCATCAAAACATAAATGTCGTGATGACCGGAATACTCCTTGCATTGCAAACACATCAAACAGTCAAGAGATCATACTAAATCCAATGTGAATTACCCGTAGTGACCCTTTATCATTCACATCCTTAGGCAAGATCGTGTTTCACAGTAGGAGAAAGAACTCACTCAAAAAGATAATAGTTAGATCAAACTTCCTTGAATTTTTTGGGTATCAATGGTCGAAGTATGCATAGCCATCCAATTCGAGATAGAGGCTCTTACAGTCGGACACCATTTCAATCCAAAATTTTCAAAGTTGTTAGATTTTCACATACAAGCAAAAGACAAAGAAAAGATTATGACCCCAGTCATCACTCTCTAAATCCTATAAAGGACATCATCGAAGAGCTTGAAGGGACACAATATGCAAAAATCTCAATGCGAATCAGTAAGCATACAAGGAGATAAAAACATGTAAAAAGCATAGATTGTTTTCAGTTGAGTTTTGATGTTTGATTGCGTTGTTGTAGATGCAAAATCCTTTCTGGAGACAAGACTGACTGACTGACTCACATGAAGCTTCAAAGGACTCTGACTAGATATAATCCATCTAAGATACATAGGAGACCATAGGATATGACATTGATTGCCCCCAAGTGTTAAACATTGATAGGATACAGACGCTTGAGCTGATTGGTGTACAGACCGACTTATTGAAAACTGGAAATGCAGAAACAAACTGGGAGATATGTACAAACTAAAGCAAGACTAAAAGTTAGGAAAGACCAAGATTGTGCTGATAAATGGAGCATTTTGAACAAGTGGTGCCCGTTTGTCGGGTTTTCACCATCTTGGCAGAGATTCTATTTTTGCTACCAAGGCCCCTGTTTCCAAGTTCTCACCAAGGCACTTTTTTTTTTTTTTGTATTTTTTGTATTTTTCATTTTTCAATTTTTTTGTACTTTTGATATTTTTCAATTTTTTTGTGAATCATCAAGGTGCCTATTGCTAGGTTTTCACCAAGATGTTTATTTTTTTAAGACTTTTTCTGATTTTTTAATAATTTTTTCAGGACATTTTACCATAGACTGAATGTCTTAGGCATAGAATTTCTTCAGATGGAGAACGTTGATTGGTTCTCGGAGCTATTCTCCTTCAGTCATTGAGAGTTGATAGGCACCAAAGCCAAAAGTAGTAGTGATGACAAAGGAACCCAGCCAGTTGGGTTTGAACTTCCCCTTGCGTTCTCGATGGGATTGATTTTTAAGATTTTCTCTCAAGACTAGATCGCCAACCTAAAATTCTTTGTGTCTGACTTTCTTGTTGTAGCCTCTAGACATTCTCTTCTGATATACTCTGAGATGATCATATGCTACTTGTCTGCGCTCATCTAGTAGTTCAAGTTCTTGCAACCTATACACTCTATAGTCATCATCAGTTACTAGACCATGCATTCTAATTCTAAGTGATGGGATTTCAACCTCAATAGGCAGTACCGCTTCAGACCCATAAACTAAAGCAAAAGGTGTAGCCCTAGTAGGCCTTCTGATACTTGTTCTGACACTAGTTCTAATACTTGTTCTAATACTTGTTCTGATACTTATTCTGATACTGGTTCTGACACTTGTTCTGATAATTGTTTTAATATTGGTTCTGACACTTGTTCTGACACTTGTTCTAATACTTGTTCTAATACTTGTTCTGATACTAGTTCTGATACTTACTCTAATACTAGTTCTAATACTGGTTCTGATACTTGTTTTGATACTTGGTTTTGATACTTGTTCTAATACTTGGTATAATTGATAGCATCTTTTTCCATTACAAACTCCCAAGCAAGATCATATCGTGTAGTCCCAATGTCTAGCAAGGTGGAGAATAAGAGAGATTGGCAAGCTAGTGGAAGAGATGGAAGACAAGAGAATGAAGGGAAGAAATCCTCAAGGAAAAACTCCTCAAGAATACCCAAGCTAGGGAAAAATTGTCATGTAAAGCGCAATTGGACAAGCAATGAAAGGCCAGCATAGGATAAGTCACAAAAGTATAATGCCAAAGAAGGACAGGATGTATTCCAAAGAAGTAGACATGTCAAGAGGTTTCAAAGCATCGTGTTTTACTCTTTCTTTCTTTTTTTTCTTAAATCAAGACCAAAGGGGAAATGATAGCGAAAGACTAGAATGAATGGAAGAAAATAAATATGAAGGCTAAATAGGAAGGGAATGTAAGCAAGATCATCATTAGACAACTCACAAAATAGCCAAATGTTCATGTATAGGTCAACCTTGTCAAAATCAAAGAGAGAAGATGGAATGGATGAAATATGTAGAAGAACTACGCATGATGTATGATTGTCAAGTTTTCATCATGGTACTTATCCAAGGTGCCACAAGGGAGTGGTTTTTACCATAGGATGAATTTATTTCTCTTTACTTTTGCTACCAAGGTGCCTATTTCCAAGTTTTCACCAAGGCACATTTTCAATTTATTTTTTTTTTCTTTTTTTGGAAGAAGGCAAGCTTTTTAGATAATGCTCCTTGAAAGGATAAACCATGATATGCCAAGGATTCAAAATGATATGCTCAAAGATGCTGATAGGGAAAGGAATATGGAAGAGAAAAATGGAGGATAGGATTTTATGTAAAGCGAGTGAGGTTGGAAGATAGGAGGAATAGGCAAATGAGGAAAAAGGATAGAAGGTATAAGGTTAATGAATGGAAGGATTGTGAAAGGGTAGATGGAAAGGAAGGCAAGATCAACGTAAACACACACCTTTAAGGGTAGCGAGAGGGTGGAGGAAATGTGAATGAAGGAATACGTGAAGGAATATGGCGAATGGATAGCAGAGGTTGAGGTTTAGGCGCATGAAATGAAAGAATATTTTTGGAGGGAAATGAAGTGGAAGCCTTTGGAAGCTTGAATGTCAATTTCACTTTTTGCTAACACCAGACTCTTTCAAGAGACTTTGAAATCCATATAACCGTAGGCTTTTTATTTCTTTTTGATGATCTAGAGAGAATATCTTCAATGATGAATTTTGGAACCCATACTTGTCTTGTAGTTTTTTTCTTAAATATCTCTTTTGACTTTATGTTTCCATGTCTATTAGAGGAGACATGGTGATCTTCTTTTTTTGATGGATTCTTGTATTGCTTCTTTTTCTTGTATTGAACATTCAAGTTACTTCCAAAGGACTTGGGACTTGTGGAAGAAGGAGGAGGATATGACTGGTTTAGATGGGTGGGTGGATGAAAAGGATTTGAAGGTATGCATCTATGTTGATCTTGAGGAAATATGGGAGATGGAGGGATGTAAGGACCCAAAATGGATGGAAAATTAGGAGAGTTAGGAGGGGAAAGTGAAGGGACATAAGGACCCAAGATGGAAGGTAGACGTGAACCCCATTGTAATGGTGGAAGAGGTCCAAGGATGGAAGTGGAAGATGCAAAAGCATAATCAATAAGTTCATCAGCATCTATATGACAACCAAGGATATCAGCATCTTTAGAGTGAGCATTAAAATTTTCAATAGAATCATGGACATCTTGAATATGAGCACCATCTTTGATAGGATTGTTCAAAGCTTTCAAAGACTTAGGAAGAGTAGAAAGTGGAAGTGAATATGGAGTGGTAGAACAAGAAGATGGAAGACTTTGATCTTGACAAGGATCTTTGGATAGCATAAACACATAATTTTTCTCTTGATTTTCAATAGGCTTAACATTGGAAGTAACAACACCATTTTTACCAACCTTAATGGAAGTATCATCTTTGGAAAGCGCAAGTGTGGTAAGGTTATTTTGATTGTCAATAAGCTCAACAGTGTAAGTAGTAAGTTGATCTTGCTTAGGAGAAGACTTAAGACATGGTTGAATGTATGAAAAAGGGGTTGTAGGATCAAAAGAACCTTGAGGTGGATAAGAGACATAGTGAAAAGGAGTGGATGACATGGAGGGTTCTTGATCTTGATCTTTCTGTATGTTCTTTTCTTCATCATTTGTAGAGTCCTCTTGACATGGAGCCACTTCTAAGGACAAGGAAGCATGTTGGGATTGTATGGATGACTTTGGAAGAGATGGTGGAGGACTAGCTGAAGTAGGGATTATAGCATATGAAGGCTTAGGCTCTTTAGGTTTATCATTCTTGAAAGTATTTGCAGCCAAGTGAAGGTTAGCTTGAGTTTCTTTAAGAGGTAGCCCTGGAGGATAACTATAGGGAACCGCATGAAAAGTATCAGGGCTTGTGTCGGATGAAGGTTCTGTGAAAGATTTGAAAGACTCAGAAGCTTTAGGAAATGTACGGGTATTGGAGGAAGTAGGGGATGGAAGGGAACCATCACCAAACAAAGGTTCATCATTAACATGATCTTGCTTGAGAGTGTAATCTTTATTTTCAGCTTGAGAGTTCTTAAAGGAGAGATCCTTATAGTATTGATGTTTCAAGCTAGCACGATGCATTTTATAGTCCTCAACAGTAGTAGATAGATCATAATCAAGGTATTGTCCACAAAAGCCATCAAAATCTCTTTCAAAATGAGAATCATATGGATCACAATCACGATCTATCCAATGTGACATCCCATTTGTAGTAAGTAAGAACACACGACGAGGAGAACTCTTAGGAACAGAGGTGTCATAGGTATCATTACATTGTCTGTCGTCATAGTCATCATAGTCTCCAAAGTTGGATGTGTCACTCTTCGTGGAAGAGGTATCATAAGGGTTATCACATTGCTCAAATTCTTTTTGGGGGCATGGTGACATGTACAAGTCTTTATCAAATGGAAAAGAGTATAGAGCTTCCATGGAGAACTCTTTAGGTTCCTTTTCTTTCTTAAGATTGTCTAGCTGGACTTGCATAGCTTGCAACTGCTTCATCATAGCGGTGATTAGAGCTTCTTCCTCTTGTGTACTAATTCTTTGAGACATGTGTACTGATTCTCAATAGCTATTGCTCTATTCTTGACACAGTGATTTGTTCGATAGATTCTGAAAATAGGCTGAAAAAGCTAAATATCTAGCAATTCTGACAATTTTCTAACAACTCTTCAAAATTTTTCCAAATGACACTTTGCAGACTCGTACGACAGTGGGTATGCTATGAAATGACAATTGCAAAACTCGTACGATAGTTGGGTAGCAATGAAACGACAGTTGAAAATCTCATACGACAATTGCAAGATTTTGACTTTGAGAATTTGCTGGCATGAAAACTCATACAACACTGGGTTTGCTATAATACGACAGATGGGTTGTAATGAAATGACACTTGATAGAAACTCGTATAAATTTCTGACCTCTTGAGATGACTTTTGACTCCAGAAAAAGATTTTACTTCAGATTTTGCAAATTTTGAGTTTTTAGATTTGAATTATTTGCAAATTTCAATGTCTAGATTTGAGGATTGTAACAGATTTGTTCATTTTCAATAACCAGATAGATAAACAAGCATGCAAAATAGCAAGCATGTGATTTCAAGCATGTCTGAAAATAATGAACAAGGGCAAAAGCAACCTTGCGCATGAACAATCAAGGGACTTATTCGTTCCAATCCTCAGAAGCGCTAATTGTGTATGTTCCAAAAATGTTTTGCAATAACGCACATATACCCTATAAAATGAAAATTTGGCCTCGCTAGGGTTTTTAGTAATGGTTTGACTCTGCAACTTTTATGATCCAAAGGGGTGAACTTCAATCCTGGTGCACCAGGGTTTTGACATAGTTTGAGAACTTAATCTTTAGGAGCTGCTAGGGAGATCTGACAACCCAACGATGAACCATACCCGTGGAGATTTTTTCCACAAGGACATTTATATAGCGGCTGTCACTACCATGGCGAAAATGACTATTACCGCTTGAGGTTCTATCAACACAATTTTCCCTGTGAAGGGATTATCTGCTACGGTTAACCCTCTCTAAAGATGACTCATAATAGTATACCACAATGGGACTTGGCTCCAGATCCAAAGTTTTTGACACCTTTTCACTTTTAACCCAAACAGAGCAAGCAAATTAATCTGACATGCTAAGACAAAGTTTTGCTTCACCAAGGTCTATGATGCCAACTCCACGTGATCTATCAAACTCTCTTGGGAGAGAATGTATCAATCAATAAGAGAAGGTGCACTAACCAATTTTGATTCACCAAAGCTCGTGATGTCAACCCCACGTGATCTATCAACCTCTCTTGGGAGAGAATGTATCGATCAATAAGAGAAGACGCACTAATCAAGTTGACTATGAAACGCACTAAGTATCCTCCCTACCTACAAGGATTCTATCATCAAGAAAGATTTCTCTAGGAATCCAATCTCTCAAGAATCACGAATAGTGTTCATAGGGCCTAATTACTATGTGAGCACAGATATATTTTCGAAAGTAAATCTACCAAAGTACCTAAAAAGCAGAAAAAGGAACACTTAACGCTTAAAGCGAATATGAGATGAGTCCACAAGGTGGAACACTTAACACCTCACACAAGCTGAAACTGAGTCTCCAACTTAGAAAACAAGTGAGTTCCTAAAAGCACAAAAGGGTTGCCAAGTGAAACACTTAACGCTTCTGTCCTATTGACCCCTCCCTTTTATGGCGCTGAGATTGCAACCACGGAGTGAAAATGAGGGGCCGGTGGATTAGCGAGTCCAATAACCCAAGATAGCAATCAAGATCAATCACAAGTATCTAAGACTACTTAATGAATCCTTAAGGGGTCGCAACCTAGTATCAATTATGCAAGTGTGTAAAACAAAAGCATGAAAAAAATCACCCAAGCTAGACACACGAGAGATTTATTTTAAGTCCCAAATTGAAATGTCATTAGATGAAGAAGAATACCTGGGATCCTTGCAACGCGCTTAGTAAATTTTACCTGATTTTTAGCAATTTTTGTTGAGCTTTACTATGCAAGCAAGCTACGAACTCTCCAACAAGCCAACAAGCAAACAAGATATGCAAGGTATATTCAACTTATGAAAACCCTAGGGTTAGATCTAAAAATCAATTGTTAGGAGCAATAATAACTAAAATTTAATCCAAATAAAAACTCATATCATGCATTGAATCATATGAAAAATAAGTGCATACCCATCACAAAATTTTAATTTTTTTGCACTACATTTGACCTAGTCAACAAAATCTAATTTTTTTGATATGATTTTGGCCACAAAAATAGAAATTCATAATAGAGACCCTTGCTAAAAAATAGAGATCTTTCCAAAAATGCAAAATTTTTAGAAAAATCTCTTCATTTGTGCCCTAGAGACCCATTTTATCAAAACAGACCAGTTTTTGTAAATTGACTGTTTGAGTTAATGTATCATGTCCAAATTTAAAACACAAAGAATGGACCCCCTATGGAATTTAAAGAGATTTTTGAAAATATAAAAATTTCCAAAAAATATGCTGATTTGCGTCAGATATTAATTTTTTCTGGAATTTCAAGAAAAAATTATTAAAAATTCAAAACATCTCAGAAAATTCTATATTTTTTGACTGTAGCTTCCCTGATATGTCGCAAACTTGCCAAAAAAATTTCAGACCAAAACACTAAGTTTTTTGGGAGATAAAATTAAATCTTTAAAACTTTAGAGTTTTAGCTCCCCAAAAAAATCAAAACCGGCATGCAAAGGTGGGTTGCCCCACGGTGGGCGCCTGAAATGTGTGTGTGAAAATTGTACCTGATCTGTAGATACAACACTTCAGTAAAACATTAGAGGTTAGCTATAATCAAATCGTGCAAAATTGAAATCTAATTTAACCAAGCGATTTACTGCCTTCTAGTAGGTGCGAGATTAATGTTCTCAGATTGCTATCGAGATCAGTGACTAGATGACACCTAAATGAAGGATTTGAATGCAAAACTAATGGATATGAAATTGAATGCAATTAATCTATATATTTTTTATTTTCTATGCAATAATAATGAAAAACTGATATGAATCTATGCTAATATGGAAATTGATATGCTAAAATGATCTAACAATGATATGAAAAAGAATCTAAATGAATGTAAAAAAAAAAACAAATTGATCTCACAATAGCCTTGATTCGCAATAAGCTTTGATTCTCCCAATTCCAATTCTCCAGCGTGATTGTGCAAAAATATGAGATGCTTGGATGCAAATTTGAGAGATGATTGAGAGATGAATTATGAAGAGTTGAGCCTTGATTTTATAGAAATCCAGGGCTTTGGAGGTGCATGGGAAAAAAAGCCATAAATCACTCAAATAACTCAGGTTGATTTTTGAGTTATTTTTAAATAAATGATATTTAACTCACAAAAATATGCAAAAGCTAAGTTTTAACTCAAAATAGAGTTTAGCTTTAATTGATAATTGATAATTGTCTGCTTTTATGATTGTGCATGTTTTATTTATGAATTAATTTAATAATAAAGTGATTTATTTCCAACTTAACTGCTTTTAAAAATAAAATAATTGATTTATGGGTTAATCAATTATTTAATCAAACTTTTATTAAAAACTATATTATTAAATAATGACAACTTGCTTTAATTAATTAAATAAGAATTTAATCAATTATTCATATGATATTAAATTTATTATCAAAATTAAATAATACAATTAATAATAGATATAATTAAATTTAATTACATAATTAAGTGGAAAATATTAAATCTAATTAATTAAATATGAAAATATTCAATTAATCAAACTTTAGGATAAATGTGATTTATTACCAAATAATTATAAAATTAAAGATAATTATGATGATTAGGAATATTACTAGGAATATTCCCTGATGCAGAATTTAAAATAATCAATTATGATTCGATGATGTTTAGATGTGTCTTAGGTTAGGACTTTGATGTCGATTTAGTTTGAATTGTTGATATAGAAGATTAATGAGCTTATAGCCCATTTTTGGGGTATTACAGACGCTTCGTTTGGTAGGACAAATCCTGACTCAGGTATCTTAGGAGGGGACTTGATGAATCCTGATTGTATGGTCACCAGAGATAACACCTTCCACATAAACAATGTTGAACCAGTCATTGACTTACCCCTTGTTCACTACGACCTAATTGACTGGTCTCAGCGACATCAAGAGCCTAAACTCCTCACTTTTCAAAATGACTATGAAATTGCCTGCTATCTGAATGCTCTCGAACCTGTAGTCTCTTCCACCAGCGAACTGACAACAAGTATGACAAAGCTTGATATTAAGTACCTTAGTCTAAAAATAAAAGAAAAAGAAAAATAGGTCTGATGGCGAAAACCACTTTGTGGCGGTGTCAGAACCAAAAATAGTAAAAAGAAAAGATGTATCCGAGGGTGAAAACCTCTTTGAGGCGCCTAAGGATGGGGTACTTAATAACTTGCCAAGTTACTTCCAAGATAGGTCATCAGTTCTCATTGAGCCTACGCAACCAGTGAATGTGAATATAGAGGAGGCTCCCCAAATAGTGCACCTAGCTCAGTCTCTATCAGCTGAAGAAAAAGAAACATATACAAAGTTTTTTCAAAAGAAGAAAATCAACTTTGCTTGGACATATTCAGATATGCCAGGACTTGACACTAATCTTATTATGCATCATCTATCTATAGCTCTAGGAATAAAACCAGTTAAACAAAAGTTGAGGAAAATGCATCCTCACATAGCTCTCCTTGTTAAGGCTGAATTAGAAAAACTCCTCAGTGCAAGATTTATTAGAGCTATCGATTATGCCGAGTGGATCTCAAACATCGTTCTAGTTTCAAAGCATGATGGATCCATTCATGTATGCACAGACTTTAGAGACCTTAACAAAGCATGCCCAAAGGATGACTTTCCACTCCCTAACATAGACATGATAGTGGATATGACCGCGAGCTATGAGATATACTCTTTAATGGATGGCTTTTCCGGATATAACCAAATAAAAATAGCTCCCGAAGATCAAGAGAAAACAACTTTCACATGTGCATGGGGAACCTATTGTTGGAACGTCATGCCATTTGGCCTAAAGAATGCAGGAGCAACATACCAGCGAGCTATGACCACAATTTTTCATGATATGGTGCATAAGAACATGGAAGATTATGTGGATGATACCTTGGCTAAATCTAGAAAACGGGACACACACCTCGACGATCTGGAAGTAATTCTAGATCGCATGGCACAGTTTCAGCTTAGATTGAATCCAAAAAAGTGTGCATTTGGAGTTGCCTCAGGTAAACTCCTAGGATTCATAATTTCAGCAAAAGGAATAGAGGTTGATCCTGAAAAGGTCCAAGCTATATTAGATATGCCACCTCCAAGAAATATCAGTCAAATGAGAAGTCTTCAGGGACGTCTTCAGTCGATCAGGAGGTTTATTTCTCAGCTTGCGGATAAAGCACAACCTTTTAATAAGACATTGCATAAGGGTGCTTCTTGCGTGTGGAATGAGGAATGCCAAAAGAGCCTAGATCAAATTAAACAATACTTGGCTAATCCTCCAATTTTGATGCCGCCTATTCCTGGGAAACTATTGATTTTATACATCTCAGCAATAAAGTCTTCCTTGGGGGCATTGTTGGCTCAATTAGATGATACTGGGAAAGAAAGGGCCATTTACTACATTAGTCGTACTCTAGTATCTTATGAGATCAATTATAATAGCATTGAAAAGTCCTGTCTGGCAGTAGTGTTTGCTTCCCAAAAGTTGCAACACTACATGCTTGCTCATACTATACATTTGGTTGCAAAAATTGATCCTCTTAAGTACTTGCTTAGTAAGGCTGCCCTCATGGGTAGGCTTGCCAAGTGGATGATGGTTTTATCTGAATTTGATATAGAGTACATTGAAAGAAAGGCCATAAAAGGGAAAGCTATTGCTGACCAATTAGCTGACTTCCCAATTAAGGATAGTATGCCTATTCAGGTAGAATTCCCAGATGAACACATACTGTATATGACTACCCGCACTTGGAAGATGTTCTTTGATGGTTCCCACATGCAAAATGGATCAGGTGCTAGAGTATTATTTGTCTCTCCACATGGGTACAACATTCCAAAGTCTTACAAACTTTTATTCCCATGTACAAATAATATTGCCGAATATGAAGCTTTGACCAATGGATTGAAAATGGCTATAGAATGGAACATAACAGAATTACATGTCTTTGGGGATTCACAGTTAATTATCAACTAAGTCAATGAGGAGTATCAAACCAAGGATGATAATTGGTACCTTACAAAAAGATGGTTGAATCATTGAGACGTTACTTTACATTTGTGACATTTCAACAGATCCCTAGGACAGAGAACAAAGCTATAGATGCTATGGCCACATTAGCTTCACTCTTTCAGTTGGAACAACATGAATCAAGATTTGAATTCCTGGTGGAAGAGCTACACCACCCCATATTTGACTCATCTGAAAGCAATGTCATTTGTACCCTTGTCACTCATGAGTCTTCCCGATATGGTGCTATCTATTCATATCTCTATGATGGCATCATCCCTGACACATTCAACCGTTTTGAATGCCGAAACCTCATCCGTAATGCCTCTCGCCACACCCTTATCTCTGGTGATTTATATAGGAGGGGTTTAGATGGGACACTTCTTAGGTGCTTGGAAAAGGAAGAATCCAACCAAGCGTTAGAAGACATCCACGAGGGCATTTGTGGTGGACACTCTAATGGTGTTGCCATGGCCCAAAGGTTGCTTAGGGTGGGGTATTATTGGGCCACAATGAAAACTGATGCAGTAGCTTTCTCTAAATCTTGTGAGAAATGTCAAAAACATGGAAACCTGATTCATGCTCCAGGTAGGGAGCTAATTCCTTCTATTTCTCATTAGCCATTTTAGCGCTGGGCCTTTGACCTTGTGGGGAAAATTCACCCCCAATTCATTAGGTGGTCATAAGTTTATCATCACAACTACTGATTATTTCATGAAATGGGTAGAGGCAGTCCCTCTTTCTGTTGCCTCGAGCAAGACTGTCTCACTATTTATCCTGAATCATATCATTTGCTGGTTTGGAGTGCCTTCTGAGATTATTACTGATAATGGAGGTTAATTCAAGAACAAAGACCTAAAGCATTTATGCAAAAAGTTTAAAATCAAACAACATTGGTCCTCCATCTATTTTCCACATGGAAACAGACAGGCAGAAGCCTCTAATAAAACCATTCTTAAAATCCTTCATAGAACAGTACACAAGAATAGTAGGGATTGGCACTTACAAATCAATCCGGCACTATGGGCTTATAGAAATAGCATTTGTACACCTACAGGAGCTACTCCTTTTGCTCTTACTTATGGCGCTGAAGCGATGTTGCCTTTAGAAGTAGAGATACCTTCACTTAGAGTCTCACTCAAAGGTTTAATTACAGATGAGGATTATCGTGCCATGAGGTTACAAGAACTAGAACTTCTAGATGAGAAGCGTAAGGCTTCCTTTGATCACATGAGAGTATACCAGAAGCGTATGTCCAAAGCATTCAACAAGAAGGTTCACCCTAGGGAATTTCAGATAGGTGATCTTGTTTTGAGAGAGAACCCTAAGAATCAACAGAACAGAGAACAAAAGGGCAAGTTCGAACCCAATTGGCTTGGACCATACATTATCACAGCGGCTTTTGGTACAGGTGCATATTTACTATCAGATGAAGATGGAGAGCAGCTCCCTGAGCCCATCAACATTGTGCACCTCAAGAAGTTCTATCCTTGATGCCTGTTCTGTCTGGGGGCATCCTTTGTACATATTTTATGATCCTGAAAAAATACCAAAATAATTCATATATGATGCTGAAAAAATCCTAAAAAGCATATACAGTCTTGAAAAAATACAAAAAAATTTAAAAATTCAAAAAAAAATTAGAAAAAGTGCCTTGGTGAAAACCTGGAAACAGGCGCCTTGGTAGCAAAAATACAAAAAAATAAAAAAAAAGAGAGAAAAATTGCAATAAATCCAAGTGGTGAAAACCTGGAAACAGGCACTACTTGAGGCCTTTGCACTCCTATTTGTTAGCATGCGTCCTTGACACTGAGCCTTTTTCCATCATGCCTTGACCTTATTTGACTTGGTCTAGAATTGGTCTTTGTCTTTGTCTAGGGGGCATACCTGTTAGCATAGGTCCTTTAGGTGCATTTGTCTCTTGGGGCATTTCACAACAGGTGTTTTTCAACACCACCTCAAAACAATATTTTTCAACATTAACCTTACATCGAGTGTTTCTTAACACTTATCAGATGTCTTACTCAGTAGTCTAAGTTTGATGCGATATTTCTCATTTGCAGATGCGATGATTAGAGTCTGACTCTATGACCAACACACACGCACTTAAACAATCAACTTGTTGAGATATGTTGACTTTATTTTTTTGTGTGCTGTCTATGAGGATTTCTTTGATGAGTGGTCTCTCCCTGAGAGGTTTTCAATGATGCATAGCTAGAAGACTGAGGGTATGAGAACATGTTTTCTTTCTTTATCTGCTTATGGGTATAGTTTATTGAATCCTAACAGTCATGAGCATTTATGCTGGTCCTACTTGACACTATGGATTGACAAGGTATTATCCTTGACTGTTTTATGCGAGTATATGCTTCTAGTTATCCTGACTTTCTGTGTGTCTTGATACAAGCATAATCTTGCCATATCAAAATTAGGTAATCTCACTGCACTAGTCATCTTAACCTACATGTCTTTGATGCCTAGGTGAGATTTCCACATTTCTATCTGATCAAGATCATATTCATATCCACATAGTTATGCTAGTGTGCATTGTATGATCTTACGACGCTACCAATAACGCTCGATGATGATAATTAGATGTCTATAGGTGTTGTGACCTTGCAAGTCAACCACTTTCATAGTAGCTTGCATTCTTAGGTTCATCATAGTTTAGTTTTTGCATCTTGCATATGGAGAGAGCTCTCCTTTTTATCATCTACAGACTAGTTGGTCAACTGTGCTCATTTTCTGATTCTTCTTGATCATATCTTTCATTTCTAGTCTTTCATATCACATCATTTTCTATCCATTTTCGGATTCAAAATTGAAATCTGAGTCACGTTTCTAGGCTTCTTCTACGCAGTTGACTAACCTTTTGAGGCATAATTCTTCGATCTTTGATGGAATTTCTTCCTTTCCATGTCTTCCAAACTTCTAGTCTTTCATTCACCCCTTTCGCTTCCTCTCTCTGAGGTTTGACTTAATCTTTATCCTATATCTTTTTCAGTCAAACCTTGTCAACCTAGGGCATATCTTCACTGTTTGATGGTTATCCTATCATGCTCCATCCTTTGATTATGATTTATTGTGACTTGATCAGGTTTATCAATTTGTTGTTCTCCTCTATCTGATTTTGATTTTGATTCCAAGGGGGTAGTACCTATCAACTTTAATCTTTGATTCAGCTTTATCATTCAGCTCAGCTTGAGATTCTTATTTTTAGACTTGATTATCACCTAGTAACGATGGTGGTGATTTTGTCTTTCAATTTTTATCTCCTATTTTTCAGACTTGATTATTGCCTAGCAGCGATGGTGATAGTTTTTTCTAAGGCTTGATTTGCACCTAGCAACGACAGTGTTGGTCTTGTCTTTTAGCTTTTGCTTATTTTTGTCCTGATGTGTTCCCAAAATGAACACACATCTGGGTTGTTTTGTGATCTCAAATCGATCTCACATTTCAATTCTTCTTTGACTGCATGTGTTCCCGAATCGATCTCACATTAGTCAAAGAGGGGCAAATGTATGCACCCTAAAATGGTCGCCTAGACTTTGGGCCCCCATTTAGCAATTTATCAAATCCCTGAATCAATATTTTTAAAAATTAACATTTTATCAATTATATCAATATCCTTGATCAAATCCTATTTCATCATTTTCGATTATTCTTTGGGCTAACCATTTTATCCTAAAGTCTTTATTTATTTAAAAAGAATATTTCCTCCCCTTTTAATAAATAAAAAGCCCCCACTTTTCCTCTTATCCTAAGTTGCACAAATAAAGTATTATTCTTATTTTATAAAAAGGAGAAAAGCACTTTTTGTCTCATATGGACATAAAGTCAACTCCAACTTTCCTATTGGAAGATACTTGTGCACATGGATTGCTCCTCTTTCAAGTTCCACCATTGATTAAGTCTTTTGCCTCTTAATCTCAATGGTCCATTCCTTTGCATTTCTTATAAAAGGAGAGCTCTCTCCTTCATTTGCATATCCATCTCTTTCATGCCAATGTTATGCTGCAGGTTTTCTATGTTATTTGGAGCTTATTGAAGACATTCTACATCAAGCTTTGAAGACTTGTTTTTCATTTTTGCATCTCATTTAGTTGCATATTTCCTTTGTTTAGTTGCATAATCATGGCATATTAGCTTAGTTTCATTTTATGCAATAGATTAGCTTCACATAGCTTAATTAGGGGATTTGTAATCCATTTCTATTTCCTTTCATAGTTGCATTGTACTTTCATTTTGGTAGATTAATCTTGCATATTCATATTAGTTTGCATTGCATTTGCATACTTTGATTCAATTTGGAGATATTGGCATTGTTGCCCTTGTCTTTGATTTGGAATCTCTCATTGTGTGGTTGACTAGCAAGGTCATGAGTTTATAGCTCTAGTTGAGAGCAATTTTACAAATCTTGCAACTCCATGCATAAAGAGCTATGGATCGATTTGTGAGGGCTCATTCTTGAGTTTTCTTGCATGTAAGGATTCATAAAAGTGTGGGCACATTTTCACCATACACCCCATATTAAGTTTTATACAACAATCTTTGTAAGAGCAATAACCATCTCAATGTAGCCTTTTTAGGCTCCAAGTTGTTTGTCCATATTTCATTAAGTATATTCTATCATTCATTGTTAGTCAAATTGATATTCTATTTTTTAGTGAGGTGAATATTAATAGAATAATTATTACACCACAAATTGTAAATGCTTTAAGAATAAATATTTAAAAATTTAAAGTCATCTGGCCAATAGATCATATTATGCAAGCAATTCTCATAATGGGAAAATTTAAGCGTGGTAGGGGAGTAAGATCTAGTTATGAAGGTATCCACTCAAGATATAGAAGCCAAATAGAAACCACAATAACAACAAAGAAATAATATGATAAGAATAAATTGTATTCTCAGCAATACTGCAATAGAATAGTTGGATTAACTCAAGTCAAATCAATGGATTCAACTAGAATGGCATGGATTGATTTAACTGGAATCAACTTGAATAAATATTACATAGGAGACCCATTGGTTATATATCCAAGGTGAATAAAAATGAGTGAATGAGACAATGACAAGTGTCATTGTCTCATTACATGATAATCAAGAGCCAACTTATTAGCCACCTAAGGTGGCATCACATATCCACTAGACGTGGATCATCCTTCAATGTGTAATAAAGTATGTGTAACAAAGGTGGAGAATGATAAAGTGATAAGTGCACTAAAGGTGGAGTCAACACATAAAGTGGAATGTGATAACATGATAACATCACCTAAAGTGGAAACACTCCTAAAAGTTCTTATGTAATCCTTAAGTAAAATTAAGTAAAGTGTAATTAGTACCTAGGTAAGAAATAACCCAAGTAAAATACATTTATTACTCCAACACCCCCCTTAAGTGAAACTTAGGGAGAATGTTCAAAAGCTAGCAATGCAAGACGAGTCTCGTCTACTAGGCAATGTTAGGTACTTGTTGGATATTTTTACCAACACTAGCCCATTAAAAATATATGATATGAGAGATCCTTTGTGGGCTTAATATATGTTCCAGAACATGCATGAGTTTCTTCATTTAGTTTCAGAAGTGTATTGGGTTTCAACGAGATTGATGGAACTTCAAGCAAGAAGCAACAATGGGTTTCGATGAGACTAGTTTCTATTATGTTAATGGGTAATTTTTGATATGGCTGACCAGTCAATGAAGTATCCCAAGGTCTTATCTATGCAGAGACCTACATCAACAAGGTTCATCAATGATACTTCCTCTTGTTTCATCAATGATAATTTTTTCCATAGCTTGGGTAGTCGGTGAGAAGTTTCAGTGCTTCATCGAAATGCCTTCCTCCATCAATAAGGTTGTTATTGATGAAGCTTTTATTTTTTTCGGTTGACATGATCTTTTCAATGCAACTTAAGTGGTCGGTGAAGTTTCCCAAGGTCTTATCGATATGACCACTTTCATTGAAAGGGTTCATCAATGAGGAATTCCTCATGTCTTCTAGATAGCAGTTTTTGGCATAGCTACAACAATCAGTGGAGTGTTTTTGTGTCTTATCTAATTAATGAGCTACATCGATAAAGGGGATAGCAATATATCTATCTTATATCTCATTGAATATCTTTTTGGTGGGAGTAGGAGGTCTATGAAGTGACCTTGTATTTCATCCAATTTCTCACTCTCATCAATATAGTCATTTTCAGTATAGCTTCCTGGTGTCTCATCAATGACAGTTTTTGACATAATTTAGTGATCTATAAATGGCTTGTGGGTTTATCAATATGCCTTCCTCCATCGATATGGTTGTTATCGATGAAGCTCCTTACCTATTTGGTCGATGTGGTGTTTTCATAAAGTATTATATCCACTGAGCTGGGATATTTTTTTATGTGGCTCACGTTCTATTTTTTTTAAAGGGATCTTTTTGAGGCATAGCTTGTGGATCTATGGGATACCAAAAGGGCCTAACAAAATTCTCACTTTCATCGATAATGGATTTCGATAAAATATGATGTTGTTTTATCGACTTTCATGGTAGGCATGTATGCAGAATGTAAATTCACAAAATGGTAGAGATTTTTCAAAAAGAAGGTATTAATCAATAGGACTCTTATCAATGGAAAAAAAAGGTTGGTCACATTAATTGTTTCACAGTTTTATTAAATGGCCTTTTGCTTATGTTGAATCTCCATTGGTGTCATCTTTCGATTCACTTAAGCGATGCCATTACTATTGTATACACTTGCTCAATTTCATCCAATCATCCCATGATCACTTATGGTTGCAGATGGCCCTTGAGCCATGTTTCTATACCACATAGGACATTCTTGATTGTAGGGGCATTTATGTGGCCTCTCTCTATCACTTATAGATTTAGTGCTTTAGGAAGAGATCAAATATTCTTGGTTTGATTTGATTTTTCCTTTTGGAACTCAACCCTAAAGAGGGTTTGAAATCCATGGTAAATTAGAGTTATGCCTGACCTAAAAAGTAAAGTTTGTACAATTTTTTTAAAGAGATATATCTCTCTATTTCTTTTGCAGAATTCTTTTTCGTAATTGTAACTAGTCTTTCCTTGCTTTAGTATATTATTGTTACCTATTTCAAATCCAAATATCTTGTTTAATCAAAGTTACCTCATTATTTGGATGTATTTCATCATCTTCCCTGTTATATGATTGTGTTGATTTTATTGATTTTTTATGCTTATCAATCTTTAGGTTCCTCACAGGGTCTATTTAAGTCCTAACTTTCATATTGCTCTAGGAGTTGATCAAATACAAGGAGTAGTGTTGTATTGGTAGTTATATTAATGTCTAAGGGAAATGTAGGTAAAAGGGGATCAAATAGTCAATCTTGGTGTATCACCCCTTTCCCTTTCAGTATATCCTTCTTCCTTTTCCCTCAAAATATTAGTTTTAGGTGCATCCTGATAGGAAGGAAGTCGGCTTTCTCTGGATATTTGACCTCACATTTCAAGTCCCACACTTGGGAGTTTTTTTCATGTGTGAAATGGTAGTTTAGGTCATTCACGCTCACCTAAACAAGGGTGCAAGCTTTTTTGAGAATAATTTTTGGCACACTTGGTGGAACAAAGATTCAAATTAGTTCAAGAACATCCTCTAGTGGATTATATAAAGTTATCATTCATTGATAATTTTTTTGTTTTTCTCAGTGCTAGTAGCCTTTGGAAGAAGTTCATTAAAACACCATGGTGACTCCAAATACAAATATATTGGTTTCAAGGAGTCCTAGTGCTGGTATGTAACAAGATCAAATATGGTCTTTTATGTTTCTTCATGCTTTCTATGAAATTATTTGTTTAAATGCTTTAATAAGGATTCATTTCATAGAGATGTCTCACATTTTTCACTATTTCATGAGAATTATACCCCTTCACCCTCATTTTTTCCATCTCAATCACATTTATAACCTACAGTTGACCTAGATTTTCCTACTCAATCTTTAGAACAACCCCACAACATCGCCAATCAAGGAATTGATGCACTATGGGATCATATAAGTAATATTTTCTTTAGATTTTCATACCTAGGCTTAGCTTTTGATTATGTTCATAGTCCACTACCAAATCTTGACAATGGGGGATATACTTTTATACCACTCCTTATGGTCAGTTGGTTAAAGGAGTTGTTTGAAGTCAAGGAGCGATGGGAATTCGATAGACAAATATGTGAGATGGTATGTTAGTTACACCATATATTTATGACAACTCAAAAGGGGTACTATGAGGAATGGTCTCACAGTCACCATTCTTATCTCCAAGATCAGCAGAAGAAGGAAATAAAATAGAGGTAGTTGATGTGGATATTACAAGAAGATTAGCTGCAAATGTAAATAAAGAAATGAAGCTCAAGATTTCTCAAATACAAGCATCTAAGGATCCTAAGAATAAGTTTGTTGGCTTCAGATAGGAAGAGCCCAATATGTTACAAGAATTTGCACAAGAAGTAGTCCCTCCTTCCAAATTTTTCATTCCAAGATTCAAAGCCCCTCGTTTGGTTGTTACAACCCCAAAGCATGCAGAGGAGGATAAAGAGGAGCTCATGTAAGAGGATATTGAGAAGGTTGTATAGGAAAAGACCTCTCTATAAACTGATACCAAAAGTGAAGTAGAGGACCTTTTCCTATTATTTAAAGAGCTCCCCTCTTTTATTGTAGGGGAAAATTAGACGATCCCAAGGGAAACCCTATCCTAGAAGATAAACACAAGATTATGCAAGAGGTTTCTCCTCAACCTATACATAATGTAACCATAGAGAAAACAATCCAAGAGGAGTTCATGGCTTCTTTAACACATCATGGAGGATGTTGTGACATGGAAAATTTACAAAGCATAAATATTGATTGGTATAAAATTGAAACATAAATTATTGATATCAAGCCATCATGTCCTCTATCTTCTCTACTATAAGAAAGAGATCCTTTGTAAGAGTATATTGAGAAGGTTGTACTAAGGGAGGCCTCTCTACAGATGAAGATTGAAAAAGAAGAAGAGGTACAACATATGTTGCTACAACATGAGGTCTCTTGTGATACAAAGGATAATCAAGGAGATTTAAAGGATATTACTATCCTTGATCAAGAGTTTTCTAATATGCATGAGGTTTCCCTTCAACCTACGTATACTATTGTAGTAGAAATGAAAGAGATTGATGATTCAAATGGTGATTTTATTGAAGAATTTGATTCCATATTCTCTTCCAGTAATCTTGAGCCATCATCCCTTACAATTGAAGAACATAGATTTTAATAAAAACAAGTGAAGATCCACATACCATCAACCATACCATCAAATCCATTTCCAAGATGCAAGATACAAATATTGCAGAGCACAAAAATTGTTAGGCCCGAAAGAAGGAAAGCACAACTAAGAGGGGGGAGGGTGAATCAGCTATGCACTAACAATTAAAACCTTAAACCAGTCAAACCAATTGATGATATGAAAGATAAATAGTAATGCAAGATCCACAACACATAACACAGAACACCAAATTTGTTCTTGAGGAAACTCTATTAAGGGAAACCACGGTGAGAGTCAAACACACTAGATAGATGTACTATGTTAAAAGTACTTTCTAATTAAGAGAAAATTAAAACAAAAGAGGAATGCACATACATTCACAGGTCCACTGACTAGAGATCACTACTCATTATACAATTTACAACATTTTGGCCCTCAGTTGGGTTCACTCATCAATTTTTTATTATAATTCACAAGGGTGGACAAACTATCCAATATGGTTGAATTGACTCATAACATCAACAATGCGAATATAGTTCCAATGAAGTACAATTTTTGCCTCAATCGTAGAATATAAATAGGAAGAGGTAAAATTATTTCAAGAGAATTCACCATCCTCTATTGTAGAGGATTTTTCTTAAAACTAAGCATATTATTTTTTTAGGGGGAGAAGTTAAAGAAATATCTTTTACCGACCCCCTAGATCTAAGAGCGGTACGATCTATATGCACATTATGGTGTAAGTTACTATAATTTTGATTTTAATAAAGTTTTTTAAGTTGTTTACTATGTGTCGATCACTTTAAATTTACCATTCGATATTGTTTATAACTAGATCAGAGTACCTATCAATGCATATGCGTTATTCAGTGATAAGCCACTATTTCTACCATTGGAAAAGCATTGTTTTACAATTTGAAGTGTGTAGCACATATTTTTCAATGATAAATAGAGGGAAGTGATTTCACTTTTTACTTGTACATTCTTTTGAATATTTGAGAGCTATTATGTGCTTTATTGTGCATAGGTTGAATTTGAGCCAAGACATTTGAACCTAGCTTGCTATCGAGTTTTTGTGAGCCCTAACCAGTGTACTGCGAGTTATCTATCTAGTTCATAGTTGGATTTTGTGTGATATTGTGGTTAAATGAAATGGCAAAGGGTATGTGCAGGATCATGGTATGCCAAAAAGTGGCGATGTGAAAAAAATCCTCTTTTCACTCGTCCAAAAATGTGCTAAAAAGCATGTTGACTTTTTAGTAGGCTTGGGTGTCAGTACACATGGCCAAACCAAAAGCCAATGCCACAAGCCTAATTAGGTATCAGATTTGAAATCAGATATCAGATTTAAAATCAGATATCGGATTTGAAATCGGATATCGGATTTGAAATCAGAATTTTTGCCGCCAAAATGTTGCTTTCCATTTAAAATTTCAACATTTGCAATTTCAAACTTTTTCATTCCATGTTATTTTTTTTTAAAAAATTAGTTTTTAATTATTGTTATAGATATCATTTTTTATAATATTAATATTTTTATATTAACATTAGTATTAATATTATTATAATAATACCTATGAGATCTCTAATGCAGAGGCACTAAGCACTAGTGCATGCATCTTAAAAATTCATCCAAAACTGTCCTGTCACTACCCTCTACATAGACCTGTACTCTGTCATGAATAACTTTTGAATAAAACAATACATTAAAAATCCCTCTTGTTAGGATGGGAATAATTAGGTTCTCTAAAACATAATCTAAGATGATCAAGATCCAACGATTGAGTTGGGAGATATGATCCACACAACAACACCCAATTTTCTGTGATAAAAAACCAAGACTGGTCTGCATAGACCCGTACTCTATCATGAATAACTTTTGAATAAAACAATATATGAAAAATCCCTCTAGTGAGGATGGGCATAATTAGGTTCTCTAAAACATACTCCAAGATGAGAAAGATCCAATGGTTGAGTTGGGAGATATGATCCATGCAATAGAACCCAATTTGCTATGATAAAAAACCAAGACTGGACTTGCAGAAAATCTAAACTTTATTTACATCTCAGAGAATAATTCATACATTTCAGCATCCTCTTCACAAAAAATAGACTCTACTATCATTTAATGACTTGATTCCTCTTCCACTCCAACCATTTCTTGGCAGTTACATTCGAAGAGGAATACCAAAAGACTCCTATGCATGTGTTTCCCACTAAAAGATAATGTAACCGTTATGTTTGAAAATCTAAATCTTTCAACTATGAAAATAACTCAACTAATTAAAACTTATAAAATATAAACTGTTAGGAATGGGAACACTGAGAGGGGGGGGGTGAATCAGTGTTCATTGTATTTTAACTTTTCACTTTAATCTTTATGCTGAACTTAAATGCTTAAGTACTGAAACAAACATTCATATAAACATGAAACATGAAATCAACAGATGACACCAATATGATTACGGGGAAACCCAAATAGGTAAAAACCCCAGTGGGAATTGACACCCACTAATATTCTGCACTAGTGTTTTGTGATCCTTATTAGAAGATCCTTTACCCTATTAGGAGTAGCTTTACAATGCTTTAAGTACAGTAGACCTTGTTAAGGGTCAAACCCTGTTAGGAGTCTTTTACAATCATCCCTATTAGGGGAGAGGACACACTATCCAAGAGCTCACTTCTCAAGTGGTGAAGGCTACAACCTTCTGATCTTAGATACACACTATATTTGTAGGATAAACTGTCACTATGACACTAATTGTCAGATCAGTTCCTTTGATGTGTTGATGCTTTGACCTCTAGAAAATCTCTAATACATCTTCTAGTGTCTTCGCACACTTTTGCTTCACTTATTATAACTCTATCTCAACTTCCATGCCGAATAAAAAGGGCACACCTTCTATTTATACGCTCATACAAAATAAATAACTATGTCGGCCCTTAGACCTATTACAAACAACGCTTCCAAATGAATTGGCTTAAGCGCGCTTACAATTATACATATAAACATGTTGGAAACATAAATATAATAGGTGCATAGCCTTTACAACATTACATTATATCCACAAACCAAAATATCTAACTATCGGCTCCATGCTCTGTTCACTGTTGGCGCACACTGGATGTGCAACTTCAACTGACTGTAACTTTCTCATCCTTGCACATCTGCTTATGCACTCATAGACTAAGCATGAGTATAGTCTAACAAACTTAAATTCCAGGGTGCATACCATAATTCATCCGTACACACGTGTGATGATGCTCTAAGCTGTAGGAACTATGTACATTGTCTAGTCTTCAATACTTAACCAAATTTTGATCTTTACATCAAGTGCGTTGACTCCAAACTGCTATATGACTTTGTTGCAATAATGAAAACAATATATCTAGTCATATACCACAGTATAGATAACTTGCCAACATAAACTTCCTAATGACTTCCAACATCTTCGAGACCTATTCTAAACACTTATAACCTCTTAGTAACCCCTAAACAATCCTTAACACTCTTGGACACTATTGGTCCACTTACAATGCATATTAGTCCTTTATGAATATTACAATCACATGATATTTAGAAAACCATTATAGGTTTTAGAACTTCATAGTTGATCTTCTTTGATGTACTTGGTATCTTGATGGATTGTCCTTGGTGCTCTCTCTCTCTCTCTCTCTGGTTGTAAGGTGTCATAATGGTTCGTAGGATAAGAATCCTTAAGACACCTTAAGACCCTTAAGATGTACTTGTAGGCTTTCTAATGGGTTGTAAGGTGTCATAAAGGGTTGTAGGACCCATCAATGGGTCCTACGACCTCCTAAGATACCTTACGACCCCTAATATGTACTCTTAGGCTTCCTAATGGGTCGTAAGGTGTCATAAGGGGTTGTAGGACAATTAATGGGTCCTAGAACCCCTTAAGACACCTTATGACCCCTTAGGAACCCTAAGAATACATATTAGTGTTCCTAGTACACATTAATGGGTCTCAAGGGATCATAAGAAATATTATTGTATCTTAGGAGTTGTTAATGGATGTTAGGACCCCTTAAGACAACTTACGACCCCTAAGATGTACTCTTAGGCTTTCTAATGGGTCATAAGGTGTCATAAGGGGTTGTATAACCCATTATGACACCTTACGACCCATTAGGAACCATAAGAATACATCTTAGGGTTCCAAGTACACATTAATGAGTCTAAAGAGGTCATATGACATATTATTATGTCTTAGGACACCATAAGACCTCTTACGACCCCTAAGATGTACTCCTAGGATTCCTAATGGGTTTTAATGTGTCATAAGGGGTCATAGGACCTATTAATAAGTTGTAAGACCCCTTAAGACACCTTACAACTCCTAAGATATACTCTTAGGCTTCCTAATGGGTCATAAGGTATCATAAGGGGTCGTATGACCCATTAATGGGTCCTAGGACCCATTAGGACATCTTATGATCCCCCAAGATGTACTCTTAGTCTTCCTAATGGGTCGTAAGGTGTCATAAGGGTCGTAGGACCCATTAATGGGTCCTAAGACCCCTTATGACACCTTACGACCCCTAAGGTGTACTCTTAGGTTTCCTAATGGGTTATAAGGTGTCATAAGGGGTCGTTGGACCCATTAATGGTCCTTCGACCTCTTAAGACACCTTAATACCCCTAAT